>OV725079.1:171435985-171791611 GCA_928085145.1 Nezara viridula
CCCTCCTATAACCAGACTCCCCTTCGGATATTCTTGAGGAAATCACGTGCCAAATATTTGTCAAAAAATATCTCCTCCAGAGATGAGAATTCAAAGATGGTATTCTTTTTAGATATTGTTCGGAAATATTATGAATAAGCTATATTTTTAAAAGCTAAAAAATAAAAAAAATAATAGCTTTGAAAATTTACCACATTTTTCAACGAAGTGAAAAAGTATTACTTTGAGAAGTAGGTCAGAATTGTGATCAATTGACATATATTATATATTATAGTGACATTTATTTCATTAACCAATTTTTCGACCTAAGTTGCAGGTCTTCATCATGGCATTTTGTATCTCAGACATGAAACTACCTGGTTCCGTATCTGTTCAACTTAATACCAGAAGTTCTATCGAACTAATCTAACACTAAGAGCAATCATTATTTATACTTAATTTTTAAGTTACTATTAATCTTATATTATTTCTATCTCAAAACATTAATTTTTCTTTTTTTTTTTTGTACCGACTCGTTGTTCTATTATCCGACTTGTTAGCGCCACAGCATTAATTTATTTTATTTTTATTTTAAACAATCATCTGGTTTATTGTTATTTTGGTTTGTCTCATAAAATGAAACCAATTAACAATTATATATATATATATATATATATATATATTATCGGTCAGAAGGTATACGTATTTTAGAAAAAAAGCGGATAATTTTAGAAAAATACAATATCTAATGTATAAAGTCGTAGAAAGTAAATAAGAGTGACAAAAACTATAAATAATAATTCATAATGATGTAGAGATGGTTGACCGTTGATATAATATGAGAAGGAGTTAGTCGAGGTTGCGGTCAAATAAATAATAAATGAAAATATATTAATTATTTTAATTTTTGCTGACGTTTCGCAGGTCTTTGAAACACTGCTATATCAGTGTTTCAACTGCCTCCCGCAGTGCTACTTCCTACGCCCTGAAGACGACCAGCAAAGTGGGTCGAAACGTCGGCAAAAATTAAAATAATTAATGTATTTTCATTTATTATTTATTTGACCGCAATCTCGACTAACTCCTTCTCATAAATAATAATTAGTGAAAACTAATATTATTTAATGTTAATCACATATTTCCAAGGAAATTAAATGAAATTTACATTAAAAAAAAACATGAACAATGAAAGGAAAAAATATATATTTATTATACTAGTATAAACTAACCACTTCTGTATATTTATATAGTTAATTTATCGTCCTACGGATTAACGAATATGCTGTGTATATAGCAACCCAATATAATTGGCAGCAACCTTTTCTATTTTATAAGAAAATAAAGTGTTTCTCGTTCTACTAAATGTAAAATAAAAATAAAAAATTGAAAAAGTATATAAAAACCACCGAACTGTGATTTACAAATATTTTATGAATTAGTTAAATATATGCTTATTGTCTTATATACATTTACTGAAGTTTAATAAATCTAGATTCGATATTATATTTAAATAATTAGGTATACATTGTAATTTATTCCAAAAAAAGAAGATAACTTTGCGAAATCATAGTATTATACACTTATAATTAGTTTGACGATTTTGATATATCGATACTAAATTTAAAAGCAAGTAACTGTATTTTGGTGTGGTTTCCGAGGCTAAAAAATAAAAATTTAAATACATGTTGAACGTGATAGAGATTTAGTAACTATTATTTTTACTATATATCACGATAATCATAATTAAATATATGCACTTTGAAATTCTCATATTCTGTAGAGCTCAGAGACTGGAGCTATCTACTTCAAATAGACTGATACAGATATATATATAAGGTATTTATAGAATCGATATTATAAATTGGATTTATGTTATTGTGACGGTCTTAATGAGTTTTTGTATTGATGGATATGACCGTAATTCAAAAATATGCTGTTTAAAGTTTAGCTGCATTAAAAATGTGCTTCAAAAACTTCTTGTAATATCCCAATTTTGCCAGATGAGAATTGCTTTTAGAAGTAGAGTGGTAAGAGAAAGTTGTGTGATGCACTCCAGAGCTATAATGTTTCCAATCCAAGACAAGTTTCACTGAAATCATTGGCATTTCTCTCACTGAAATTTGACTTGTATTCCTTAAACATTTGTATGAATGTTTATAAAAAATATAAATTATAGAATGGAAGATGATATTATTTTATTAAATAGAATGGACGCGTTTTTAATTTTTAACTTTTAAATTAATATTTACGTAAAGCGTAGCGGATGGTTTTTTTTTACCACTAATGTTTTTTCAACAGCTTTGGCAAACATTTGGTAAACAATCTGTGTCATGCGGCATGCTATTTGTATAATGGCTCTATCTGTAAGGAGGAAATGAGCAGTGGCTAAAAATAAGACGATTTCCGAGAAAACCGTCTGTGAATATGGTGGATTAATTAATTTATAGAGTAGAGTCTTCTCCGTAGTGTAAAGAGAAATTTATGTTTATTAAAATTAGTTGTCATGTCTTTATTTAATTGAAGGTCTTATTAATGGATTAAAAATAATCTAATCAGACAAACATCTGATATGAAAAATAACCATATTTTATCTCAACCTATCAGCTGAAATACATTTACTTCAATATCTACTTCAATATATTCAAAGATGGTTTTAAAATTTATCACACAAGAATACTGTATTATATTTACCACATTTTTCAACAAATAAAAAGTATTATTTTTGAGAAGTTTGTCGGAGGTGCGATTCATATACATAGGCTATAGCATGGTTTTAAAATAGTGGCATTTATTTCATTTACCGAAGTTTCGAACAAGGTTTAGGTCATTTCATCTTGTAATGCTGGCGACTCAGATTTTTTAACGAGAAATTTGTGTTTATTATAATTAGTTGCCATGTCATAATTTAATTGAAGGTCTTATAAATGGATAAAAAATAATTTTATTATTTATTACGTGTGTGAGTTGGTGCGTGCTCGTGTACGTATGTATGCATGTTATCAGTCTAGCTCAAAAATAAAAAGGCGTATGAAAGTGAAATTGCATATTTAAGTTTTGACAAGCCTTCAATATTGCTGCAACATATTCGTCAAAATCGGCAAACCGAAAGTGGTACTTTATATAATCGATTTAACACATTTTACGATTTTCTCCAAAATAGCTTTATAGATTTTGATTAAACTCAGTATATCAGTGTATCACTAAGCAGTTTTTAATATAACTGGTAAATAATGTAAAATGTTTCATTCTTATCGATGTCCCCTAACAGGGCTTAAATGGCTAATTTTCAATATTAGCTTCCTCTTCAGTACTTTTATTATTATTTTTTAATTGAAATAATTAATCATTTCACGTTAATCTTTGATATAAAAAAACTTAAATGTAAAATATGAAAGAATTTGATAATTAACTACAGGAGAATTAAGAGTTCGTAACGGAAAATAGTTGTAAACGAGGAAAGGAATACGTGTGCCTGAAAGATTACAACAGACTTCCATACCTAACATGAGCTTAATATAATACGGACTCTAACTACTTATATCATTTTTCATAAATATATAAATATAGGTTTTATAAATGCTATCGGTAGTATTATTTAATATTTAATTGTATAGAATACAGCGATATAGAAATTAAATTTTGTATATATAAGGGTATTTAAACAAATAAAATATCCATAATGAAATTTCAATAAATATAGCGTCCATAATTTTTACTTTCACGTCCCCTTTGTTTCAAAATACTTATTTTTGCTAAGAAGAGAGTGGTAGGTAAATGTCATGTGATGCGCGCATCAGATTTTTTAAGTTATATGATTGATTTTTTTTTTGTCTTTACATCTTCATCCGCACCTGTCATGGTAGTGACAATTAGCAGATTGGTGTTAAGTTGAAAATGACATGATAGGCAAGACGAAGAATGGAGCCCAGCAGCACCTCTTCCCTGGCCTGTTTACATCCTAAAATCAGGAAAGGAGATCTCTCATCCAGCTCCTTTTCAGTCGCCTCCTGATGAGCATTTCAGACGTAGTCATGTCTTTGATAAGTCCATTGTGATGTTCGTGTAGTTTTAGATGAAATCGGGAGTAAAGAGTACGTATGTGCTGGTCAATGGTTGGTTGTCTTAGGTCGGTATGTAAAGTCTTATTTTTGACGTACCAGGGAGCTGCAGTTATTAGTCTTAAAATTTTAGATTGAAAGGATTGTAGCTTTTGTAAGTGAGTCTTTTTTGCTGAACCGTAAATCTGTGAGGCGTATGTCCAAATGGGTATTGATTTTTTTAATTTATAGTTTTCGATTTCTAGGCCATGTTTTGTGTATTGTATTGACTAATGTTAATAAATTCATTTTTTAAAGAAAAATATAAACATTTATTAGTTCACATTAAAAATGTCTTGTTGTAAGTTTTATTTTAAGGGCATTAAAGAAACATTATATTATTCTCGTTTAATCTTTTATAAGAGTACACCAACTCTGTAGGAAATTCTGTGTTTGTTCTTTAAGAGCTTATCGAAGTAAACCAAAGCTGTTATAATAACTTCACAACATGAAGTTTGCCATCGTTACCCAGATGTTCATGGAATATAAGACAGATTGAAGATGTTTCCATCGAAACAAGCAATTAATAAATCACTTTAAGAAGTATTAGCTCTTCAAAACTTAAAAATATCCTCTTAGTGAACTTATCATATGTCTTAATGTTTAAGTGTGGGGTTGGTTGATAAACTTAATATTGGATAATAGTTGAAACAGTGGATTATGTCTGTAAGGCTAAGTTTCTAGTTCTGTAAGGCTAGCTTGGTCTTATTTCTTTGGCTCATTTATATTTCTATCATATTATATGCTAATTATATATAATACATAAAAATATTAGCCAATTAATTCATTTTTTTTTATCTTTTTAATTTAATATTTTGTACTATATATTGTAATATGTATCTAGTTTTGGAATTGTATGTCTTATCATTTTATGTGGTGTATCTTAAGTAGAGAAAAATATTTAAGAACGTTCAAACAAGTAAATATTAACCATCGATATATTATTCGCAGAAAAGTAGGAAATTCAAGTTTTGTTTATCAAGTTGTATTGTGATTTTTTTTTAAATTATTATTTCAAATTTTTATTTTATTTTCATATACTCTTATATTAAATATACAGGGGGCCTCGTAAATAGAGGGAAATATTTAAAAGGTTAATAGAAGACATCAAGATCTACGAAAAATTTCATATAAAAAATTCCTCCCTGATTTCCAACAGAAACATAGGAAATTTAAGATATATATTTTTTTTAAGCTAGTCAAGTTTATGTTGAACAGGAAGCAATAACTAAGAAATTTAAGGAATTAAACAGTGGTTCATAGTAAACTCGATATAATTCAGTTTAAACGAAAATGAAGTTGTCATTGTTTAAACCATTTAAAGAGGACTATTCAGCGAACAAACTCAGCTAAGTTTCGTTTGAAGAAAAATCATAATTTATTTGTGATGTTTTTCCTATCCCTTCAACTGTGGAATAGAAAATTGAAACTTTTCTGGGACTAATTCCCCTTAGAATAAAAATGATGAATTAATACAAAAGAAAATACAAATCTGGCCAAAAACTAACTTATAAAAATTCCAACAGTACATACATTATTTAAAAAATAGTATGTAACCACTAAAAAATAAACAGAAAACAAATTAAATGAACATAAGATCTTCTCAAAATTATTTACTATTGTGATGAAAAAAAAATAACATATTTATATATACATAACTACACAATTTATAAAAAATGTAATAATATCTACAGTGACTTATATAATAAAAGGCAAACACGGAGAGAAACAAAAAGAAAATCTCAGAATTACTTGTAGTGCAATGGAAAAAAAAGAACTATATATACACACATACTCATATTGGTACACAGAGAGACAAAAAGTATAACCTGGATAGATACAAATCAATAAATAAAACAATAATATAATAAGATAGCAAAAGTAGTGACATAAATGCATTGGTTTTGATGTTAAAATATACATAGTTGGCTAAATTAATAAACTAGCGCTACAAAATAATATGTTATCAGTTAAACAAAAGTTACCCCAATGTCCAAACAAAGTTACTTCACCTTTAGAAAAACTTTCTTATTTTTCTTTAAGTCTATATTAATTAAGTGGATGTTTTTTAGGGAAAATTTTGAGATTCACTTCTAGTTGTGTAAAGAAATTATATAATTTTCTATCAAGTCACTAAAAATTACCTGTGTTTTCAGCAAAAAATACTACAATTAACTGTTGTAAAGCTTTTATTTCTTATTTTCCCGCGATATGAGGAGTATTTTAATAAACATAATTGCCTAAAAGCACACATTATTTATAAAAATAATTATTTTTAAAATATTTTTCATGTAAGACGGTTATGAAATCAATTCATAGGAATTTATGCGATAAACTTAATGTTTCTAGCCCTAATATTTACGTTTCCATAAAAATAATTGATGCAATTAATAGCTTTCTTTATTTTAAACGCAAATTTTAGTAAGAAAATTAAATTTGTCTCTGATAGATATCAATTCCGGAGAAAGAAATCTGGAACGGAGATCTGGAAGAAAAACACAGTTTTATAACCACTTTACATGAAAAAGATTTGAAAAATCATCCCAAGGCTTTACTTCTTTTTACTTTCACTTACATATATAGGTAATGTATAGTAAGGGTAAGTATTGCGATCGTGAAAATTTTCAAATCTCAGTTTTCAGTGGAAATACATGTTTTCAGGTCCCCTGAGTTAAAATAACCAAGTGTCGCAAAATGGTATGTGTGTGTGTGTCTGTCCGTGTGTGTGTGTGTTAACAGTCTAGCTCATAAACGAAAAATAGTACAAAACTGATATTAAGTATTTAAGGTTTGTATATGGGCCGGATGTGACAACAACTAACCGGGGTTGAAATCGGCTAACCGGAAGTGCCACTTTATATGAACGCTGAAACACATTTTTACAATTTTCTCAAAAACGGCTTTAACGATTTTGATCAAACTCTGTGTATCATTGTATTAAAGACCACTTAATTATACAATGATACACAGTATAATTAAGTGGTTTTTAATATCATTTAGGTCTTATCCCCGTTGATGTCACTTTACAAGGCTTAAATGCCCTATGTTCATATATGTCTTCCTCTACAGTACCTTTAATATGGTTTATTTTAAAAAGTTAACGATTTCGCATTATTCAGAGTTACGAAAAAATGCTGCATATAACTTTTGAAAGAATTTGATAAGTTAATAAAGAAGAAAAAAAATAAAAATGCAGAAAAATCTGCGTTGCTATAGACTGTAGCGCCTAAACGAATGTACCGATTTCAATGAAACTTCGCTAAAGTCATTTTCTAGATACCCTTTAAATTTATCTATATAACATACTTCAACGAAAAGAAGCTGGAAAAAAAGTTACGAGGATGTTAAAATTAAATTTCAAATAACTCAAAAAGTATTCGCTTTTTTTGAGATATTGTATGGTTTTTTAGAAGTTTATGGAATTTCCTAAAAAAACAAAAAAAAAATCGTTAAAATCGGACAATTAGGAGGAAAGATATGGTCTCTTGTTTTTTTCCCTGAAGATGCGAAAATTTGGATAAATTTAAAATATATTTTTTTAATTTTTGAGACTAAAAAACTTTTTTTCTACAGATATTTAATAAAGTGTCTTTCCTAAGAACATCTTTCATAAGAAATAAGTACCTAAATTTATACCTTTATTCTCAGTTCTATATTTCAACACTGCAATCACCACCTCTGGAATCAACTTACTCATTGTCTGCAGAGATAACTTTGAATGAGTTCAAATGTCAAAACTTCACTCAGAAATGTTGAAATTGGAGTTAGTCATTCTGTGGGTTATAAAATCAAAGAAAGTTGTGTGGTTTATAAAAACAGATGGAGTGACTAGATTTTTATTGCCTGTCGTCGTTATATTAAATAGATATTTTGTAATTATAATGGTCTTAATAACTTCTTATCTGTAAGCTTTAAGCTTTAGCTCCGTTTAAAATGCACTTCAAAAAACTTTATAATAGCCCACCATTGCCAGAAAATAATTTCTATTCAAAGTAGATCGGTAAGTGAAAGTTGGGTGTTGAGCGCACCAGATTTTTAAAATATTTTTTGGTCTGCACGGAGAACATTTAACGAATTTATTGCGAAGTAATTTTATATATTACTATAGGGTGTAACATTAATATCTCTCATTTTATAACATATAATATATATATATATATTTTTTTTAAATGTAGCAACCATAAATGTGTGTATGTGTTAGGTTCTTAAGAACTTAGTTGGGGTCGAATCCTTCACTGACATAGGAGGCGAGCGGCAATGTATCACCAAGTTAGGCAAGAGGAAATTAAGCCTCGAGAGTGGCAGACCATGAATATAAGAAGTCGAAGGCCAAGTTAGATTGCAGACCAGACGTGACTTATCCACAGCTCTACTTGACATATTTCTCTCTCAGTCCAAAGGGGAGCATTCATGTCCACCACTGTCTATGGTAAGTTTCAACTTATATTATTATTCTCAACCTTTATAAATATCTACTAGTTTGTCTCTGTGAATAGTTGGTATATTGGTCAATAAACAATTACCAATATAATATGGAAATAAGTAAATGAAAAATATTTATTTCAGGGAGGTAGAAATTTTAATTGATACAGGTATACGCTTGTTGATATTACAACAAATGTTTGGTAAAAATAGTCTGTAAAATAATAAATATCATCAAAAACGGTTCTGATAATTTTGATTAAATTCCTCGTTTTAAAATTAACTGGTTTTTCATATCACACAGGTACGAATTGAAAATAGTTACGAATGAAAATAGTCCGATAGCGTTTAAATTCCGAAATTTGAAAATTTCTTCTATTCAAAATTTCCAAAAGGCTCTCATTGTTGAAATACAAAACTGGATAAACATGAAAAATGGAAGAATTTTATAATTAACAAAAGAAAACACGCTGCTAATTATTTATAATGTTTTTTTGATTTCCAAAATAGTTATTTAACATAAGTAAAACTTTTGCCAACCTGGTCAAATACAGGAAAATTAATAAAAAGGATTCCCAAGGTAGGCCTTTTTCATCATTATCATTTTGTTAGACATTATTATTTTATAATATAGATGGAACTGGGAGTTGAGGTGCCTACCAAAATGTCTTATCAAGTGTTCAAATCTCGTTAGCGGAATTTAATAAAAAACAAATTGAAAAATAAAATAATTAATAAGTGAAGGCCCTACTCGGTTGCGTAGACCATTATGGCGCGGGTTCGATTTCTACACCACGAGATTCACTGGGAGGACAGAGTTCCCTTGTCTTACACCATAGCTACTGGTCCTCCAGGTTGAATGATTGGATATAGGGCTGATAATGCTCTATCTCATAACAAAATGGCTGGAGATCGCTTTAAAAGATTGCCAACCATCCTCCAGGAAAGTGCCTGATGAAGATTGAGTGAATTGTGATCGCGTCTAGATATTAAACCATGTGCTACATAGATATATTGAAGAAGAGAACTAAACGATCATTGCTGTTGCCTATAACAGCCCCAAAAAGCTGCTAGAAGACTCATTGCGAAAAGTCGAAGACAAGAGGCATAAGAAAAAAAAAAAAAGGAAATCTAGACAATAATCTTAATTGGTTAGGCGATGTAAGACCATTAAAAAAAAATATCAGTATTGCATAAAAACATGTGGGAAATATTTAGAACTACATACCTTTGCACCAAATAGTCCAATTTAAACAATTCTTTATTTGTTCTTTTGGGAATTTCATAAACTTTAAAGTGGCCATACAACAACCACAAAAAGTGTATACATTTTACGTTATTGGAAAATCTAATTTTACAATCCAGCCTTACTTTTTTTCTAGCTTCTTTTTAGTGAATTGTTGTATATAGATGAATTTAAAGGGCTTTAAATGAGAAGACTTCAATTAAATTTCATCGAAATCGGTTCATTTGTTATGGCGCTAGTCTTTTTTTTTTTTTTTCTGTTCTACCCTACCTTGCCTTTAAGGCTATACGGAATTTTCCCGGGCCGAAGGATGAGGGCGGAGAATCTAAAATCCTCTCTGGCACCGGGACTCGAACTCGTACTTTTCTTAATCTCATAACTTCGGTTATCTGGTTGCCGGCAACTCGCAGTGTTGTGCACACGCGTTAGCGCATTCAGCCACCCCGCCTCTCTACTTGGCGCTACAGTCTATAGCGAGACAGGTTTTTCGGCCGTCGTCTTGAATGGAAAGTACAGATGCTAATGCCGACTTCCGAGGGTCATTCTCGGATGCCCTTTTAAATTACCGAATACGAATACCGAATCTCAAAACAATTGGTCCAGTAGTCTAGGAAAAAAGACGTAGACGGTATTAGTGCCCAAAATAGGTCTTGGTTTCGCATTTGGGCAACACTCGCAGACGTTTTTTTTATACGATTATCGGATTCTAAGTAAAAAAGTTAACTCAAATACGTTAAATCTTAAAACTTGAGAGGGGTTAACTTTTTTTTTCATGATTAATTACTAAGGTTGATTATTGAGAATGAGATACCAAATATAGAAAAATCTTCACAGCCTCAAAATACATTTTCCTAAATAACCATTTTATAATATAAGCAGAATGCTAAAGTTTTGAGATGAATGAATGTCTAACATATGAGGTGCTAGAAGGCAATAACGATTTACAAAAGGCTACTGAATTACTTAATAATGTGTATTTTTATATTACTGAATGGAAAATGAACGTTTGAAACTTTGTCAATTCTGTACATTGTGTGTTTTTGTTTTCTCAATCTGGTAAAAAAAGAATATTCTTCCATTCATTTCCTCTAATGATAAAATTACCATTTATGTTCTTTATTTCCAGATCGGCTTAGTGAGCCATACATGCGTACATTAACAATAAGTAATTTTTTAACATTTAGCTAAGTGGGGATATAGTCCCATAAAATGACATCCCTAAAGATACATGATGCCTATAATCATGGACTAGTAAAGCTTGTAGAATAGATGAATAATACAAGTGTAATTGAATACGTGTATAATGTAATAGAATATATTCGACAAATAAAGTAAAATTAATGGAAATATATATATTTTTTTTCAGCTTAAGAAAAGAAAAACATATAATGTATAGAAAAGACACAATTTATATTAATTGTCCCGAGTTTGGATAATTAAGTAATATACTTGGGATTTATTAACTTAAAAAAAATTTTTTTAATAATTATTATTAGTTAGTTACAGTAGTTTTGAGAAAATTATTTAAATAATTTTGAAAAGTTTCCGAAGTTTTATATTTTCAAAAATAAACAAACTGATGACAGGTTATTCTTCGATTTTTAAGAAGGAACATTATAACTGAAATTACTAAAGAGGATAAATGTGACAGTTTATTTTCTTTATCGTTTTCAATTGCGAGTGTATTTTAAAGCCTTAATATATTTATCTGATTATATGCCTCTTTTATACTCTAGCATATTTCCAGAATTTTATGATATTTTCATGCATGGAAAATGCATTTTTTTTCTTCAATTATCCGTAGTAAAATATGCAAAATTGCATTTAAAGCTAAAAGCTATCCTCTTAATTTACTGCAGGGATCGATGAGAAAAGGCCGACTCTCGTTCAAGTCCCGTGTGAACAACTTTAGTTTTCAGAGAGACCACTTGGAAGCTGTTAACAGTTACAAGCTTTTGTGCGTTGGCTGAAAAAAAAAATAACGAGTCCTATAATTATTTAGTGAATGCGCCATTTTAAGGACCTTTGCTGAAGGATCGCTGAATTAAGCGGTGTAGTTTTTATTCATTTTTTTTTCCTGAACACGGTTAAACTTTCCTAGGAGAGTTATTTCTAGAATTGCGGTCGCAGAACCAAGTAATGAGAGCTCTATATTTTCCTATTTAGTTTAATTAAGCTGAACATTTTAGAATGTAGTTTTTGGTTTAATGTTTTTTTTAATTTAGCTTAATGCTTTTATTCAAAAACTTATAATGATGTATAAATTGTAATCGGAAGTACTCCATAACCTCATTAAATTCTTTCGAATGTTGTAGAACTTTATGCATGTCTGCGAAGCTTTTTATTTATGTAATTTCTTTTCTTTTTTTCGAGCTTTTTATAAATCTAAGAATGGTATTTATTTATTTTTATACTTTGTTTCTTCGCCCACGACAGTTAGAAATATTGAGAACCAGTGAGTTTGCTGTCGGGAAGAATAATAGTAAAAGCATTAGTCGGCGAGAGACGAAGGAGTGCTCAGCGGCATCCTTCCTATCATGATGTTAGTATTTATACTTTAACGGCGAAATACTACATCTTCTTCCGAGTCTCATGAATGAGTTATTGAGCATGTTGGTTATGGTTCATACCTTGGATGAACGTGTTAGTATCTCCATGTAAGCTATCAAGAAATCTTTTGTAATGTGTCTGTAAGTTGACATGTGAAGGTCTGTACATAAAGTAATGCTTGTCTTCACAAACATGCCATGGAGCTGTAGTGATAATTTTGAAAGTTTATTCAAAACTTATCGTATGAGGGTCTCTTTGGTATAGTCGATAACAGCAGGTCCAATCGGTCTTATGCAGGTAAATGTAGAAGAGGATAGTTTCGACTGTCACTTCACAATTAAGCTCTATTTTAAAAATATCAAAAGATAGTTCTGTCCTAAATAAAAAAGAAATTCGAACAAGAAATCGTCAACATTTCCACCGATTGTTGTGAATAAACCATAAAATGTAAATTCTGTTTGTTAACGCCGCATATATTTTTATATTTAACTTTTTTTCATTATTATTTTTCCTCAACGTTCATCCTTTTTTGAATATTCATTTAATAAATATTTATTTATTTTTTTCGTAATAACCTGAGGATAATTGTCTTCTAAATATATCTCATTGTATATTATTTAAATATTAGGCGTTATTCGCGATGAATTATCCTTTTTGTGTATGCGCATTAGCCTGGCAGTATCAGTATTACCCGGAAGTATACCTCTGGCTCCAACACTGTTTCGAAAATTCTCAATTTAATTGGTTAAGGAAAGTACTCAACAGCACCTCCTCCCTGACTTGTTTCTCTTAGGTTGTTTAAGGAAGGAGATCTCTCATCCAACGCCTTCTTAGTCTCTTTCTCATGTTCTGCGGTATGTCAGCTGTTGCCATGTCTCATTAATCTATTGTGATGTTCGTTTAAATTAGTATAAAATCGTTGCTAAAGGATCGTTCTATGTTGTTCAACTGTTGGAAGGTGAAGATCAGTATGTAAAGTTTTGTTAGTCACGTACCATGGTGCTTTTGTTATGAGTCGCAATAATTTAAATTGGAAAGTTTGAAATTTTTGTAGGTGGGTCTTTTTAGCGATACCGTATATTTTTGATGAGTATGTCCATATGGATTTAAGTAGGTATGTAGGTATACTCAGAAAAGATAATTTACAAAAAACAGTCAAAACAAGGAAATAGAAAATTTTATTTTAGCGATGACATTATTTACGATGTAGGTGGAAATGTAACTAACAAATATAATTCTCATGTGTTATTGCTATGTTCCAGGCCTCGCGTTTCTACGGCGAGTAAGGAGTTCCAGGAATCACATTTATTTGTGTTAAAATGTATTTAATACTTATATTTGTATTGAAATGTTAGATACCACAGACCCCCTACTGTAGTATCCTAGATTGAACCATATGATTTTTATTGGATTTCCTTTCTAAAGGTATCATGTTTTTAAATTTACTATTTGTTCTATATCTAATTGGTGGCATGCAAGGTAGAATGTAAAATCATCAAGATGGTTTACTAACTATTATATTTACAAATTTCAATAAAACCAAAAACATCTATATACAAAATAGTAACTAAACCTATATACATAATGAATAGTTGAGAATCATACTGGAGGAGAATGCTTGATGTTTGATTAAAGTTACATGTGTTATATTGATTATATTAATTAATGATGTATGGTTGCCAACACAAATTTACATTAGTATAACTAAATGCTTGTTACCACTTAGCTGGTCCTTCATAGTGTTTCTAGCCGTCATATCTGGATTCCCTGTCTCTGCTCTCCTTCAGCGTCTAGTCCGTCCATCTGCTCTCTCCGGCTGTCTTCGTCTTCCTCCCTCGACTCCCCCGCTTGAAGTCTCCTCCGCTGAGTCCCAAAAAGAAGTGCCTTAGTCGTAGTCCTCTATTTCCCACCTTTCTTCATCCCCCTCTCTTTTGGTAGTCTTCTCTGATTGGCTGAATATTCCTAGCCTAAGGGATGACCACGCCCTCTCCCCCAGGCCAAGGTAAAGCAGCAGGTACAGATTTCCGTATTTCTGGTGGAAGGTGTGAAAAGGTCTTTCGGGATCCTGTTTAAACACTCAGTTGTCGGTCTTGGTCGGTGGTTCTTAAAGGTTTTTATTACCACTTACAAAAGGTTGGGCTTGTGGGTCGTTACCCTCGCCTGAATTAGCGCCAGATGTGGCCACTTATGATATTTATTTATTTATACCTTTAAAATAATTAAATGAATACCACCGGCGGTCTTTACAATACATAGCATTATGTGTTTCACTTTTGATCGCATCCTCCAACTGACTCCTATTATAATTAGAAATATGGTCAACGATTTACACTCAATTATTAATAAAATTAAATTGAGCAGTTTTTGTTTATTTCTGATGAATAAGAAATTGTTTGTTCCTCGATTGAAACTTAAAATTGTTATAAAACTGTAAAATGGATAAAGATCTTTAACAGTTGCGTGTTCAGACAAAGCATGCTTTTCAATTAATGGATGCTAATGTGTTGTCAAGTCCTTAATGGTTATATTACTTCCTTCTCTTTGTAATCTCGCCCGGTTTTAGCTAGACCGTATCTCAGGCACCGCGTGTCTGATTTAATATAACGTAAACTTATTTTGAAAGTATTCATTAAATAAAATTAAAATATAATCTCAATTAAAACTTAAATGAAAATTTATTACCTACGCCTATTGAATCTGGAAGCACGCTACAAAAATAAAAAATTAAAATCCTGTAAAAACATCTGTTCAAAACATGACGTATTTTCCAATTCTCGCAGCCTTTTATTTATTTTATCAATAAATATGAAATTTAATAACCACGTTGCCAAAAAATAGATTTAAATAATTTGCAATTAAAATTTTTACTAACTATTAGTTTGTCTGTACCACGATTATAGCTTAATGTATTTTAGCCGTTTACCTTTCTAGACTATTTTACGAGACTTGGTTTTTTGGATCCATGGGATCTCAAAACGTGTATTTCCGTTGAAAACTGCACATCGAAAATTTGACCCGATTGCAACACATTTCTAGCCCGATGACTGCGGGAGCTCATTCGCGAGTTTCTACCATACGTTGCATCCTAAAATCCTCAAATATGTAAAAAAAATAATTTTTTTGCATACATTTGTTTAAAATACAATTTTGAGTCACTCTGCAAGATCTTAGCTTTAAAAAATGAATTTTAACATTTTTATTCAACTTTTAAAAAACGGGATATATGCCTTCCCGGCCGCATACGATAATGCAAAATTAGAGCAGCAATCCCTCAACACTTTGCTTCTTTGCGTATTTTATCATTTCTGAAAAGCAAAATAATTAGTAGAAAAAGGGCTTTTCAGGATCGATAAATAATTACATTATTTTAAATTTATCCAAATTTTCGCCTCATTAGGCATGTTCAGGGATAATCTGATTTTACAAGTAATTTAAATATTCATTCGCTTATAGCAATGTACCCACTTGACTTTCTTTAACTAAGTATGCATTGCTGTGAGCGAATGAGAATTTAAATTACATGCAAAATTAGATTATTTAATAATTGATGATTATTATTTTATCAGTATTAGCGTATACGTGCAGTTTATTTTATTTTGTACACATGTTTTAATTTATTACTTTCCTACCTATACTAGATAAGGAATGAATTGCGATCGGGTAAAATTTTCGATTTGCGGTTTTCGACGGATCCATACGTTTCAGAGTCTCCTGAGTCTGATGCCCGCATCACACAAGTTTTCTCTCGACATTTAACAGAAATTATCGTTTGACAAAATTGAGGTAAGGTAAAAAAGTTTTTGATTAACAATATGAGAGAATAATAATTTTTTTTACGCTCTAATCTTCGACAAGCCGTTTTAAATATCTTTACTTTCTTTAAGAAATTGTACTTATATCTTTCTTTAAAAAATTTTCAGGAAAATAAATCTAATTCAATTTTTTTTTGTTTCATAATGGAAATATTTAAATATATAAAAACATTTCTGAAATAGGTAGGAAAGTATTTTGAGTGGACACACCAAATTTTTTGTTTTTATTTCTGCATATATGTGATTTTGTTTTTTCTTTCCCATGTCTGTCATGTCATTATTTCCTGTATCTCCAGTACATTTGCTGTCTGTCAACAAAAAGTTAGAAGGCGCAACTGCATTTTTATAGAAAAAAAAATTCTTATGTAGGAGGTTAAGAAGAACGGCTCACATGCAGCTCCAAGCAATCCATCAGGAAACCTCTAAACAACAATGAATGCCTCAATTGTCCCTAATCAGTTAGATAGAAAATATTATCAAAGTTGCTGCATCCAAAATTAATATGGGTGAAGAGTGACATTTTTTATTAAAAAATACAATCGAATATTTAATAGTTGACCGGTGCATTATAAAGGAAGGAGATGGTCCGGGGTGGCGGTCATAAATAGTGGTAAAACTATTTTATTAAAAGCCAACGTTTCGACCCGACTTTGCAGGTCTTCTTCAAGGCTAGAACGGACAAGATACAAAAAGATGGAGAATTGTGGAAGTTACACAATATTTAGACAAAATATTATAAATAATGTGAATAAGCTTATTAAAATTATAAAAAGTAAGTACATTAAAATATGAAGAGAGTAAGGTTAGTAACCAGATAATAAACTAAAATAAATAGATGCTAACAATTGTTGTAGTGTAATATATAGTAAATGCAAATGCGAATATACTTCTACATATCTAGAGGAGAGATTGAAAGGGAAGGAAAAAGAATATAATATGAAATAATAGACATAAAGGAATGTGGAGAAAGAAAAGAAAAAAGAAAACCAAAAAATTAAATAAATAAGTAAATAAAATTAGAAGAATAAAATTAGAGACTTACAGGTGTGTTCAGCTAGGAGTTTCACTTAGAACTGGAAAGCCAGGGTAAGAGCAGGTATTGGGGAAGCTGACTTGTTTGGGTAATGGGGAAAAGTCTAGAAAATTACAGTATCTAAAATTTGAAGATATGGATGAATACAAGGGAAAAAATACTATATCTATGAAATATTAAATTATAAATATATACTTATACATATAAAATAGAATTAGGAGATTACAGATAAGAGTATAATGAGAATAAAAACAAAAATGGAAGAAGTAAAATATAAACATAGAAATAACTTCATTTACATACATACATTGCAGAACTAACTTAGAAGTATAGAGATGGAACAAATAATGATAATTATATTTGGTTGTACATCCAATATGTCGACCATCGACGTTTACATATGTACAACCATTTATTATGTATTATTGCATTTGTATTTATTATATATTACACTACAACAATTGTTAGCATCTATTTATTTTAGTTTAGGATCTGGTTACTAAGCTTACTCTGTTCATATTTTAATGCACTTATCGTTTATAATTTTAATAAGCTTATTCACATTGTTTATAATTTTTTGTCTAAATATTATGTAACTTCCACAATTCTCTATCTTTTTGTGGTACTTATTTAATAGCGGCTAGTGTCAAAACCTCCCTTCTTATCTAATCTCATTTCACATAACCTACCTTATCTCACCTAACCCAAGGTGTTATTTAATTATGGATGCTGTTACATTGTGGGAATTGCCGTCTTCAGAAGAAGAGGCTATAAAATATTTTGAAGACGCCGAGATATTTCCAAAGATCTAATATTGTGATGAAGGTCATCAAATAAAGTTCGACAGGAAGATTAAATGGAGATGCTTTCCTAGTTGTAAGAAAACCGTTTCTATTTTAAATACCATAAAACTATTTTCTCTACCAAAATAAATCAAGTTAAAATAAAATTTTTCATATTTTGTTTATATCGTTTCTTCATAGTGTTTCTTTTATATGTAGATATGCTGTTTAAGTAGTTTTTTATTATTTAATCTATTTTTGTCTATTTCATTTATTTTGATATATATGTTGCAATGTTTTTGATTATATATTTATATTGTTTTGGTCTATTTTTATATGTATGTTGTAAAATAAATGTATTTATATTATTACATTTGTTTTTGTTTTTGTTCACAATTTCAATAATATCAATACAATACAATAAATATGAATACGAAGATATAATAATATGAATACAATACAATAGATATGAATACCAAGTGTTAAGGTTATAAACATTAGCAGATAGCAGTCGGACGCTACCCGCTATTAAATATATATATATATTTGTATCTTGCCCGTTCCAGCCCTGAGGAAGACCTGCAAAGTCGGGTCGAAACGTTGGCTTTTAATAAAATAGTTTTACCACTATTTAAAAAAAAAATAATCATATTATTTAAAATATTATTAACAAATAATATCTATATATTTTTAATTGATGAAACTTTGTAAATGAACACATTTTTTATAGTTTTTGTGAGTGGATTTGTTATTTATAATAATAATAATAATAATAATAATAATAATAAGGCTTAGCGAACCCGAAGGTTCGATGCCGACACCACCAATCGCTTGTTACACATCTCCCTCCACCGTTCGCCGTCCAAACCCAGTCCCTTCAGATCGGCTTTAATGCAATCTTCTCACCTTTGCTTCGGTCTACCCCTCCGACGCTTACCATTCGGCACAGCAAATATTAACCTTTTAGGAATTCTCTCGTTACTAAGCCCAACAACTTTACAAGCCCATTTGATTCGCCTCTTGAAATTACCTCAATTATATTACCCGGATACAGCTCACGCAATTCGGCGTTGTGTAACCGTCTGAACTCTCCGGTTAACTCATCCTTCTTCGGTCTCAATATTCTACGCATTACTTTATTTTCAAAAACCTTAAGACGCTGCTCATCCCTTAATGTAAGCGGCCAAGTTTCGCATTCATAAAGAACTGTAGGCAAGATAATTGTTTTATAGATTCTAATTTTTAAGTTTCGGGACAAGAGGCGCGAACTAAGTAGTTTTGTCACAGAAAAATAACACGCATTTCCCGCCTTCAATCTAACCTTAATCTCTTCTTCAATTTCGTTTTTTCTAGTTATCGTAGAACCTAGATACCTAAATTTATCTACCTGTACAAACATATTACCATCTATATCGATATCACCAGTAGTATCGCCATTTTTGCAGCTAACTATATATTTTGTTTTATCCACGTTTATTTCGAGTCCTAGTTCTTTACCGGCTTTCATCAACGTTGTCGTATTTAGTTTTATAGTTTCAACGTCTTCGCTTAACAGTACCAGATCATCAGCATAGCCCAGCACGGATGTTGTCCCGCCCAGATCCAACCCTTTCTCGGTTCGCATTACCTCCCTAATAGCATGTTCTAATTTATTTTAATATTAAAATATTAATTTATTTTAATATAATATAATTGGTTATTTAATAATATATAATTTATAAATGTGTATAAAGGAAACAATAAAGTGTATGGCAATGTCTACAGTAGAGATGTGAAAAATTCAAAGGCGTTTACAAGTTGCTCCATCGGATAGACATATCGCCTGCCAGAGCCCGCCGTGGCCGTCCCAGAACTACCAGACAGACAAATAATCTGACATGAAGGAGTCGAGGAGAAGAAGCTTATCTCCAGGAGGTGAAGAAAAATACCTTTCCCGGGAGTAGGGGAGAAGATAGCAACTCCAAGTTAGGCGCTACAGGATATCTAGCCTCCAACTCCTTCCTATATATGATGCCCATTTGTCGAGAGGATCTGTCTCGCTGATGGCCCAACTAAGTCCCTCATCTCAGATAACACCCAGTTTTAGTTTGAGTCAGTCGTAATAAAGGCATAATAAAATAAAGTTGTATACATTTGATTTACTATTCTCTGTCCCCGTCTAACGGTGAACCAACCCCCATTTTACAAATTATATAACTGTTCATTTAATTGTACCACTCGTTGCTCAAATTGTATAACTGCGATTTAACATTTATTCTGTAGTTCAAATCGTATTATTTTTTATCGTCATAAAATAAACTGAAGAAAACCACAGTTGGGAAAATTTTTTAGTTTCTTTAAAAATCTATACTATACATAGCACCTTATTGCAAAATTATATTAATAATAATTAAGGTTTTTTCTATTTTTAATTTGTAACAATAATATTGATTAAACAAAGCAAGTAACGTTTTAAACTTAATATGAGTTGCAGACAATAGAAACAAATAAGCAGTCTGTTAAAAGAAGCCGACATCAAATATTTTATACATGAATATTTTTTAATTATTGTTATTAAGAATTGAAAAGAACTTGCCATAAAACATTACTTCTATATATTATAAAATATTATAATGTATCGACGTATTTGTGGTTACAATTGCTCAGAACCCGAAAATTATTTAAAATTTATGATACCTCTACGAAAGTTACGGACGGTGAGTCGTTTAAGAGTATCGGGTAGTGACCACCTAAAATTTCTCCATGGTAACATTACACACGTCATAAATACAAACGAAGTCTGCAAGTCAATAACTGTTTAAAGCACTTAATGCTGGAGTTTTTGTTTCTGGAGACACATCGAAGGAAATACCTACATACACATATACAGTCTGCCACGGATGATTTATCACTGGAGTGTGTGTTGGATATAAAAAATCTTGACCAGTTGAACAAAATATTTTATTTTATTATAAGTGTTTGTGACTATTAATCCAAGTACAAACCCTCAGTTTTAGGTCAGTCAGGCATGTGTTCACATGTCCGTGGGCTTAGGTATGTTTATTAACGATTTGGGTGCCATTTAAATATTATTATTATTAATTGTACGATTCTATGTGCGTTGTAATCCTAAGATATCTACTATTTGTTTTGCTTTGTTTTGTTCTTTTTATTGTTTTTTTCTTATTGTTTTTGTTCTTATTTTCTTTAATATATATGTATTTTTATTCATTTATGATATTTATTACATAAATTCATTTATATATAAATAGTAAAAATATTTATGATGTTTGTTATATAAAAATATTTTTGTTTTTGTCTTCTTGCACTGTGCTTATTTACTTGTTTTCTTCTACTTATAAAACTAATCTCTACTAACAATAAATCGGTCAGACTCCATGGCTACGATGTATATTAAGCCAATAAAATGTTTCTATTCTATTATAAAATATTAAACTTGTGATTGGTAGTCATGTTCGACATTGTGACACCGATACAGGTAGAGAAGTAGGACGTAAGACAAAGCGGTGTGTAAATTTGTTATCTTAGTTCCTAAAGACAGTTTGTAAGTTTGTAAATTACTAACTTTAGTATAGAATATTTGCATATATGTATAATAGCAGTTTATGTAAAAAATACTCATAGATATTTGTAATAGCAATAGCATACCTTCTAAGAACTGATCACCGTTGGGTTATCGACGCTAAAAAACGTAGATAGATAACTAGATTTAACAAGTTATAATAACTGAATAATTAGAAATGAAAACAGAAGATGTGCTACAAAACTTATGTAAAAATATTAATATCTGCAATGCGAGTATAAGACATGGCGGAGCTCAATCAAGGATTAATTTAACTTGTCCAGCCAGCTTCATATAAGCCCAACATCAATCTGAGCCTACATTAAATTATGCTTCCTTTTCTATTTTATAATAATTATTATCAACTTATTTTAAAACATTTTCCGAATAAATTTTGGTCCAAAATTTATTTATTCTATATTAGGAGAGTAGGAGGTTACGGGAGTTCAATACTGTAAGGAAGACACCAAACTTTATATTTATATTTAGTATTAGGAGAACTTATTCTCCTAATACTAAATATAAATATAAAGTTTGGTGTCTTCCTTACAGTATTGGTTACAGGAGCTCAACACATATGTAATTAAATGAACAGCAGTATAATTAGTGCTAATAAAATATGATCTTGGGAAAGATACTATAATAAATATCAGTAGAAAAAGGACTTTTAAGTCTCGATAAATAATTACTTTATTTCAAATTCATTCAAATTCTCGCCTCTTCAGGCCCCTTCATGGATAATTTTACATGTAATTTAAATTTTCATTCGCTTATAGCAGAGCACTCACTTGCAAACTTAGTCAGTAAGAACACAACCGAACTGTGTTACTATATTGTTGTTACTTTATTGTTTCAACCGAATATTGTGAACCAGTTGCTACTAATGGTAAAATAAAATAAAATATGAAAGTCACTAAAAACCTTTTTTATATAATAACGACATAAGTAAGTAACAAAATAAGTGTGCATCAGATTATTCTATAACGTTGTAGTTATTGCTCCCTATCCATCAAAAATCATGATTTGCCTTAAAAATCATAAAATTTCTAGGGTTTATGATCCAATATTTCTTTTAATTTTTAGTTGAAGCTCTTATCACATTTTCTGCGGCAAGCTAGTCAGATTGTGAAAAACATTGTATGTTTATAGAAGTTGTACACACTAATAAACCAATCATATTTTTCACTTTTTTTATTATCCGTTCAATAAGTTCTAGAAATGTACTAATGTTATGAAGGCTATCTCCCCTCTTCCTGTGTTTAACTAAAACAAATACATTATATATTCAATTGTATTTTTTTAAAGATATTTTCAGGTACATATAACAAGTAATAAAAACAAAATAAACAAATAAAATCCTTACAACTATACAAACATATAAACAAATAAATTATAAATATTCAATATTATATTTTTTTTATTTCACAATAATTAAGTTGAATTTTTACACTTGATAAAAACTATCGCCATTTTTTTTTAGTCCATCGTCTTCACCCCCTGAAAGTCTTCACCTATGATTGAGAGTTCAGAACATTTTTATGACACAAACTAATTTCGCAAACAAAGTTTTAATCCTCAAATTAATTTAGGACAGACTGTGAAGGTGAGAAAAAATATTATAAAACATAAAAACCATGCAAAAAATTATGAGGGATAGGGGAAAAAGTTAGAACTCTAAAGGAAAATTTCCTATATAAATTTAATTTACATACATTTAATAGTCTGACTTATTTTACGCAAAAATATAAAAATATTCCGACATTTAGGAAAATTTACCAAAACTTTTACATTAGAATGTTCTTTCTAGAAAATAAGTCTGAATAGCGAGTTTCAACTCATTTGACCTAAAAGGGACCCCTGTTTCAAAGGACGTAAATGAAAATTAGGAAGAAGTCTTATGGTATGCCAGGAAACTAGGAGGAATACAACCAATCTTGTTATTACTAGTAAAGC
This sequence comes from Nezara viridula, assembly GCA_928085145.1. Classification (NCBI taxonomy): domain Eukaryota; kingdom Metazoa; phylum Arthropoda; class Insecta; order Hemiptera; family Pentatomidae; genus Nezara; species Nezara viridula. The sequence goes on from OV725079.1 coordinate 171,459,422, forward strand.
AAATGTTAAAAAGTAGAATAGAATAGAATAGAATTGAATTTATTTGTTAAAGATTATTTTACAATCTTGTACAAATCCTACATACATGAATAGCTTTATTTCACCTACATGAGTCTAGTTTATCATAACTTTACATTGACTTATTATAAAAACAATAACTAAACAATAATACTTCATTACATTCCAATTAATTTCTATCTACATTATCAATAAAACCAAAAAAAAAAAAAGAAACAAACAATTAATTGAACTGACCAACAATTATCCTTAGTCATAGCACTTGGTTGGTGTGTGGAACATCAGAGCTTAAGGAATCCAGTGAATTGCACGCTGACATTATGAACCAGTAAATTGTATTAAGTTTCTCTATGCTATCGATTTGAAGTATGTCTTGTATCTTGTTTACATCACTTGGCGCAGAGAAAAATGCTCGTAAATGTTTGTGTCTGTCGTCTGTTAGCTTTTCACAGTACAGAAGGATATGGAACAGGCTGTTAGTAATGAATTGGTTACAGAAAGTGCAGGTTTCCTGGGCTTTGAAGTAGGAGCTTTTGTTTTTCGTATAGAGCTTAATTAATTCGGGATTTGAAACCCTTAACTGACTTATTGATCTTAGCTTTTTCATGTTAGCCTATACATCAAATAGGATTCTGGGCTGGAAATATTGAAGCTGGAAATAGTTCTATATATGGGATTGCTGTTGGAATTTATGGATAAATGGATGTCCTTAGATAGGTTATGTTTTTTAAGCTTTTCCAATATTTCATCGCTGCATTTTAATAATCCAGTTAAATGTTAAAAAGTATCCAACAGTTACAATTTTGTAAGATCTAAAAATACTTATTTTGTTATTGAAATATATTTCATTACTCTTTGAAGGTGGGAAAACTCAGGAAAACAAACTTACGAATAAAAGAGATTTCTCTGACTTTTATACTTGTATTTCTCACCTTTAAGGTACGTTCTACAAAGAGTAGATCTTGGAAATATAGGATCAAAGCCTTTATATTGTGCTATATATTTTATTATCCACACGTGCCTGTAAATAAGGATGTATTTCTTTTTATATTACCTTAGGATCATAAAAGAAAAATGAATGAAAAGAACGTTTGAATAAAACTGTATAGTAAAATAAAATTGGATCCAATAAAATATTTTTATTTAATATAACATCAATACATGATTATTTTATTTAGCTATACTTCCAGAAAAAGGTGTAATGAAATAAAAAGTTTGTGATCAATAATAAATATTGGATTACAAGTTATCTTTATAAGAACAATATATACAACTCAATAAGGAACTTTTAAAAACTATAATTAAGTGATGAAAATTATACTGTAATCATTTTATGTAATTAGGCTATGGGTAAATATATATACGAACAACAACAATACGAAATCTTTGATACTATTTGTTCTGATACATAAAGACAGTTATTTATTTATCAAATTCGAATTGATTAAAAGGCTTGAAATTAAATCGAGTATAAATTATTAGAAGACAGTATGGTACAGCACGTAGGGCGAGGATCCAAGAGTGCCCGGTTCTCAACGTTGTGGGTTCGATTCCCATCTGGGTCGGTTAGTTTTTATTTCTCTGCGGCCCACACTGGGGCGAGCGTAAGGTTTCTTGGGCATCGGCTCTAACTTACTCGGAAATTGCAGTATATTGCTCAAATTTTATCTGTTTTTGAGAATATTGTATTTGAATTCAATTCATTTGGTCTACAAGATCCATTCATTAAAAGAAAAATAATGAAATATTATTTTTTATTTTGTCTTGAATTTAATGTAACAGGCAATATTTAGTCTTTTTAAAAGTTATGTGAGTACGTATGAAATATTACATTTATGACAGCATGTTATACATGCTTTGTGCCACTAATATAATTATAATATATATATTCTTTGGAAATTATATTTTGTTTATATGAGAATGTTACTTTTTATTATAAATTAGAATAATTAAAATTATTAGCTTTCGTCACTATGCATTGACTTCATTCAACGTATATGTTAGATATTCCAAGTTTAATAATAGTTTATATTTAGCTATTTCTTAGTAATACTAATCATAAAGGGCTGTTATGTGTTAAAAAGTAAGTCATATTAAAGGCGTTTTAAAGCCATTTATTCGAAAATATGATATTAATAGAAGCATTTATTAAACGGACAAGAAAAATATATATATATATATATATATATATGCACACACACACACACACACATACACACATATATACATAGATATTGTCAAGAAATCAAAAGTTATATATATGTTATAAATATTTAATTGTTTCACATATTATTAAAATAGGCATATGTGAATAATTATATTGTTATAAAAAGTCAAAAAGTGTAAAGTTCTAAAAATCTTTGTTCAAAGTTTTAGTGAAATAAAACCAAGTTTATTTAAAAAATAGAGTACTCAAGTTATTCTAGCTCGAACCTAGTGATCAGTTATAACGGTTAGTTATATATTTGACTCCTAACCGAACACACACACACACACACACACACACACACACACATATATATATATATATATATATATATATATATATATATATATATATATATATATATATATATATATATATGAACTTTCATGAAATTAATTTTCAAATCACATTTGGAACGCATACTTTCCGTTTCTTGAGTTCCGGTTATAGTACATTTATTCAGTTCGTAAACTTGATATAATCAATTTAGAATCAATTAACAAATTTTTAAATATGTCTGCTATTATCAGCTACTGTCTAGATAGAACTATAGGAACTAGAAAAGTTAAATCTGTCTGATATGCTTACTCAATTTTTTATTTGATTATCAAAAGTAAAATATTGCATTTATTGAAATGTTAGAAATATTTCAAAACGTGATTCTGCTATCATTTTCATTTGTTTAAATTAAATATTCTATAAACAATCTGTTATATTGAATATCTACAAACAAAAATATTCTCAATCTGTTATTGGCCGATATTAATATCGATATTGGACCTTTGATATCCCATCCATATTTAGAGCTGGAATATACATCCTACTACAAAAAAGCTAATATGAAAATCTATATTTGAGCCCATAACGACATATTTCTCGGAAATGTAGGACATTAATCCCGGATACCGAAAAAGATTACTGGCAGTGTAAATGGAATTTCGGAGAAGAGCAGCTAGAACAACCAGAAGGGAAAAAATTAAATATGAAAGAATTCTGGAACTGAAGGGGTAAAAAAGATCGTATTGAAGAAAAATCATAAGGTGATTTAGACACATTAAAAGAATGTCTGAAGGAAATGGAAGTAGAAGTAAGGAAGAAAATAGAAAGACCGAAGGTAAAATGGAAAGGAACTTTCGAAAAATATTTTAAAGAACATTTAAGTGAAGGAAAATTGCTTAAAAAAATAAACTACTACAATTATATATATTGTATTTATTTAAAAGTTGTGCAGGAGTAAGGACAACTTTTTAGACGGATCTGTGGGATAGTGTGAGAACTGGAAAAGAATGAAAGTGTAAAGGAGCGGGTACGACCTTAATACATTTTTTATCCCCTTTCTCGGCTTTTAGGTTATATAATTTGATTCCCAATAATATTTAGTTATATCTCTGGTTACAAGAAAGATATTGTAATAATGGAAAGGCGAAAATGGATCTGTAAGTTGTATTGAGATTGTACGAAGCCCGGCGCAAACTGATACCTTACCCGCAGTGCTTGAAAGAAATGAAGAAAAACCTGACCATTGATATTGAAGGGGCTACTCGGTAACTACTGTTCTGGAACTATTGTTCTCTTAAGGAAAGAATGTTAGTATTGTATAATGATAATTAAGGTTACATTTAAAAAAAAAACACGACATTTTTTTTACCATATTACCTTTATATTGGTTGAGATAATGTGATATAGATTTGACTTCTGCTGTCAAATGATAATTAATTTCAACGTGATTTTGTACCATAGTGTGCACACTTTTCATAAGAAGGAAGTAGTTTTTTATTATCTTTTTATTTTTTAACTATTTTTTTTTTTTAGAAATTCAAAGATTTTTTCGGCATATTTATAAAATTCTGACCTCTTGCTATAAATCATTCTTCACAACTGCTAATACCTATTACCCCATTAGTGCGAAGAAACATTCCTCTACATAATTAACAATAAAATTTCACTGTCATTTGTGTATTTATGAATCTAACACGACTACCAGCTACATATAGTATGTATGGGTTATATTATTAAATATATTTTATTACAACTTAATTACAGTAATTGTTACTTTTTTTTTTGTCTATAAAATATGTATTTGCGCCTGTCAACAATAACTTGACAATCAGCAAATGTGATGGCGATAATGATATAATGACAGGACAGGCATGGGGAAGGAAAGTACTCAGCAGTACCTCTTCCCTAACTTGTTAAAATTACTTAGGTCGTCTAAGGAAGGAGATCCCTCATCCAACGCCTTTTTAGTCTCCTGATAATGTTCTGAGGTATGTAAAATTTGTGTAAAATCGTTGATATAGGGTCGTTATATGTTGGTCAACTGTTGGAGGTCAGTATATAGAGTTTTGTTAGTCAGGTACCAAGGTGCTTTTGTTATGAGTCGCAATAATTTTGATTGGAACATTTGAAGTTTTTGTAGGTGGGTCTTATTAGCGATACCGTATATTTGTGATGAGTATGTCCATATGGGCTTAAGTAAGTATGTATATGTATTCAGTTTCTGTTTTAGTTTTAGTTTTGAAGATTTGGCAAAAAGAGAGTAAAGTAGTTTGAGTCGTTTGTTAAGTGTCATACGTTTCATTTTAACATGTGGGCTCCATGTCATCCTTCTGTCGAAGGTGAGTCCAAGGTAAAGTACTGTGTCCGTTTGAGGAATTTGATTGTTGTCAATATAAACTGGAGGACAGGTGATTTTCGAAGAGTAAATGTTATATGTTTGGATTTGTCATGATTAAGTCGAATTTTCCATAGTGTGAACCAATCTTGTGGTTTAAGCAAATGATGAATTTGTAGGGTCTTGATGTTTTGTGAGGATTGTTGGATCTTCTGCATATGTAGCTGTCAAGATCTCATCGTCAATAGGTATATCGTATGTGTATATAACGTTAAGTAGAGGGGCTAGTATTGAACCTTGGGGAACTCCAGCCAAGATTGGACGGACTGAAGACACTTCCGAGCCCTGCCGAACTAAAAAAAAATCTGTCGAAGAGAAAAGATTGAAAAATAAGATAGTACGTGTATGGAAGTATAGTCTTAAGTTTAAAGAGAAGACCCTGGTGCAAGACTCTATCAAACGCCTGAGCAACATCCAAAAATACTCCAGTTGCATATAGTTTTTGTTCTAAAGCTCCAGCAATGTAGTCTGTAACTCTGTGCAATTGATGTGTCGTCGAATGGAATGTGCGAAAGCCGAATTGGTGGTCAGGTATTACCTGTTGGTCAGTCAATATGTCAACAAGTCTTTTGTATATTAATTTTTCAAAAACTTTAGAGCATATAGGAAGGAGGCTAATGGGTCTGTAGGATGAAGGACTGTATATGTCTTTACCGGGTTTGTGAATCATCTTAATAAGTGAGTATTTCCATTGTAAAGGGAATTTTGACGTCCTTAGTATACAGTTATAAATTGTTGTCAGAAATACTAGAGCTTTCTTGGGCATTTGTTGGAGTGCTTCGGCTGTTATTAAGTCATAACCAGGAGCTTTTCTTTTCGGTAATTGTTTGATTTGAAGTGCAACCTGAGATGGAGTAAAAGAAGGAAGTGGTAGTGTCAGCTGAAGTGGGATGTCTAATGTGTTATGTACTATAGTCTCATGTTCTGTGTTAGTGAAGTTTGTAAACGGTTTAAATACAGAAGAAAGGTGGTGAGCGAAGAGTTCAGATTTTTCCTCATCCGACACGGCCCAGGATCCATCTTCTTTTCTAAGTGGTGCTGACAGCTCTCGGTGCTTTAACAACTTTTTGGTATGCTTCCACAAGCTCCCATCGTCAGTCGAAAGACCACTGATGTATGCGTCATAGTTAGTTCTGTTAAATTTTTGGATTTCTCTTTTAAGTTGATTGTTTAGTCGGTTAAATGTCTGTCTATCTGAAGGGTGTCTGTCAGTCTGCCATATTTTACGCGCTCTTCTCTTTGCTCTGATTAAGTCCCTTATGTACTGAGGATATTTCGGCAAGTGCTATTGTTATTAGAACAGAAATAACGGCATTGTTTACTTTGCATTTTTGGATTTAAGAGGTCTTCGAGGTTAATAAAGGAAATCACAAATAATCAGTTGAACTTATTCTGTATTAACTAATACAAACAAATCGGTGGTATATCCAATTAATGAAGCAAGATAAGTTGTAAATGAATCGTATGCAAGATTTGATCATTAACGAACGGATATCTTCTGTCATATGGCTTCATAATATGCATCGAAACAGTTTACGTTTAATTTTAAAAATCCAGTGAGCCCAACGTAATTCTATATATTGTATCTTCACACGGTAGGCTTTCATCTAAGAGTTATTAATAATGCAACAATTTTCATTTTATCATTATGAAAACAAAATAGAATAGGAAATTAATTTTAATTTCACGTTATAGGAATTGAATCAAACCAGAGAAGAAGTGCTCCTAAGTACTGCCCTTTCCCAGGCTTGGCATGACTTTATTTCCTCTACAGCCAGCTTATTTGTTGATTGTACAAATAAATGTTAAAAGGCAAAAACAAAATTAACATATAACATTGCCCTTATTACTGAAACACACTTAACTCCACGTTCTAAATTTTACATTTCCAGTTTCAGAATATGTAGGTCTGATTATTCAGACAATATAGCTCAGTGGGCGACAGACCGGTTTTCGTGGAGATGGGCCTAGAACTCGTAAATGATGTTGGGTTAACTTGATATTTATTACAATTTCCATATATGTATATGTAATAACTTAAAAAGGGTATCGTTTATTAATTATAAACATTAATTCTATGATAGTTATTATGGGTTAATAAACACTTTATTTTATTTTTATTCCAAACAAAAGTAAAAACCATCGATAATGATATTTTGAACACCATCGCAACTTCCTAAAATTTTCCGATGAAAAGAATATCTATTTTTTTTTCATTAATTTTTAAGATCCTATCTGGACTTACGGACTTGAACTGTGGGGAACAGCAAAACTTACTAACATCAAACGCATCCAATCCTTCCAATCCAAAGTCCTTCGAATAATAGTCAATGCTCCTTTCTATGTAACCAACAAAACCCTACACCATGACCTTAATATTCCATTTGTCCTAGACCTTATCCCAGCAAAATTCTTCAAATTCCACCAGAACCTTACCCATCATCCAAATCCCTTTGAACAATCTCTATCCAGCACTACCCATCCATATAATTCTACAAGGAAGTTAAAACGGCAGTGGCTCCGCGATCTTTTATAGTTTGTAAATATTGGAGTTCTGGCAATGGCCAGATTCTCCACTCACGACATGAGTGTATGTGGCTAAAGCACTCTTGCTCAATCTTCACTGGGTTTAGCCCTAGTGACACGGTTGAGAGAGGAGTGCAAGGAACTCCAGGAGTCATACTTTTCCCTCCACAGTTGCAGGACAAGTCTGGTTTGGAGTTCTCTCGCCAAATTGTATATATTGTGTGTGTGTGTGTGTGTTTTTATTTATTTTTAGGTTATTTTATTATTATTTATTGTATATATATTATTTTTCTGTATAATTTATTTTATTTATTGTACATAGAGTGTGAATTTGATCTGTGAACTCTATTATAAATGTCCTAGAGACAGATTGTAATATTTTTCAATAAATAAGATTTAAAAAATTTTTTTTTTATAGATTATGTTAACAACAACTGATACAGATCAAGTCAAAAATGTTCAAACAAATACTCTCACATTCAATTTACAGTGTTGAAATTCCGACGTCTTATTCGTGTTCCTTGGCCTTGAAAACATAACTGTACTGAATATTAAGTTAATCCAACATCATTTACGAGTTCTAGGCCCATGTTCACGAAAACCGTTCATCGTCCTATTGTACGGCGTCACGATACTAATTAAAATATCACTAAAGTACCACTCATTACATTTACCTATTACACCTGTCATACAATCAACAGTCATTACACGATATATCCAAAACCATACCATTGCTGCAGTGTACTTTCCTCATTGGTACTTGCTCACACTTTCGATGTTTTGCAATTTTTTCAGTCACCTCCGGAGGTGTTTTATTGCAAGTGACAATTACCATGCGAAACACCAGCCCTGGGAATCACGGTTTTGTTCTCCATGAGAAAGAAACCTAAAGTTTGCTATCCATTGGATATTATTAGACACGATCTCACCTGATACCAAGCAACTGGCCGATTTCAAGACAGTAAACACAAGACCTAATTGATTTTTTCGTCGCTAAAGGACCAGCGTATATTATAAATGTAAACTCTGATCTTTGTTCTGATCATTCTCTTCTCAGCTTAGTACTGTGCAACGAGCTATGTACTACATTGAAACGACCATCTCTTGTAGGAATAATTATCGATTGCGTATATTTTAATGCATATAGAGATAAACTAAACAGAATTCTCTCTATTCCAATGTCTCTAAAGAACGGATATGAAGTTAAAGAAGCTGTCGATAAATTCAAAAACAACATTTAACAAACTATATTGTCTTTTTCAGTCCCAAGATACAACAGGTAAGAGTATCTTCCAACTTATACTCAGTACACAAAAGATTTGATCAGGGCTAAGAGAAGAAGTCGCAAAATATGGCAAGCTGGTCTACTGCCATCTGACAAATGGACATTCAATAGACTTAACAATGAACTAAAACGGCATATTCCAATTTTTAAAACTACAATTTACGACAACTACATTAGAAATATCTCTACTGACGATGGAAGCTTATGGAAGCATACAAAAACTTGTAAATCATCGTGAAGTGTCTGCACCTCTCCGAAACGAAAATAGTTTCTGGGTCGTGTCAGATATAGAAAAATCTGAGCTATTCGCTATCCATCTCTCTTCTGTTTTTACTTCACATACTAACTTCACCAACATTGAACACGAAGAAAAAGTACTAAACACTTTAGATATTCCACTACAATTGGAATTACCTCCACCTTGCTTCACCTCGAAACTTGTTGCAGAACAAATTAGACAATTCCCTAAACAGAAAGCCCCTGGCCATAACCTGATAACTGCTTAAGTGCTCCAAAAAATACCTAGAAAAGCTGTAGTTTACTTAACATCTATTTACAATGCAATACTCAGAGCGACAAATTTCCTATAATATGGAAATACATTGCAATGATCCATAAATCGAAATCTACTCTTAGTCTACTCTCAATATGTTTTAATATCTTTAAAAGACTGCTCTACAAAAGACTTATTAGCAAACTGACGGGCGACAAATTAATACCCAACTATAATTTGGATTGGGACAACAACATTCGACCATCCATCAACATTAATGACTGCATTGCAACGGCACTAAAACAAAAAAAATTATGCAATTGGAGTATTTCTGGGTGTCGCTCAAGCATTCGAAAGAGTCTGGTATATGGGTCTTCTCTTCTACCTATGTGAGGCAGGCAGTACGAGACGAGCTGGTCCAAAGAAGAAAGGTCAAAAGGGACTTCTCAACTCGAGACATCGGCTGGCAGGAAAACGACTCCCACCGGATATAGCTTGGTGAAGAAATGACCCCTGCTAATAGAAGATTGTATTGGCTCGCACGTCAGAAGAGAGCGGCTGGTAAACTAAAATACGTGTGGTTTTCGGCGGGTAGATTGCGCTGCAGAAAAGGAGATGGCCATCCCGTGATATACATCGACCAACCAGATGATCTAGATGTTTTCTGCTGACCTTCTGATTTACGTCAACCTACAGAATGCATCCGTAAACTTCCAATCTTCTATTGTATAATACAGCATCGTGCTGGGTTGCCTATCTACTACTATTGTTATTATTGTTTCTCTATTTTAACCAATGTAATTTTTTTTTTCCTCTTTCATATTTTTGAACCTAACTATATTTTGTTTGTATTTTTTTTCTTCTCTTACAGCCATTATTTACTTCTTTCCAAATTGATTTTCACAGTTTTTTCTTACCTACAGCGTCATCCATCATATGTATACTTTTCTCCTTTCCGTTATGTCTAGCGTCTTAACTACTTGCCATGTTAATTCTCAATCCCTTCCTGCTCACTATGACGAATTTCTCCAATATTTCACCTGTAACTTCTACCACATTATTGCAGTCTCTGAAACATGGCTTAAGCCCTATATCCCTTCGTCTTCCGTTTCCTTACCTGATTATACCTTCATCCGTCATGACCGGGTTTCCCGGACTAGCGGAGGTGTTGGTCTCTATGTTCATAATAGCCTGAAACCCCGTATTCTAGATATTTCATCCCCTTCCAATCATCCTCACATTGAATTCCTCTTCGCTGAAATTTCTTGTAAAGCACATCCTCTCCTTTATGTGGTCGTATATCGCCCTCCTTTGACTCCTTTTGACTCATCCTTCGAATCAACCTTGTACAATTATGTCCCTTTCTATAATAACATCATAATTTCCGGTGATCTTAATACCAACCTCCTCACAGAATCCAACAACAAACGCTATTTGGAAAATCTCTTCTTCTCCCTCAACCTTTTTATTGTTCCTTTCGCTCCTACACACCATACTTGTTGGTCTGACACCTGGCTGGACTTGCATATCATCGATTCAGAGCAGAAACTCTTGTCCTGTTCTCAATTACCCGTTCCTTTCCTTTCTTCTCATGATCTCATCAAATTATCGTACGATATCCAAACTCCCACGTTTCTTCCTAAAACCATAACTTTCCGCAATCTTGACAACCTCACCCGTGATAAAATCCTACCGGACCTTGAAACCCTAAACTGGAACGATATTTATTCCTGTACCTCTATTGATCATATGGTAGACATCCTCACTTCTAATCTTATCCATATTCTTGACATACATGCTCCTATCAAAACCTCAACCTTCCGTCGCCAACCTGCTCCTTGGATGTGTCAAGAAATCCGCGACATGCAAAAGAGACGTGAGGCAGCCCGTAGACGCTTCAGACGAACTCGACTAGCAGATGACTATCAAGTCTATAGGGTACTCCGTAACTTGACACAAACAACGATCAGGAAAGCGAAATCAAACTTCTTTCACGAAACTCTCGCTTCTGCTCCTGATTCTAAATCAATATGGCTAACCCTTCGTAAACTCTCTCTTTGTAAATCCTCTTCCTCACCGTTCTACCCGGTATCACCCGATGAACTAAATTCCTACTTTATATCTTCCACCACCAGCAACAGTTCACCCACCTCTCACCAGTTTTCCTTATCACCCTCATTTAACAGTGATAATTTCTATTTCTCCAACATCTCACCGACCGACCTTATTTCCTCTATAATGAAATCACACACAAACTCCATCGGACTTGATGGGATACCAGTCAAACTATTAAAATTATGCCTTCCCGAAGTCGTTCCAGTTCTCCTTTTCATCTATAATTTTTCCCTCCAGAACTCAGTTTTTCCAACTGCTTGGAAAAAAGCATTAGTCAGACCTATCAACAAAATTCCCAATCCTACCTCTCCTAAAGACTACCGCCCAATCTCCATTCTTTCTAACCTTTCTAAACCTCTGGAAAGAATAGCTCAATCCCAAATCTCTAAATTCCTTGAAAACTCAAAACTACTCGATCCTCTCCAATCTGGTTTCCGACCTGGCTTCTCCACACAATCCGCCCTACTAAAAATTACCAATGACTTACATACCGCAATGGACGAAAAAATGTTAACTGTATTAATACTTCTCGACTTTTCCAAAGCTTTTGACTCCTTAGACCACTCTATACTCTATACTAAATTAAAATCCCTATCCTTCTCCAACAGCTCTATCCTCTGGTTACAGTCTTTCCTATCCGACAGAACTCAAGCAGTCAGCATTCCAAACCAACCCCTATCTTCCTTTCTTACACTGTCCTCTGGAGTGGCCCAGGGTTCGAGCATTTCCCCTCTCCTTTTCAACTCCTACATAAATGATCTTTCCAAATCCATCTACCACTGTTCACATCATTTATACGCTGATGACACCCAAATATATTTTTCCTTTCATCCTTCTGAGCTACTAGTCGCGTTCGCCAATATTCAGGCTGACCTAGATAGGATCAGTGCCTGGGCAAGTCTGAATAATTTAAATCTAAATGCGATGAAAACTCAGGCCATTATTATAGGTTCCAGTCCTATTCTTAAATCCATCTCCTTCCTTCCTCCTTTAGTCATCAACGATCATCCTGTCACATTCAGTTCATCCGTTAAAAACCTAGGAATCACCATAGACGAAAACCTCTCCTGGAAACCCCATATTGCCCTCATCTCCCGTAAGTCAATAGGTACCCTTAAGCTATTTCATCGCTCCCGCCACCTACTCCCACAACCCATCCGCAAGCTCCTTGTATCCTCTCTCATTTTCCCCCACTTTGACTACGGCTGTGTGGTGTACGGAGGCATCCCGATGGTACTCGAGGATAGATTGAAGCGACTCATGAATACGTGCTTAAGATTTGTCTTCGGTACATCAAAGCGATCTCATGTGTCCCACCTTTACGACGAGTTAAAGTGGCTCTTCCCTTCTTTCCGCAGACAATATTTCCTCGGATCTTTCCTATTCCAAACAATCAACACTAGACACCCTTCTTACATCTACAGTCTCCTACAGTTTAAACCCGTGGTCCACTCCCAGAAAACAAGATCCCGTGTTTCCGACCTTTATATCCCTTCCCATAGAACTAAGACGTTTGAATATTCCTTTATTTCCCGATCCACAGCCTTCTGGAATTCCTTGCCATCTGAAATCCGTCATGCCTCTTCCTTGTCCTCATTTAAATATCATCTTTACCAATTCCTTCTCACATCCCAAAATGACGTTATACAATAAAATAAATATTGTGAAACAGATTTTGACTGAGGTGAATGATTGATAAAATTTATTGTCTTAATTTTAAAAATCAACCCATGCTTATTTTATTTTATTTTTATCTTCATTTAAATAATGTTGTTTTTTTTTATTTCGTTTTTTCTCAAAATTTTATTTTATTTTTACTTGTTTTAATTTAATTTCACTGAAGATACTGTATATATTCTTTAATATTGATTAATGTAATTTTTGGCCAGATGTAGTTTTAATTTTTTTGTTCATATCTGTTATTCATAAGGGACCTTGTCCCAGAATAAAGTTTACTTTCTATCTATCTATCTATCTATCTATCTATATTCTATATATGCTACCAATATTCTCCGATACTCCCACCTACTTACTATCTTATCTTTCAATCCTTTATTTCTGGCTGATTTTTCTCTGTCTGCCAAGGATCAATACTTTCTTCAATAAGATCAGCCTTAGCAGTAGTTCTTCAGTGGTCAGTATTTGCGCCGTAACTATTAAAGCGACTTACGCAGATGATACAGCAATTCTAACAAGAAATAAGAAATACTACATAGACTTTACATTATCTAATAAAACGATATGTGCAAACTTAAAAAAATCGACTCTACCAAGATAAATCACAACACATTACTTTTACTCTTCGATATGAAACACGCCATCCTATTTATCTTAACGATTTCGAATTTCCTCAAACACATAAAGTAAAATGTCTTGGACCGACATTTGACAGAAGACACATATCAACAAAAAAATAAAAACATTAAATCTTAGACTACGACTGTTATATGTCCTTCTCTCAAGACGCTCAAAATTAAACCTAAAACAAAACCAGAAAACTTATATTTACTTACATAAGCCTATATGGACCTAATATTCACAAATTTCCGGAACAGCCAAAACGACTCACATACGAAAACTACAAACTTTTCAGTCAAAAACTTTCAGGATCATAACTTAACTCCACGGTACGTCGCAATCGTTACTTTGCAAAAAACCTCCAAATGCCAACAGTAAACGACCACATACGGACACACTACAAAAGATAATACGATAACTTAGATGGACATACTAACTCACTTATACAAAGTATGGCTACGTTTAACATCCCCGAAAACATACCCAGGAGGCTTAAAAGAAGCTGGATGAGAGATTTTCTCACTTAAATAGATGTTAAAATCAAGACATGAAGGAATGCCGCAGGGCACTCCTTTCCATCACGCCGATCAAGACAGTATACTCTTGATTATACTAAAAGACCTGTACCCTGTCCGACAGCAGACCCGCTAATTCTCATTGCTTGTGACAGGTGTAGGGAAGATATAAAATAAAAAATGAATTTCGTATCTCTTTCCTGCGGTCAGCTTTTTCATTAATGAAGATATACAGGCCATGATTGCCTGCCAACTTCATAACCAAGGATGATCTTCGACCTAATGTCGTCCTTCCAATAAGTAAGGATGATTGGGGAAAAAAACCATGTAGGACTAATCGCTCGGAGTGATTAAAAATTAATTGGAAATGAAGGGTCAAGGATTGCACCCAGTAAATAAGATTTATTTAGCTTAAAGGCTAGAAGTTGGCCATATTTTAATTAAATTCATTCATGTTTTAAAATCTGTGAAGTTAACTATGAAATAATTTTTATTTATTATTTATAATTGAAAACTGAAGTTTTTGTCTTGGTTTTAGGTCTGCCTGGTTATAACCTTTATAGAATTGCCCAAAGTAAAAAGAATGAGTTAATCGGCTATAAAGAGGCCAACAGTAATCGTAAGAAATCCATTGTCGGCACACTTTTGTTCAAAAATTAAAATCATAAAGCGTTAAACATGGGGGACTAATAATTTATTACGTGTCCCGAATCTAAACGGATGTACTAAACAGAATTTTTTTTTTTTTTTTTTTTAAACTTTTATTATGATATTTACAACTGTATTAGTATCAATACATCAAGTAAATTTGTACAGAGAAATAATATTACATGAAACACGCTTGTTGAGAAACTACCCACTGGTAGCACTCTAATAATTTGTCTACATGAGAAGATCACGAGGCCATTTTCTTTTCAGACGCCTCGGAGGGTTATCAGGAATCGAAGAGGAAGCAAGGTTAGAAACAAGAGGATTTGGATGGTTATGAAGTTTATTATGGAAGGATAGGTATCTGGATTTGGCCAAATCGGAAACATATGGAACATTGAGGTCTTTATGGATTATTTTATTAGTGACAAAGTAAGGAGCATTGAGGACTCATACAGAATTAAACGGAGATAAAACAAAGTTCTATTTTTAGACCTTAAATTTGATTTGAAACCATAACGTGGGAACAGAAACAAAATGTTGTTAAAAACTCCATTTTTTCTGGAAGGTACATTTAATTTACTAACTGGTGGTTCTAACTGATACAATTTGAACATCTCAAACAATTTCATCATCTGTGTTGAAAATTACAACTACAAAAAAAACAGTATTTGACCACCTTTTAGTAATTTTTTATTCTTACAGACAAGTTTGCAATTTACTAAAATAAACAGAGAGAGACTCAGCAACTAATGAAATAACAAAGCAGTGAAATATATTACTATTCCATGTGTACCTTATTGGTGTGAATGTGTTCATATCTCACTATAATTATTGTCTACATCCTAGATTCCACAATTAATCAAAATAAAAGTTATTGAATCAACAGATTAAGAAATACTTAAACTGATAATAAATTATTAAACTGGCAAAGTTTTAGAGTAAAACAAAATTTATTAATAAATTATAAATCAATTCTTTTAATGTTATATAAATGGAAAAATGTGCAGACTATTATTATTCTTTTTTCTTCCTGCATATAGGTGATCTTATTATTCAGCTCTGATGATACCTGAATTGGTGAATCGTTGACTAGTTAACTATTCACTTGTATGTTGGTGCCTAATGGCTTTGTAATATGGATTTTTCCATTTATAAAATAATAACCTTAGTCTCTTTGATAGTTTTATACTAATTTAGTAATCCTTGTTATGTTATGTACTGAAATACACGTTCATTACCAAAACACTGGAATAAACCGTATCAATCCCACCACACATTTAAGACAAATATATATATATATATATATATATATATATATATATATATATAGAGAGAGAGAGAGAGAGAGAGAGAGAGATAGAGAGAGAGAGAGAGAGAGAGAGAGAGAAAGAAAGAGAGAGAGAGATCAGAATAAAACTTAGTTCTAACCCAATTTTCTGTTGGAACAAACGACGACGTGAAAAAGAAGGCAAAAACTGTCCGAAGAGGAGCCCTGAATTAGGATCAGTGTAATTCAATCTTGCGCCGGAAGGGAGAGACACTGACAGTTTAGATCCTGAGCCAGGACGTCCTCAGATTGTCCAGGAGACACTAAACATAGCAGACATCTTCCGCAGGACATGTCCTTCCAGGATACAATTAGGGAAAAGCGAAGGTCCTTGTTAAAGTGTTTCCTTTCTGCAAATTTTTGTTGATTAGGTCCCACTGAAATGTATCTCTTTCATTGCTTAAGTATTCAAACCACGTGTGAAATAAGTTTTGTTTTTAACACTTTTGTACTTATATCTATCAAATATACAGATTATTGTGACTTTGTATTACGAATGGAGGAGAACTGTACCTAATGGTGCTTCCTTCTGGTATTAAATAAATATACATAATTGTTTCAGTGTTTCATACTTCAGTGTTCGTACCTCAGTCTCTTCTACACTTTTCGTGATTGAAACTTGGATTTCTAGATATCCGCCAGTACAATCGACCAGTACATCAATCTTAACCTTAATCGAACAATCGAAATGTCAATCCTCACTCGAAATATCAGTAAAACTGACCGTGGAGAGTCTGATTTAAATTAGCTGTAAATTTACAAGAGTATTTTATTGATAGTAAGCTCCTAGAAATCTATACAAAATCTACTTGTTTCAGTAACCCTACTATATTCGAGCTTAATAAAATATTTATTATTTTTATTTTTCCTGTGAAAAGCGGAGTAGATCAACTGATAAGACACTGACTTTTGTTCAAGGTCCTGGGGTCAAATCCGGCCGGTAGTAGTTAATTATTTATTCTATTACTTTAGCCGTGGATCGGATCTGGGGTCAGGAGACCCTCCTGGAGTACACCCAGCCTCTATAAAGTGGGTAACCTACATTTTATAATTAATTACAGAGGAAAACCTGACGGTTGAGTGTGATCTTGGCTCAATCACCTGCCTGCACAACCGCTAGCCTTGAACACTACTTGGATTGGACCTTCATAAATTTTAATGGTATTGGCTTGTTTATTTTCTTATTGTTATTAACAATGCACTTGATAACAAATATTTAGTGGGACCACGGTAGTCGAGCGAGTTAAGGCATCTGCAAAACTTTTATGTTACGAATTTAAATCCTGTTCAAGGGATTTAATAAAAAAAAAAAAAAAACAGGATAGGGATGTCTGCAAAAGGTTACCAACCATCCTGATAAAGAGGGAGTGAATTGTGTTCACGCCAGGTTATTATAAACATCGATGTAAGAGAACCAAACGAACACAGTTATCACCTAGAATAACCCCAATACTGATAGAAGACTAATGACGGAAGTCAAATAAGTCAAGAGTCGTTAAAAAACAAAACAAATATTTAGTAATTAATATTTTTATTTTATTTTATTTTATGCAATTTGCACCTGCGCAGCTGCGCATCTAGCAAATTTGTTGTATTTTTATTGTCTTGGTGTAATTGCTTGATTTTTTTTTTTATTGATGTAGTAGGTCACTTGGCCATTTTCTTCTTAATCTTGGTTGCTCAGGTAACAGGGAGCAGGAGATAAAAAGAACCAGAGGATTGGAGTGATTTTGGGTTGAAGAATGAAATGTAGTGTATTTGTCGTGGATGTAGGATTTTACTGTTGGGATGTTTAAGTCGTTATGTATAGTAGTGTTTGAAATGTACCAAGGTGCGTTAACGATTTTTCGTATAATTTTTGATTGTGCTGTTTGTATTTTGTTTATGTGTGTTTGTTTTGCTGAACCCCTAAGTTCTGCTCCATATGTCCATATTGGTCTCAGTAAGGTGTTGTAGATAAGTCGCTTGTTCCGTAAGTTAAGTGAAGATCTGTAGTCCAGAAGATGTGAAAGTTGGCTATATCGTCTAGTAAGTTCTTGTCTTTTTAATTTCGTATGTATGTTCCAAGTAAGCCTTTTGTCTAAGTAGAGTCCAAGGTACCGTACATAGTTCTTTGAAGGCACTGGATTATTGGCAATCGTTATGGGTGGACATGAGGCTTTCCTAAGAGAGAAACTAATGTGGGTGGATTTTGTACTATTAATTTTGATTCTCCAGTTTTCAAACCACTTTTCAAGATCATGAAGATGGTTTTGTAGGGCAATTGATGCTATAGTAGGATTTTTGTGTGAAGATAGAATAGCAGTGTCGTCAGCGAAGCAATAAATGGTGGTATTAGGGTGCTCAGGGATATCAGAAGTGTATAAAGAATAGAGGATTGGGCTCAAGACGCTACCTTGTGGTACGCCTTTGTGTTGGGGAAAGAAGGAAGATACAGAAGAGTCTACGGAAGTACAGAAAAATCTATTAAAAAAGTAGTATTGAAGAATTAAAAAATAAGTGGAAGGTAAGTGCGGTTTTAGTTTCCATAATAGGCCCTTGTGCCAGACACTATCAAATGCTTTCTCTATGTCGAGAAAGACGGCAGAGCAATATTCCTTTTTTTCAAAAGTCACAGAGATAGCATCTACTATTCGATGGCACTGTTGCACAGTAGAGTGATAACAGGGAAAGCCAAACTGGTGATTTGGTATCACTTCACTATATTCTAGAATAGGCTTTAGTCGGTTTAGTAATAGTTTTTGAAATAGTTTGCCCATTATTGGAAGAAGTGCTATAGGACGATAGGATGAAGGAGAAGTGGTAGGTTTTGAAGGTTTGGCAATCATTTTGATTGTGGAGAGTTTCCAAAGGAGAGGAAAATAGGTAGTGCGTAAATTATTATATAATTCTTGAGAGAAAAGATCCGTGGAGTCGGGTAGGGACGTCCTCTGAAGTGATAAAAAAGGTTTGAAAAAGATAAGAAACTTGAACCTATTTTGTTGTGTAATAAGCTGATCTCATTTCAGATTGAAATTCATTATATGGGATCACCTGGCGAAAAAGGTCAAGGATGTACGAAACAAAGATGTAGTGCTAACTATCGCTAAGGTACCAAGTAATGTTGGAGCAAGAACGGAAACTGGACTGTATATAAAGGAGGCCTCGTTTCCTTTTTATAAGCCCGTAAAGAGGGAAAGCGCCATCTGACGGAGGACAGTTTGCCTAAATGGTACTTAGCTTTTATTTCGGTTTGCGGGAGGGGGCGCCTCTTACTTTAGAGCTTTAGTGGCCATATTGTCTCTCGTCCTTTCACAGTGATTAGTTCTTGAATAATGTCCTCGGGAGGTCGTCCAATGAATTCCAGGCTCAGAGAGCTTAATGGCGGTGCGGCGCAGTCTTTGTGTCCTTCCTTTTACTGCCATTCTGATGGGATCGTTGGGGTTCGGTTTCCCAGCTGTATCAAAATAAATTGGTATAGGTGGCTGATGAACTTAATGTCTTATTCCTGCTAGTTTTTGGGTTATTATATTTAATCTTAAACACTGACGGCTGGAGTAAGTCTCTCAAAGTTGGAGGGTTATCTTTAGTGATAAACGGAAATATTGGTGGCTACAGAAATTAAATTTCACTTAAAAAAACGAAGTATGACAAGTAAGTACAATACATCGGCTACAATAGTTATACTGGAATAGTATAAATTTGCAGAAATAATGATTACAATATATATATATATATATATATATATATATATATATATATATATATATATATATATATATACTCTCTTAAAATGCAAATCTTCAGAAAAACATTAATTTTACATGCTTCAAACGCGTCAAGAAAAAAATAAAATAAAAGTAAGATGTTACAACCACAGTTTCTTAAAAATACTTACGATCAAATCATTAAAAGATTACATTACCAACCATCCCAACTTAATAATACTAAAAATATAAATGACTTGTTGTGTATAAATATCAATACAAATAAGAAAAATTTGGGGGATTGATAATGTATAATTCATCAAACGAGAACAATCAGGACAAAATGTCACCAACAAATAAAATGGACTTTGAATACTCCAACAAAATTACATACGTACCTGAAATTACTGACAAAATTAAAGACGTTTTTAAAAATGATGACATAACAGAAATCAAACTTAGGAATATAGTAATAAAAAACTGAGCAGGCATATCACCAATACAAAAGATAAAATAGACTTAATAAAAAGAAAAATGTAATTTATAAATTAAATTGCCAAAACTATTCCAAAATCTACATTGGTGAAATATCCAAACAATTAGGGACCAGAACTTCATAACACATTACTAACTGTAAAAATAAAAAAAAACATAAACATAACAGATTTAACACACAGCATAAAATTACAACATAAATTCAACAATAAACCACACATATTAGGAACCAAAAAACAACAATAGAAAATTTCTTGAAGCCATCACAAAAAACAATAAATTATAAAACAGACACCAAACATAAAGGAACACATTATGCTGACATATAAAAAAAAATTAAAATTTAATAAAAATGAAATTGCAGCTACATAAAAAATAAACATTTAATAACAATAAAATAAAAATAAACAGTCATATCCAAAGGTCTATTGTATTCACCATGGCAGACACCCAATAATTGGTCTAAGGGCAAGAAGATGCTCTGGATATTATATACTTTAATTTATTATAACATGAATTTAGAACCTGACAATGGAGCACATTAGATTTAAGATAATTACAAATTTAAGATAACAACCCAATTCTGACATGTATTGTAACATGCACTATATTTTAACTCAATTTTTTAGCCATGAATCAACAAAAAAAATATTGGGATTGTAGTTCTGAAGATGGGAGTAAACTTGTAACGTTAACATATAATTTGGAAATACAACAAATAGATTCAATTGTTGTTTAATTGGAAGTCATCATTGCCAAAAACAAAGAATATAATTTTACTTGCTGAAGTGGAGGATAATGCATTTTCAAAACGTCCACATCAAAAAATATATAAATTACTTTTATTTATTTTATTAAATTTTTCGTATGAATGAGAGAGTTAATAAGAATGAATAATGAAAGATCGAATGTATAATTTCTATATAATATATATGCAAAGTTCTAACATGGATAATCTAAACTAACACCAATTGGGCCAGAGTTTCATGGCTACCTTGTATTTAAGCATATAAATATTTTATTTATCTATCTACTTTGAATTAAAAAAACTAAAATAATGTAAATTTAAGGGTTAGGATGCCTGTCAGCTTAGAATAAATATGCAGAAGTGTGAAGAAAATTGCTTATGATTTGCAGCTTGCTGAGCTAAAAGATAATAAAATGAAACTCATCCATTTTTTCTAACTTTGGCATATAATCGATACGCAATCGTTTATTAATAAAAATAAATAAAATGGAAAAAGCAATCCATCACTGATGAATCCCTCCGGGCGGTTCTACTCCCTCACGTATACTCAACCGGGACTTTTCGGACACATTTATTTTTAATGGCCTTTTAAGCGACGCCGGGGAAGAAATGAAAGGAATGATCCTGCCGATGATAAATTCCCATTTGACAAGGTTCATTTGCGTCAAATGGATTCGAGAATAAAAGGAGAGGATAAAAAAGAAAAAAAAAAGCAACAAAGAGGAGAAAATATTAGACGACAATTGAAAGGGAAGTTATACGACGAGGGGGGAAGGGATTTACGGGGCTTTTTGTCCTTTGGATATTTACCCCACTGCCTTCTGTATCTATCACCTTCGGGAATGCTACTACACTCCGAATAAAGCCCGCTAAATGCTATTGACTTCTTGAAGGGCTTAATAATCTTCAGCTTTCGCTCTCCAGCTCTACGTCTTAATCCTGCTGAATAAGGTAAGAAAAATAATTAAATTTTACTCATACGAAATGTATATATATATAAATATAATTCAAACTCTTATTTAGGAATTCTAGAAAATAGATAAATAGAGAGAAGAAGAAGGAGGAGAAAAATTCTTTTTATTTATCAAAATTACGTAATATAAATTACAAAATAATATTTTATCATATATTTATTTTAGGCCAAAGGTCACCAAAAAAACACAGTTTTTTCATCTCCTGTATGCTTTATTCAACGTTTCGACTTCAGGAGCCATTTTCAAGAACCTGCAAAAGATGCATACAATTTTTAAAATTTATCATTGCGATATGATTAGTCCTTAATTCATTCATTCATTTCATACAGGACTCCTGACAGGACATAGAGTCCTGTATGAATGCCCTATTGAGGAACAATAATTTCTTGATACCGTCTGCAAATAGAGAAACGGAAAACGACATTCTTTGAAATAAAAGAATGAATTAAGGACGAATCACATCGCAATGATAAATTTTAAAAATTTTATGGCGCGGTGCATGTTTTGCAGGTTCTTGAAAATGGATCCTTAAGCCGAAACGTTGAATAAAGCATACAGGAGATGAAAAAACTCTGTTTTTTTTTGGTGACCTTTGGCCTAAAATAAATATATGATAAAATATGAGAAAATGTCACCAAACCTGAAGGATGTGACTAGAAAATACAAAATAATATTTTTGGATTTAAAACCGAAAATCAGACGTGCTACATGGTCTGTTAACCGTCAGAGGAGTCTGTGTTTTATAACAAAATTATGTTTCAATCTATATATATATATATATACAACTAATTAATATAAAAATTAAATTTTAAATTATTAAAACACTTTATTCAGAAATATTACAATTTGTCACAGTTAAGGACACTTATAATAGAGTTCAGAGATTGCATTCATACCGTATATACAAAAATATAAATAAAGAAAGTAATAACAAAAGAATAAGAAGAAAGAACAAAAGAGTAAAGAAAAAAAAATATATATATATATACACATAAGTAAATAAAAATAGAAATAAAAGTAAAACAAACACCTTATATAAAACATACATTATTTACAATTTGCCAGGTGATCTCCGAACCAATCCTGTCCCCTCCACATGTGGAGGGAAAAGGGAGGCTTAGGAGATCCCTACGCCTCTCCCTCAGCCACTTCACTGGTATTTTAAACCAGCGGAGGATGAGTAAGAGCGCTACAGCCACAGACACTCATGACTTGAGTGGAGAATCTGGCCATTGTTAGAACTCCAAAATATCCATATTTACAAAAGGTCTCGTGGCCACTGCCGCTTTAACCTACGAAGGGGATTGTAGGGATGGGTGGTGCTTGATAGGGATTGTACAACGGGATTTGGGTGATGAGAAAGGTTCTGGTGAAATTTGGAAAATTTGGCTGGGATAAGATCAAGAATAAATGGGATATTAAGGTCATGGTGTAGGGTTTTATTGGTTACATAGAAGGGAGCATTGACTATTGTACGGAGGACTTTAGACTGAAAGGATTGAATGCGTTTGATGTTAGAAAATTTGGCTGTTCCCCATAGTTCTAGTCCGTAAGTCCAGATGGGTTTCAGTATTGTCTTGTAGATCAGTAATTTGTTTTCACCAGAAAGTTTAGATTTTCTATTCAATAGTCTATATAGCTGGCCATATCGTCTGTTAAGTTCCTGTCTTTTAAGTCGAGTATGTGGATTCCATGTTAGTCGTCTGTCTAAGAGAAAGCCAAGATACCGGACTGTATCTGAGAAAGGAAGCTGGATGGAGTTAAAATAAACTGGTGGGCAGGTATTACGCCGAAGGGTGAAGGTAATGTGTTTACATTTAGATTCGTTTACCTTAATGCGCCATTTCTTACACCAGTGTTCAATCAGGAAGAGGTGCCTTTGTAAGTTTGCGGACGCTGTTTCAGGATCTGAGTTGGAAGAAAGAATAGCAGTGTCATCAGCGAAAGTTGCCAGGAGGGTATCGGGATGGACAGGAATATCAGCGGTAAAGAGAATGTAAAGGATGGGGCCCAAGACGCGGCCTTGAGGAACGCCAGCCTCAATTGAGTAACAGTCGGAGAATTCGGTGCCACAGCGAACTCGGAAGGAGCGGTCGGAAAGATAGGATCGGAGTACTAGGTATAAGGACTGTGGTAGATGGATTTTAAGCTTGAAGAGTAATCCGGCGTGCCATACCCGGTCAAAAGCTTGCGCTATGTCCAGAAATGCACCCGAGCAATACTGCTTGCTTTCTAGGGTTGAGGATATATGGTCAACAACTCGGAGTCCTTGCTGGACAGTGGAATGTTGGGAACGAAATCCGAATTGATGAGTAGGAAGGTTATAGGATTCAATTATAGGTAGGATTCGTTTCAGTAGGATCTTTTCAAAAATTTTTGAGAGGATTGGGAGTAGGCTAATTGGTCTATAGGATGCTGTATTGTTGGAATGTTTGCCTGGTTTCAAGAAGAGGACGATGGTGGAATGTTTCCATAAAAGAGAGAAGTGGGTAGTTCGTAGGATGCAATTGTATATATATGTAAGAAATATGATGGCTTTAGATGGAAGTTGTCGAAGGATCTGTGGGGTTAGAAGGTCATATCCAGGAGATTTGCGAGGTGTGATTTTCCGTAAAAGGTATTTGACCTCAGAGGGATTAACAGCTTTAGGTGGTAAGGAGAGTGGGATAGGTATTGAGAGGGATTCTTCTACTTTTACTGTGTGGCTGGGATGGGATTCTGGATGAGGAGCGAAAGTATAGGAAAGGTGTTTGGCAAATTCCTCGGCTTTATCTTCATCAGATGCTGCCCAGGAGCCATCATCTCGTCGAAGAGGGTGGGAAATATGATGGGATTTGAGGATTTTTCTGGTGATATTCCAAAGGGAATTATCATGAGCAGAGAGTGTGGTGAGGTAGGAATTGAATGATTGGGATCTGAAGGTGGCTAATTCTTGTTTTAATTTTTTACAGTGATAATTGTAGGAGTGGCGGTCGGCTGGATGTCTGGTACGTTGCCATAATAATCTGGCACGGCGTTTTATGTGGATTAGGTCAAGGAGGTGTTGAGGTAAATTATGTTTCTTAAGGATTTTTGAGGAGTGATCAGGGGAGGAAGCAGTCCAACTGCTTCTTGAATTTTGGTAGTGAAGGAATGTACTGCATTGTCCAGGTCTTCAGAGGTTTTCAGGGTTACTCTGAGGTCAATTTTATCGGAGAGGATTTGATGAAAGAGTTTCCAGTTAACTGGGCCTCTGATGAAGGACGGAGGAGAGGGTTTAGGAATAGGAGCTAGTGATACTTGGAGTATTAATGGGCTGTGGTCTGAGGAAAGCTCGTCAAGACGGGCAACGGAATGGTTGAGAGCACCTAAACCATTATGGATAAAGAAATCGAGGATATCGGGATTACGGTTAGGATCAGTGGGCCAGTAGGTAGGTGAGTTGGGTGGAAGAAGGGTAAAATTTTGGGAATTGAGTACAGACAGGAATGTTCGACCACGAGAATTCGTGGTTCTTGAACCCCATTGTTGATGCTTGGCGTTTAAGTCTGCAGCCAAGATGAAATGATGTCCTAAGGAAATGAGGAAGGAACTAAATTGGATATTGGAGATGGATTGGTTTGGAGGGCAATACGCTGATGCAACGGTAATAGGAAAGGAGAAGGTTTTGATTACGACTGCGGTGGATTGTAGGAAATCGTGTGTAGGCAGTGGGAGTAGGTGATGGGAGAGGGATTGGTGCACAATGACTGCAGTACCGGCATGTGCTCTACCGTCAGGATGGTCGGTACGGTAAGTTATGTATTGTGGTATTTTTAGGAGCTGTTTTTTAGTCAGCCGAGTTTCCGTTATTAGGGCTACGTCAACGTTCTTGTCTTGTAGTAAGGCTGTTAGTTCGTGTATGTGATTTCTAACACCATTCGCATTCCAAAGGAGAATGGATATGGGTTTGATGGAAGTCATTTAAGGATTTTTTAAAGGAGGGATAAGGTGAGATACTAGGTTAGTGAGAAGTGATATCAGTGGGGTAACAAGGGATTTAAATTCTGAAAGAAAGGATGTCAATAAGCTGGTTAGATCGGTAGCATTAGGCGGTGGAGGAACATATTGGATTTGATGTTGGTGAGGTTGTTGTTGATTAGGTACATTAGGTGGGATAGGATATTGAGATTGGGGTTGAGTTTGTTCTTGCGGCAGGGCCTCACATACATTAGTCAGGTCTCTACCCCCAAGTAGCTTGGCAAAAGAAACCTTAGAGTTCACAATTTTAGCGGGTCCTCTTCTTGGTTTGGGTGTATCATCAGGGTCCCTGGGTTTCGTATATCTCGCTTTAAGATTTTTATAAATTTGGCAGCCTTTGTAGTTGGCTGGATGGCCTTCCAGGCATAGGGCACAGACTGCTGGTTCTGTAATTGGTTTATTACACTCGCCAGACTTGTGTGTTTTACCACATTTCACGCAGCGTGGTAAGTGGTGGCAATAAGACTTGGTGTGGCCATATGCTTGGCAATTATGGCACTGGATGAACTCTCTTTTTGGGTACGGTTTTTCGACCTTTACGCTGGTGTAGAAAATTCTATTCACATCGTATATTTTCTCGATCCCAGGCGATGGCTCTAGATCGATGAAAAATAAGGGCAATGGGATTTTATTCTTTACACCTGGTTTTTCTTTATTTTCTTTTAAAACATTGGTTATCTGACGTATTTTGAACCCTAACGCCGTTAACTCTTCTTTAATCACTTCTATTGGGGTTGAGGAGTGTAAATTTCTTATTACAACTCGTAGTGCTCTTTCCTGTTTCAACTGGTATGTGTGAAAGTCCGCATTTGTGTCTGTTAAATATTTTACGATTTTTCGGTACGCTTCAGGTGTGCCCGGTATTATTTTTGTATCATTTATTCTGTTTAGGCATGTATAGCTACCTGGGCAGATTTTATTAAGTTGAGTACACAACAACTGGAAATTTCTCAAATTTTTGACAAAGATAGGAGGTGGGCATGGTTCTCGAGGTATAGGTGCATCTTCCATTTCTTCCCTGTCATTTTCAAGCACCTGTTATGGATTAGGTGTAAAAAATGGAGATACCATTTCTTGTGAAGACGTACTTGGCAGTGGTTGAGACACAGATACTTGAGTGTTCGCTGGATGAGTTCCGGGGGGTGTTAATCGCTTACTACGACGTGTTTTCTGTTTAGGCGGTGAATTACGTGGGGTAGAGCCAACTGAATGGTACCTCTTAGTTGACATTACTTGGTGGTAATATCGGATATAAAAAAAAAAGAAAGGGGGAAAAAATAAAGAGAGAGAGAATCACTTTATTATCATAAAATAAAATAAAATGGTGCTGCCCAATTACATTGGGTTGCTAACAACACAGCATACTTATTAATCACTACAGACATTATTTAAATTATTATACAATTATAGGATTAACAATATGTATGAGCATAGTATACAATAAAACTACGTCTGCGTGTTATTACAATGGATGAACCACCGGCTGAGAACCAGCCAGTTACGTGGCTGAGCCACAACTGGAGAGGGGAGCCGTCAGCTGTTATGGCTATAGAGATTAAGCCTATAGACGCTAAATCACTAAATTCACTGTCTGTAATAGTACACAGTAAATAACAACACTACTCACTGTGGTGTTAGTCCATTGTTGTTGTTTTGATGTCTGCTTAACTAGTTTTTTTTTAAAAAGTAAAACTGAGCACTTATTCTACTAAAAAATAGTAAAACTGTGGGACACGACGTGAAATGTGGGTATTCAAATCAAGCGCATGCGCAGAACTGATATAAAAAAAAAATAAGAACAATTATATTTACAATGTAAAAGGTATATATATTTTTTAATAACACAGTAGTGCCAAAATTCTCCAATTTATTAATTGTTAAATTCTTTGGTGAGCATTATTCTATACGAATTGTGGAAGCCAAAGCAATACTGCAGGAGATCTCAGTGCTTCTCTCCCAGCCGCATCACTGGTATTGTAAGCCAGTGGAGACTGATGGAGGGCACTAGAGCAACTCAGTTCTTGAGTGAAGAATCTGGCCAGTGCCAGACGTACGACAATGATATGCTAAAAAAATCATGGTCCGAAAAAGTTTCATAAATAGTGGAAAACCCTAGATTGACGCTAAGGAGGGTGATGTCGATTGTTTGACGGGATTGTTAATTATGAGCTGGTTGAAAATGGCGAAACCATTACTTCAACTTTGTACGGTGAATATCTAGTCCGATTGAATCACGTGATTAAAAAAATCCGGCCAGAATTGATCAAAAGGAAATGCGTTGTCTTTCCCCACAACGTTAGACCACACAATTCTTACCGAGAAAAGATTGAGAAAGCTTGGTTGGGAAATTTTGATGGACCGTATAGTCCGGATCTTTCTCCATCTGACTTATGTATCTTTGTAGAACTCTCTTAATGATGTAAAGCTGTCATCAAAAGAGGAATGTGAATATCACATGGTTCAGTTTTTTGCCCAGAAATCATAGAACTTCTCCAGTGGCTTTATCAGAAAAGTGCGATTATGTGCAGGTCATCGATCAAAACGGCACATACATCAGTGGTTAGCGTTTATTATTTATTTATTTAAAAAAAAAATAAAAGACTTTTTCCTCAATCCAATATGTTAATTAAAGTTATAATTTTTTTTATTTGCTGTTTTTTAACATCGCATCTAGTGCCATTAGCGACGATCGTTTTTCTTAAATATAACTTATTAATTTTATTTGTTGAATGTACCTCAGCGTTTTTTCAATACTAATGTTTCCTTTGTACGGTGCCTTGTCTTCTACTTGCTGTTTCTGGAATTTTTCGCACTGGAATGTGTGTTCAACGGTCAGATTAGCATTTTCACATACCTCACATTTTGGTCGATGTAAGCCAAGAAGTAGGTGGAGATGGGTCAGTTTGGTATGTCCAATCCTGAGCCTGCTTATTATAGAACACTCTTTTGATCTCAGGTGTTTTGGAGGATACCAAGCTCGATTTTCATCTTTGGTCAGATGAAGGTGATTGAGCGGCAGTAATCTTCACTGTGCATTCAAATTATTGTTCACTTTCTTTGAAATTTCTCTTGTCCATTCGTTCAAAAACATGGATCCTAAAACAGCTGAACCTTTGTTTTGCCGACTTTCTTTGCTCCCTGATCGGTTCGTTCATTGCCAATTATGCCAATGTGTGAGGGTACCCAAAACAATATTATTTATTGACTATTTTAATTAGTTCTAGTTGAATTTTTTTATGCAATGTGTTACATGTCCATGTATTTTGCAGTCCCTTGATTACAGATAAGGAATCGGTCACAATGACTGATTTCTCAATATTGGTATTGATTACGTATTCAAATGCTTTAAGAATCGCCCACGTTTAAAATTGTATCTTGTGAAAATTGAATTATTGTTATTTAATTTGGATTTTTTTATATTGTTTTGGGTTTCGATACAGCATCAAGGCGTCCGTAAAAGCAATGCATTTGTATATATTTTTAGAAGAAGTAATAAGAAGAAATATTTCTTTTTTCTTATTAAAGCCACCAATTGATGAACAAATGTTCATATTTTAATAACCTATACACAATAAAAGGACAAAACAAAAAAAAAATGAAATAAAGGAAGAAAACAAGAAAAAAAGAAAAGAAAAGGGAATCACAATTAGATTTTTATTTAGTTATTCGTTAAAGAGTTCTCTCTCTCTTTCTCTTTATTTACTCCCCTTCCATTGCCAAATTAATCTTACCTATTTTTTCTTCTTTTTCTTTTTTCGTTTTTACTGTTCTTCTTCTCCCCTCTTGTTTAAATCAATTAACGAAAGGAAAGAGGGCCGTTGGAAGACAGTGTTTTTTGTTAATGGAGTCCGCTTTGTCAACGACGGCCGATCTGCGGATGGAGGCGGTTCTTCGCAGGCGCCATTTAGCAGGAAATCACTGCTATTTGTCCGCCCCCCCCCCGAAAACAATTCCGAAAAGAAGAGGGACCCAAATGAAGAAAATAAACAGCGATCAGTTTGTCTTCGGGCCACGGCTGATGTCCTTCCCTTGTCCCCGGAGAGGTATTTTTTCCGACTCACATAAATGCCAGAGGTTCTCTGGTATGGGTTTGTTGTCTCTACACTTGGCGGCTCTGGTGATCTAACTGTCTGGAGTTAGGCAGAAAATTTAAAATTTATTATTGATTTATAAGACAAGAAAATGTTCTTAGATTCCAATTAATACATAACACATAGTTGAACAATGAGACATATAAAATTGATCGTTGGGTCTTTTAAAAATCATCCAAATCATACAATCTGAAATTATACGTAAAATCCTTAAAGTTCCTTATTCTATCCAAAATAAAATTATTTTCTGAGGCGTCTATGATGGCTGAAGGGCTTCCTAAATTAATCTGATCATTGAAGTTTTACCAATGAGTACCTTGTTGAAAAGCTCATATCATGTTTTATATTCTAAGGACCGGTTTACTGGTATTATTATTATTATTTATATAGTTGTAGATTTAAAAAAATATGAACTGGAACACTCCAGCGAGAATCCTTACATAAGATAGCTACATTAAGCCAAATGCATTGACGTATAAGTGGCAACAAAATATGTTTATTCTTATAAAATAATGTTTTTTGAAGGAAGTTAGTCAACTGTTCTACCTATCATGGGTGATAAATATTTAGGACGCAGTCTTTTTAGATTTTTTATTTAAGCCAACGTTTCAACGAAACATGTGAGTCATCTTCAGAGCTGACAATTTAAAAAAAATAAAATCAGAGATATAATAGTATAAGACTGATAATGATAAATAATAAACTATAGTGATTGATGGTACATGAATCACCAATTACCTACCAAATGTGTCAGTACTTGAACACCCTCAGTGCTGAAACCAAGGTTAGTAAGAGAAAATATTACAAATTTAAATGGATTATATACAGGTGCATTGCAATATTAGTTAAGATTCATGTACCATCAATTACTATAATTTATTATTTATCATTATCGGTCGTATACTATTATATTTCTGATTGTATTTTTAAAATATTTTCAGCCCTGAAGATGATCCACATGTCTGGATTGAAACGTTGGCATAAATAAAAAATTTAAAAAGACTGTGTCCTGAATATTTATCACCTATAAAATAATGTTATGAAGCTCGACTGTTCAATACACGCAATTGCTGAAGCTTCGTGCATTATTACGACTTGGTAATTGATTGGCTTGTCTTACTTTAAAATATTCCAATAACTTAACAGTTAAGTAATAACCCAAAGCTATACCTGAACTTAAGAAAAAGAAAAGTAAATTTTATTCTGAGACATTTAGTTCCCTAAGAATAATTATTTATAATGAAAAATATGACATTTGTCTAAAAAATAAATAAAATAGTTAGAAAATAAAAAAGAAATTAGTTAGCATGATAACCTTTTTTTTTTTGTCTTTAATTCTTCATCCAAACATGTCATGGTAGTGACAATTAGCAGATTTGCTGGTAAGTTGAAAATGGCATGATAGGCATGATGAAGAATGGAGCCCAGCAGCACCTCTTCCCTGGACTGTTTACATCCTAAAATCAGGAAAGGAGATCTCTCATCCAGCTCCTTTTCAGTCGCCTCCTGATGAGCATTCTGCCGTGGCCATGTGGTTGATTAATCCATTGTGATGTCTGTGTAGTTTAAGATGAAATCGGAAGTAATGAGTACGTATGTGCTGGTCAATGGTTGGTTGTCTTAGGTCGGTATGTAAAGTCTTGTTGTTGACGTACCAGGGACCTGCATTTATTAATCTTTAAATTTTAGATTGAAAGGATTGTAGTTCTTGTAAGTGAGTCTTTTTTACTGAACCGTAAATCTGTGAGGCGTATGTCCAAATGGGTTTGAGTAGGTAAGTGTATGTATTTAGATTTGTCTAATTTTCAAATTTGATTTAGAAAACAGTGAGTATAGTATTTTCAGTCGCTTGTTCAAAGTATTTCTTTTCATTTTGACGTGTGGGCCCCAGGTCATCCATCCTTCTGTTAAATATTAGCCCGAGGTAGCGTATAGTGTCCGTCTGAGGTATTGGGTGTTGCTGATATAAACTGGTGGGCATGTTTCTCGTCGAAGCGTAAATGTTATGTGTTGTGATTTGTTATGATTTAATCTAATTTTCCAGAGTGAATAAAAATTTTGTAAATTTATTAAGTGATTTTTTCAATTTAATGAGGCTAGTCTGGGGTCGTGGTGTTTTTTTAAAATTGTTGTATCGTCAGCGTAAGTAGCTGTCAATGTTTCAGAGGTGGTAGGCGTGTCATGAGTATAGACAGTGTAGACTAAAGGTGCCAATATTGATCCTTGAGGCACCCCTGCTGATACTGGTCGAATTGAAGAAATTTCTAAACACTGTCGGACAGAGAAGAGTCAGTCGAAAAGGAAAGATTGGGGAATGAGATATGTATGTATTAGGCAGTATAGTTTTGAGTTTGAAGAGAAGTCCTTGGTGCCAGACTTTATCAAATGTCCAAAAGTTATGACATGAGAAATAGAATAAGTTTGTCATTCGACAATTAACATGATAATCTAACCTTAAAATTAAAATAAATGAATTACAAGTAAACATATTAATTGGTAAATAAATAAATAAATATATATATATATATATATATATATATATATATATATATATATATATATATGAATGTGTTCATATATGTATAATGATTAACAAAATTGATAATATGTAAGTAACAGTATGATAACTGTCAAATGAAGGTGGCAGCTCTTAAATACGAAATTTTATCCTTACATGTATTAGGAAGATCGATTGCTGAGTATGTGGAATAATAAATGTTGTTTAAATGAGTTTAAGGAAGAAGATTTGCGTATAGATGTAGGTAGGGAATTCCAAAAAAAAAGTAGGAAGCACGAGAAAGCATTTTTTAAAGGAAATGGTTCTATGAGAAGGAATAAACAACTTTATGGACTGGGATCTCGAGTTAAACGAATGAACAGAAAAACATGGAGTAAGCAAATCATGATGGATTACGAAAGCCTACATGACGGTCTCGCACGAAGCAGTACAGATGCTAGCTGTTGAATGCCCTGGACTCGATCCTTAGGGAATGCCATTAAATTCGATGTCAAGAGACACGGGCTAGGATCACTCGAAGGACTACGGCAGACAGCAGAAGAAGACCAGAAAATTATAAGACGGTGTTAGGGGAGGATTGCAGCTAAATAGTTGTATCGGCGAATGTGGCATGCGCAGTTCCCGTGTACAATACCACTGCTGTTGAAAAACGAGTATGCCAGAAATACCTAGTTAGGGAATGGAAGGAAGGCTTTTTGATTGTAAAGGTTCGGAAAAGGAATAAACCTAGGAAATACACTGACAGGCAAAAAAATCCACCTACTTGATTTTTTCATATTTTGATCTAAAAATATTTCTGCTTTGGATTGGTCTATGGTTTTTAATGAATAAATAGGTAATCTTTTTGTTTGTTTTCAATTAGGAATGTTAATATAGAGGACAATAACCCTAAATCCTTAATTCAATGAAATGATTCTAGATTCCAATGTTTACTTTCTATGGAATAAAAATGTTTATACAGTATCATTAATTCAGTGCCATTTCTTGAAGCAACTTTTCTTAGTCTCCGGCTTTTAATTTTTCAATATTAAGTTTAAAAATACCTTTTAGTGCTGAGGATGTTGAGCGTGGTTTGGCACTTATTGACGTTCCATTAAATATGCAGCTAATGCCATTGAAGTTCCATATGAAAGTTTACGAGACGTTGTTAGGCGTTTTCGGGAAACTGGTTCTTACAATAGAAGGCCCAGTTCTGGACGGCCTATGGTAACAGAACCACGGGATGACCGGTTTTTGACTTCAAGCGATCGTTGTTCAAGCGATTCATCAGCTCGAAGAAGTTCGAGGTGTGCAAATTTCTGAACGTACCGCTCGGAGAAGACTAAATGAGTATGGATTATTGGCTTTTCGTCCAGCAAGAGGACCAGAAATTGACCAGAACTCACAGAGTAACACGGCTTTTGTTCGAGAACACAGCCATTGGACTATGGACGAATGGAGTGCTGTAATTTTTACAGATGAGTCAAGATTCGCTCTTCGATCTCCAGACGGGCGTGAAAGGGTGTGGAGAAGAAGAAACGAAGAAGATATGCAGCCGGTAATTTTTCCCAGAGCCAACCTTTCCAACCAGGTTCCTTAGTGGTGTGGGCTGTGATTTCAATGGAGCGCCGCATAGAATTGGTTGTTGTTCGTGGAGGGTCTTTTACGGCCATTCGCTATGTCGATGAGATTTTGGAACCTCGTGTGTTGCCTGTCCTCAACTAAATCGGCGATCGTTCTATTCTAATGCACGCCCACATGTCGCCCGCAAGTGCAGACATTCCTTCAACAGAACAATATTGAGGTTTCAGCCTGGCCAGTACGTTCACCAGATTTGAACCTCATTGAGCATTTATGGGATAACCTCGGAAGACGGATAAGAGCGCGTGCAACACTTCCTGATACACTGCAGGACCTTGAAAGGACTCTTCGGGAGGAATGGGCTATCCTCCAGCATAGGGACATTTCCCGACTGGTGGAAAGTATGTCGAGGTGTCTTCAAGAAGTAGTGAAGGCAAGAGGAGGAAACACGCGCCACTAAACGATGATGTAATTAATTTCTTTTAGAATAATAATGGTTCGTTTTTCAATATTTGTTTTCTCTAATCTTTCTTACCCAATCACATTTTGATTATTAAAGGTAAAAAAGGGTTATTGTTCTCTACATTAACATTCCTAATTGAAAACAAACAAAAAGATTACCTATTTATTTAATAAAAACAATAGATCAATCCAAAGCAGAAATATTTTTAGATGAAAACATGAAAAAATCAAGTGGGTAGAATTTTTTGCCTGTCAGTGTATAGGAGACACTTAAACTCGGCATAGCAACTGGAGTCGTGTGAGCGCCTTGGGTCTCCAAACATGAATCGAATGAAACAATTCATTAATAATTATTAAAACTTGTACTAATCAAATATTGTAATCGATTGAGAAGTATTTGTTTGGTGCAAAAGAGCCTTAGTATGTAGTTCTCTCGCGTTTTATGAGTATAGAAGTATATTACTGATAGTATAGAATGACTAAATATTTGTTTTATTCCTACCACTGGGTACGATTTTCACAGACATAAGTTAATGAAATTTGTCTTAAATTGGTAAGAAATTCGTTTGAATAGACACATTAGTTATTTTTATATTATTCTTGCTGCTGACTGTAGATAACTGTAAAAATATATTTTTCTTAATATCGATTCATTGTTGTGAATTGATAGGAAGAAGAAATAAATAAAAAGAAGCGGGACAATAGAGAGAGATGAAGATGGATGCCGCGGACCCGGAAGGACAAACATATCGACCAGAAATAAAAGCCGCATAGCTTCCGGTAACAGTAGATCCTCTCATGTTTACAAACCACGGCTAGGACCACAGGCCGAGCAGCTGAGCACTTTTCGTATTTTATATAATTTATATAACCTAAATATTTTTATTTTTAATTGTTGAACTGATATTCAAAAGAAAAAATCTGGTGTGTCCACTCACACGACTTTCCTACCTATTTCAGAAAAGTTTCTGTATCTTTACATATGTTCATGAACAAACAAAAAATAATTGAAATAAATTTATTTTCCTGAAAATTGATCAAACAAAAGATTTGAGTACGATTTATTTGATAAACTAAAGCAATGAAACCGGCTTAAGGTAGATCAGTGTAAAAACTTCAATACTCACTAATATTGCTGATAAAAAAGTTTTTGCCAAAGCATAGTATTGTCGAACAATAATTTCTGTTAAAAGCAGACGAAATAGTGAAGATTGTGTGATGCGGATAGATTTTCTTACTTTCACTTATTCATCTTTATTCTCTCATTCACCCCTTTCTGACACCAATAAATGAACTCGTAATCTTTCATTGGAATAGCTGTAACTTCGTTAATAGTTGTCCAAATTGAACGATTATTATATGGCTTTGTAGGGGATTTTATTACCTTTCAAACGACAGGCTTCGGGGGCTGTGAAACGTATAGATCCGTCAAAAACTGCATATCGGAAATTTGACCCAATCGCAATACTTTCCTTACCTAGTATAGGTACGAAAGTAATAAGTTAAAAAAATGTGTAAAAAATAGAATAAGCTGTATCATCGCTAATACTGGTTCGATTCCGATGATTTTTTTTTGTTTTGTCGGTAATTTAATTATCTTCCAAAACTTTTATTATAAATTTTACCGTATAATATATACTTAGGAAGTTGGGCCCCATAACATTTTTCTTTTCTTTATAACTTTTTTCCTGATTTTTTTCGGGAATTTAGTCATATACGAAAATTGAAAGGACAATGATTAGAACATCATAGAAAAGTTTCATCAAAATCGTTAGAGCCGTTTTCGCGCTACAGTCTATAGAAAAACATGTTTTTCATTTATTACGAATTTCTGTCACAGGCATCAGTAGTCAAAATCCTACAAAATAAAAAAAGAAGCAACAAAATCGGTTCAGTAGTTCCCGAGAAAATCTTGGCACAGACAGACAGACAGACCAATGGCTAAAAATATGTTTTTCGGACTCAGGGGGCTGTGAAACGTATAGATCCATCGAAAACCGCATGTCGGAAATTTGGCCCGATTGCAATACTTTCCTCACCTAGTATAGGTAGGAAAGTAAAAAATCAATAGTATAGATTGAATTACTATCTTTGATAACTCGTAGGAAAAAAAAAATCTGTAAAAATACAACGACATACATTAAGGATCTCGGGTTTGGTACTGTGTAAGGAAGTACCGTTTAATTAATTAATTAGGAGTGTTTAATTTATAGAGGTTGAATAGTCCTGGTCACTGATTTTTTTATTCACACCTGTTAAAAAATAGTAGTGACAATCAGTGAATTCTATGATAGTTGCAAAATGTAATGATATGGAAGACATGAGGGCGAACAGTACCCAGTGGCACCTTCTCCTGGCGTGATATCTACATCATGCGAGGAGGTCCCTCATCCAGCTCCTCTGCACTCTTTTACGGACGTTACCTGGCATGTGTTGTGGTGAGGTTATATAATCCAGTTTGGTGGTAGCATATTGTATTATTGTAATATGGGTGTATCAGGCTTGGTAGGATATTGGTCATTATCTTATAGTCAACCGGAAAGACTACTGTGCCTCCGCGATTACTACTCATACATGCAGACTTTCTTTAGGATAGAATAGTTTAGACTGTATTATATATTACAATATAGTTTATTAACAATAGTTTATAATTGATTTAGCGGAAATGAAAAAAAAGGGACTAACATTCTAAAAACCGTTCACCTTTTATATTATACAGGATGTTTCGTAATTACACGGCACTATTTTAGATATGTGTTCACTAACACAAAATAAACAAAAAAGTTCACATTGACATATATCTCAAACTAATTTATTAAACAGATATCAAAGGTTAAAGATTTATTAATTATTATTACTAGTTATTTATTATTATTACAACATTTAGAGTAAATGTTCAAAGGGGCCTCTGTCTTGTTGAATGCAACATTCAGCACGACGAATCCATGCTTCTCTGGCTCTTCGTATAGCATCAGGATGGTGCTTGATAGTTACTGCGGCTTCCACAATCCGATTTCTTAGCTCTTCTTGCGTGTCAACTGCCGCAGAATAAACCAGAGTCTTCATCTAGCCCCACACAAAATAATATAATGGCGTTCGATACCGAGATCGTAGCGGCCGTTTAACAGTTCCGTTTCGACCAACCCATCGGTATCCATAAGCTTCATTCAAATAATCAGTGAGACTATAAAAAAGTGAGCAGGAGCACCGTCATGCATTAACCACAACCTTTGCCTAATGGCTGGCGGAATATCTTCTAGGAATTCATTAAGGTTATTTTGCAAAAAATGCAAGTAAAATATGTAGGTAATGTCCAAAAGCAGTCGTATGAGGGTATGGGTATTTTAAAAATTGAGTACCCGTTTCTTGTAAAACAGGATTCATTATTAACCAAAATGCAGTTCAGGAAGTTATGATCTCGTGTGCATTGGCGAATTAACTACTGGGAAAAATTTCTGGACTTGTTATAATGATGTGGTAACAAATCTTGCCTACTCGATACTTAAAATGGATATAATTGTTTTTCGCGTAAAGTTCACCATACGCTGGTAGAGGAAACATCGGAATGACGTTACAATCTTCTGGTACTAGTAGTAGGAGATAACTGAACAGCATCGAGTATTTCTTCTTCAACGTATGCAGTTCGTCGAAATCCTTATCGACCGGCGTTTACTCGTATTGGTTTTAGCGTTTCATTATCCCTAAGACGTCTTTCAATGGCC
This sequence comes from Nezara viridula, assembly GCA_928085145.1. Taxonomy (NCBI): domain Eukaryota; kingdom Metazoa; phylum Arthropoda; class Insecta; order Hemiptera; family Pentatomidae; genus Nezara; species Nezara viridula. Next base: position 171,497,785 of record OV725079.1, read on the forward strand.
TTAAACATTTTACGATTCGTTATTCTTCGGTTAGGAAATTTTTCACGATATCTTTGAACAGCAGCAGCATCGTTTCTATGTACATCACCATAAGTTAAAAGCATGTCTGATAGTTCTGCAAAAGTGAAATTTATGGTGTCTCCCATGATAATCATAAATTGTACTGTGTCACAGTATTCACTAACATTAAAACACACAGAACTAGACAAATAGATGAGCAACTACTGTCATTGCTTATCGTTCATTTGTTTATCAGGTGATTAAAACCTGTTATTTAGTATTGAACACGTTAAACTTTGTACAGTCAGTCTTAATGCAGTAAATAAATAATAAATCTTTATTCTTTGATATCTGTTTAATAAATGAGTTTGAGATATATGTTAATATGATATTTTAGTTTATTTCGTGTTAGTGAACACATACTTAAAATAGTGCCGTGCTATTACGAAACACCTTGTTTATAGAAATAATCATTGTGACGTTGTATATTGATAAGAAATAAGTTGTATTTTGTAGTACGTTATAAAAAGAATGAACTCTCATGTCCTTTAACAAGTCATGTCCGTTAACTGATGTCAAAACAGATGTTTAAAAATGAACATTGAAAGGATTGTTTACATTGATATTATAGTCGGAAAAGACCGGTAAACAACGTTGAATTATAATGTAAAACACAATTACTTTTCCGTATCGCTATCCCTTATATAGTGGATAATTATATATAGTATGGAGGACGCGATGGTCGATCACGTTGGTTCCAGAGTGCCCGATTCTGAATGTTGTGGGTTCGGCTAATGAGTCTTGATACTCTCACTCTGGTAATTACAGGATTGCCAAAATAGACCTATTTGCCAAATTAGTTTCCTCCACCAGCAGCAGTAACAGGAAGTCAGTGCTGCAGGAAAATGAGGATCAGGAAGAAAGAGAGTTACTCTCTGCCACACTATTTCAACTTGATGTTAAAGCACTCCAATTGTTTTTTAATCAAGATGTTTTAAAATTACTTTTGTTTTTTCCTGATTCTTATTGTAAAGATTCTTTCCTCAGAGGAAAAAATAGATTGTTTACGCGATAAAAAATAAACTAAAAACTAAATTGTGTGATTTAGACCACACGATAGAAGTGAAAAAATTAACTAGGCGAGATTAATGATATGAAATATAAATAACAAATAATAGCTCATTACAGAGACACTGAAATGCTGAAAAATTCCCTCGTTTACAATATGCAGGTCCGAATATAGTGTTTGATATATTTTAATCCATATGTTCAATGAAAATCGTTATCATTTGGTTTTCGATACTTTTTTTTACCTTTTTCGCTTCTCTAAAACGGCATCGTGTTAAAATAAAGTTTTGAATAATAATGAAAATCAGAATGAAATGATATTTGGCCGCCTTCAACCGACTTTGCCCGAGCGTTACACATCAGTGATCTGATTGCTCGATCTCCCTCGTCCCAAAAAAGTGTTAACTTAAATAAGTTTTAACTTCAAAAAATTTAAAATACAATTGAACGTCTATCTCTCATCTTACTAGAATATTTCTAAAAATATGTATTGTTTTGTTTCTTCAATTTCAAGTGTATAACCTAGGAAATAAGGTAGTTTTGTGAGTAAAACACTACACTGCTATAGCAGTATACATTCCATGTTCGAGTCGACTGTGGTAAAAATTATAATCTTTATTTATTCTGTCATAAGTACCATTAGAAAGAAATGCCATATCAGAATTGTAGGCTTTGGAGCTAAGAGTTTTTTCATTTCCACTAAACCAATCATAAACTTTTGTTCATACACTATATTGAAATATATAATATAGTCTAATCTATTCTATCCTAAAGAAAGTCTCCATGTATGAGTGGTAATTACAGAGGCATAGCAGTCTTTCCGGTTGCTAAAAGATAATGACTAATATCCTACTAAGCTGGATATACAAGTAATACAAAAATACAATAGTTTACCTCTAAACTTGATTCAGAAAAGAAAGGAGCACACTATTCGAGATTTTTATCGTAAAACAAGTACTTGAAGAAAGATGGAAAGTAGCTCAGAACGTCCATGCGCTATTTGTCGATACCAAAGCCGCCAATGATTCTGTATAGTTTTGAAGCTAATCAGGGAGTACCTATATTTAAACCAGTAAAGTAGGTCAAATAAATTTTTATTATAAAAAAGCGAGCTAGATTCATTTTTATAGTGTCTTTTAAAATTAAATAATACGAATTTTCATTGAAATAAAAATTGCTTAATTTAATACTTGATTTTCTGAGAGCATTTTTTTCCCGATAGCTAAAGCATTCATAACTTCTCAGATGTCCTAGTTTAAAAATAACAATATCTAAAAATCATTGGTGTGGTCTAGAAGAACAGGAACTCAACTTTCCAACTGTTATACTAACGTTGGATTTGGAGAAACATCTGTGAAGTTACGAATGTTTTAGTTTACGGTCGGAAAAAAATGAAGTATTAAATTCAACAATTTTTGGGTCAAAGGACACCAAAAACGAATCTGGCTCGCTTTTTTTCGTAACGAAAATTTATTTGGTCTATTTTACTCGAAGAGCCTTTTGGTTTTTGATACATGATACATGATACATTATAACTCATTTAATACAATAGTCGATATTTATATCTTGTTCTATACAAAAAAAAAAGAAAAAAAAAACCGGATTGATATTGCTATGTTCCTGGCCTCGCGTTTCTACGGCGAGTAAGGGGTTCCAGGAACCGCATTTATTTGTATTAATATGTATTTATATCGGTCCCAGAAGGGAACCGATCAACTTAAAATATATTAATGATGTATTTAAATGTTAGATACCACAGACCCCCTACTGTAGTATCCTAGATTGAACCATATACTCTTTATTGGATTTCCTTTCTAAAGGTATCATGTTTATAAATGTACTATTTGTTTCTATTACTAATTGGTGGCATGCAAGGTAGAATGTAAAAGTACTACGTTGGTTTACTAACTATTATATTTACAAGCTTAAAGAAAACCAAAATCATCTATATACAAAATAATAACTAAACCTATATACATAATGAATGGTTGAGAATCATACTAGAGGAGAATGCTTGTTGTTTGGTTAAATTTACAGGTGTTATATTGATTATATTAATTAATGATTGATGGTTGCCAACACAAATTTATATTAGTATAACTAAATGCTTGTTACCACTTAGCTGGTCCTTCATAGTGTTTCTAGCTGTCATATCTGGATTCCCTGTCTCTGCTCTCCTTCAGCTTCTAGTCCGTCCATCTGCTCTCTCCGGCTGTCTTCATCTTCCTCCCTCGACTCCCCCGCTTGAAGTCCCCAGAGCAAGTCCTCTCAGCTCCAAGTTCCCAGAAGAAGTCCTCTCTCCTCCGAGTTCCCAAAAGAAGTCCTCTCTCCTCCGAGTTCCAAAAAGAAGTGTCTTCGTCCAAGTTCTATATTTTCCACCTTTTTTCATCCCCCTCTCTTTTGGCAATCCTTTTTCTTGATTGGTTGAATATTATCAGCCTAAGGGATGACCACGCCCTCTCCCCCAGGCCACGGTAAAGCAGCAGGTACAGATTTCCATATTTCTGGTGGAAGGTGTGAAAAGGTCTTTTGGGATCCTTTTTAAACACTTAGTTGTCGGTCTTTGTCGGTGGTCCTTAAGGGTTTTTATTACCACTTACAAAAGGTTGTCTTAATGGGTTACCCTCAGTCAGGTACCGCCAGATGTGAACACTTTGATGTTTATTTATACATTTAAAATAATTATTCCACCGGCGGTCTTTACAATACATAGCATTCTCCTAGTCTTGGGGAAAAGAAAAAATTAATAAACTTGTTTATTTGATTTTTTCTTTAGATATTATTCATCAATACCTTTACAATAGGCTTCCTCTATCTGATCTCAGAATGAAAAGTAAACATTTATTTATAAACAATATAGGATGAGATTTAACTCAAATATACATAGACTTATCCATTAACTACTAGAAATATTGAAAAAATATGCTTTTACATAACCAGTAATTCAATTTTACTTACATATCTCAAATTTACCAATTCTGCAATATATCAATACCACTACTCGTAATTCTTTATAGTTTATCTATTTGTTTAGTGGAACACAAAACAAAACATATACTTATATATATACACATTGACATTCATTACACTACTCTCATTGAACTATGTCCTCCTTTACTAACATCTCATTTAGCCAAGATTTTATAGTGTCATTTCCTTGAATTCTTAACATTCACATTATCTTTACACTATTTATATAATTATTATTTATACTCTCAAAAAAGAGTCTTCAAAGGAATTCAAGTTATCTCTGGTCTACTTATTGAAGGTTTGTTTATACACTGACTGTAATAAACACAACATATATGTTCATTTAGTATAATTACATTGCGTGGCAACCGTTATAACAAAAACAAAAAATTTTACCTTAGGTTTCTAAGTGGTTTGTACCAGCTTTTACCTTTAAGCTTTAATGTCATATCTTTGGTGTAGAAGCGCATAGCATTCTCATAATTTACAACAGTCCTTTCATTTTCATTCACAAATTTTCAAATCATATATTCCTTTAGCTCTCCAAAAGGAGAAGTCACAACTTGTTTTTTAAACAATGGGCTGGCAAATGTTCGTGAAAAACATTTTAACGTCAACATCGGGATACTTTTTCTGAAATAGTGAATGAACCTCAGGCGACTTCGTTTTCTCAATGACCAATTAAAATTAATATTTCATTTACTCAAAAAACATTATTCAAATTACTATCTGATGTTTTTCAATTATGATTTAATTATGAATGAACCATCCATTCCTTACACGTGGCCGCTATAAACCGTTAAATTTGCCTCAAATGTAGTCGTGTGCACATCATAATGATGAACTATATTACTTCAGCCCCATTTACCATTATAATTTTTAAATCTTTAACTTCTGGATCCATACACATACTACCTCAGTACTCTGGAGGTATAGTTATAGAAGATTTCTCTATCTTCTCCTAATTATTTATTATCAATCACACTTAGTGATGAATGGATGCACTACAGCTATTCCATCAAAAGGGTTCTCCCTTATATAAACTTTATCAACCCTGCGGGTGATGAGGAGGACCTATGTCTACTCCTATTTGAGGGTAACTATTCCCTATTCCTTTAAATTAAATCCTATCTGGATTAGAAAGAAAATGATCCAATATTTCTTAAGAAGTTAATTTGGGGTACTCGTCTGCGCTACCTTTGAACTACGGCAATTTAATTATAACTAGATCTTACACCCATCAATCTGGCCCACTATGTATTTAAATTAAAATGAAAAGTTGTATCCCTTTATTTAATAATGATTTATTATCGGTCCTTCCCTTTTTCTTTTCTAATAAAAGTTTAGTAACACAAATCGGTTATTAAAAAGGTTTTAACTCTACTTTAATTTAACTATTATCATAAGATAGTATTAATACTTCAATTATAAATTTACTTTGGTCGATTCAGCCTGAGATTCCTTCCATTCAGCCTTCTAAATTAGTTATTAAATCTAAATCCTATTTACAAACTCATATATACAACTAATTACAACTTATTTACAATTTTCCAGACTGGGTAACCTAACGATGGTTTCGCCAGGACCCATTAGCTCGTCAACGGAAGGGACGCTAAAAAACCCCTTTTTGCCCTCTGGAATGGGACAAAGACTACCGCGTCCTAGAATACGATATTAAATCTATTTACGAAATTATATTTACAATTAATTATCTACAACTTATATACAATTATCCTGATTGGGTAACCTGACGATGGTTTCGCCAGGACCCATTAGCTCGTCAACGGAAGGGACGCTAAAAAACCCCTTTTTGCCCTCTGGAATGGGGCAAAGACTACCGCGGGTTAAAATAAGATCTTAACCGGCCTGCCCTAACATGGTTCAAAGCCATATAACCTTTATATACCTCATCATTTAAAATATAAATGGGGATTATATATGTTTCTGTATACCTATAATAAATTAAGTTATTAATTCTCGGTACTGATCTTATATGTTTCGATAGTCTTTTGTTCCACCCTTCTATTTTAGCTAGTTCGCCTACTTTCGGAGACGTCCGTTTTGATATGGAGGATTTGACTGAAGCTGGGGGCCTACATAGTCTTCTTTAATTTCTAGGATCTCGTGGGTCTCCTTATCGACCTGGAAAAAGAATTCTCTGATCCTTATGGAACCTAATACAAAACCTTTCAAGGTTTCCTCCTGGACTTCTATAATTTTTTCCTCTTTTTCACTGATTTCTTTTATATCTTCTCTGAGATTTTCAGATTCAAGACTTTCATTATCTAATGTAGAGGTTTCACTTTCTTGTTCGTCGGAGGTAGTTCCTTCATCTTCAATTTTTCTATTCTCGCCTAAGGAGGGTACGGCTGATATAGGTTCATCCACTTCAATAACTTCATTAGGTTCCTGTTCAGATTCAAGACATTCATTCTCTTGACCTTGAACATTTTCAATGTCACTTGTTTGATTTGTAGGATTGAGAGTCTTCTGATCATTATTTTTGGTGATGATTTCACCCAAATTCTCTTCTAGCTTGTTAACTTTTTCATTACCTTCTGATTGGTGTTCTAGGCTGACCTCTTCTTTCGCCTCTGTCTTTTTGGTTAACTCGGTCGTGAATTTATTTATTTTACTGTCTATAAATTCTTTTAGGTTTCTTTCCGAATTCCTAAGACTTTCTGCTATACCTTCTTGCCCTTCTTCTAATTTCTGAAGGAGTATTAGAAACATGTTATTTCCTCCTGAACTGAAATTATCCTCTATCTTCTTATTGGCCTGTGGCTGGGTTTTCTTCGGGATTTGAATCACTGTTTCTTCAGTTGATCTCAGTTCTGCTTGTCTGGGTGTTTTCTGATCCGCTACTGCTTCAGATCGTTTAGGCTTTGGTAGTATTTCTCTTTCTACCCTAAGAGCCATCTTAAAAAGTATGTGCGTATATTATCCCTTTTAATTTAATACCTATCTTAACCTTTTAGGAAGGGGTTAAACGCTATCATAAAAATAATTTCCAATGCAATTAAAAAATATCCCAATCATAATAAACCGCAATATAAACAAGCCACTTTTAATACAAGACCATTAAATAGGAGGGTGAAGATTTTTATATATTAAAAAGAGGTTTGACACAAATTATTGAACCGCAGAATCAGCATAGTTCAAATCAAAGCAGGAAAGAATTCAACTAACTTTTGTACGTTACAACACTCAATCAAGTTTTACAGTCATTACATTAAACAATCATTTTATATATATTAAATTATCTCAAATCAACCAAGTTCATTACATTCAAATAACCAAATTAAATAAAATCAAAGATGTTTCCCTCTAGTACGATTCTTAGTACCAACTTATTACAATGCCACCTTTATTAATCATAGGAATGAAATTCTAAAAAATCAATTATTTTAATCTTAGAAACAAATAGTAAATTTAATGATACGTCCTTCACATGGGATGCCATTTTAAATGCTATGTTCCTGGCCTCGCGTTTCTACGGCGAGTAGGGGGTTCCAGGAACCGCATTATATATATATACCGCAATATATCCCTACCTAAAAATCCGGGCAAAGCAAAGGCAAAAAATAAATAACATAAGTTTTATTTGATATTATATACTTTTTTCACAGCTTTTAGGGAACATTGGAACTGACGCAGGGATATGTGTCCAATATTTTTCGAACCAAAATAATTTGGTTGAAATCAGTGACCCGTTGGTCTGTAGTCCCCCTTTTTAGTAAGTAGTGTTTTATACCAAAATGATATTGGAACGATTACAGCACTTTTAAAAAATGATGCTTGTTCATATACAAATTTAGTAAATTAATTGACGATTTATAAATAATTAGTTATGGGAATATGGTTAGTTATGAGAGCGAGAGATCAGGTGGTGCACTGAGCCTAGCTTTAGGTAGATGACAGGAGAAGCCGTATTTCAACCAGTTGTCACTATTAACTGTCTATCATGTCCATCAATTCTAGTGTTTATAGCTACCCGAAATGCTTTTAAATGTTTATGAATGAATTAATACCATTATTATATTATTTTTCCACAAAAATTTAGCAAATTTGTTGTATTTATATTGTTTAGGTGTATTTGCTTTATTTTGTTTTAATCAATATAGTAGTTCTCTTGACCATTTTCTTTTTAATCTGCGTTGGCCAGGTAACAGATAGCAGGAGATAGAAGGAACCAGAGGATTGAAGGATGTAATGTAGTGTATCTGCCGTGGATGTATGATTTTACTGCTGGGGTGTTTAAATCGTTTTATATAGCGTTATTTAAAATGTCACAAGGTGCGTTAATAATTTTTAGTAGAATTTTTTACTGTGCTGTTTGTATTTTGTTGATGGGTGTTTGATTCGTCGAACCCCAAAGTTTTGCTCCATATGTCCATATTGTTCTCAGTAGGGTGTTGTAAATCGGTCCCTCGTTTCTTAAATTAAGTAGAAGATCTGTAGTCCAGAAGATGTGAGAGTTGGCTATATCTTCTAGTAAGTTCTTGTCTTTTTAAATTCGTATGTATATTCCAAGTAAGTCTTTTGTCTAAGAAGAGTACGAGGTACCGTACATAGTTCTTTGAAGGCACTGGGTTATTGCCAATCGTTATGGGTTTGGGACATGAGTCTTTCCAAAGAGAGAAACTAAAGTGGGTGGATTCGTTATTATTTATTTTGATTTTCCATTTTTCAAACCACTTTTCAAGATCATGAAGATGGTTTTGAAGGTGAAGTACTACAATACATGGTGGTGCTAGGGTGCTCAGGGATATCAGAGTTGTATAGAGAATATAATACTAAACAAAAATTTATGTAACAGTTCTTAGTTAATTTTCAGTATTTTGTTTTAAATTCAGAGACATTTTACAGTGAAGGTATGAACTCAATGCTCTCAGACCGCCGTGTAGAACCTTTCTTTTTAAAGTATGAACATCAGCCTAAAACTTCGGGAATAGCTTCATCTCATCGTAAGCTAGAACTTTTTCATTTACGGAAATTCTCAAAAATGGGGCGTTTATAATTTGGTGGTCGGTAGAATTTTTCTATTTGATTAGGTACCAAAAACTCATAAGCCTTACGAAAACACATATGCTTTGCACTTGAGTCGTAAAATAATTTGATCTCAGAATCGAAAAAAAAAAAGGTAGCCTACAAAATTATTGGGCCGTTTGGCCTATATAACCTCATTTTTTTGGACATTTCACACTAAATGGCCCAATATTTTTGTACGCCATCTTTTTTCTAGATTCTTTGACCAAATTATGTTAGTTTATGTATTTTAATAACTAATTACAAAATTCACCTATCTACACATTGAAAACGTCCCATTTCTGAGAATTTTCGTAAATACAAACGTTATAGGTTACGATGAAATAAAATTATTCAAGAAGTTTTAAGAAGGCTGATGTTCATAATTTAATTAAAAGTGGTCTGTGCCACGGACTATCTAGACTATCATTAAGCATATTAGAGCCAGAGTACCTCACAGTGTCGTGGTGCGATATTCTTTAATATTTATACGAAAACATATCTTTATACTAAAACTAATTTTGTCCTCTATGGAAGGAAGTTTGTTATTGAAAAATTAGAACGAAAAAAGTGATAAGAAAATGTAAAAAAAATAGCTGATTATACTGTACTTCTTTAATAATATAAAATTATTTGTTCTTTTAGTAACATTTTTGTTTATAAATATACAATTTCATTGAAATTAATTTAATATTGTTTGGAGAAATAATGGCTATAATCAAACAGCTGAGACTCAAAACATGATGTGAGTTGTTGATCATCTTCCATGGTCTAGTCATCGGATTGTCTTCACCAATATTCATCTTAGTCAAAGCCAGCGTACCACGATGGCACATCTTCTTAATGAACAGAATTTTTGATGTTACTAGATAATTATTGAAGATAATAATCTAAAAATATTAAATTAAAAAAATAAAAGATATTGAAACATATTATTGATACATATAATGATAAACGTATTATAAATTACAACAATTTATTTGCATTTGATACTTCTGGATGATTATACTCAATAGGTATCCAGTGGCATCTAAAAATAATTGCCTTTAAAAACACAGCACGTTTTGTTAAATATTTTTAAAAATTTAAATAGAGTCTGAAACCCGGACTGTTTTACAAACTCCGTTAATTCCTACATCCCACATACTTCCTCATTATCCGTTCCTATCTAACTGATAGATACTTTAAAGTGAATCACAATAATGCTTATTCATTCCCCTTTTCTCATTCTGCTGGTGTTCCTCAAGGTAGTATCCTAGTTTCTATCCTTTCCACGATTTATATAGCTGACATCTCAACCCATCCCAACACTGTCATTATCACATATGCCAATGATACATGTGTCCTATCGTTTAATATTAACCCAACCATTTCATACCAAACTCTTCAATCACACATCAAAAACCTCGAGGATTAAAATAAATCCTAAAAAATCAACATTACCCTTCGCCGTAAACCTATGACCTCCTGTCCTACATAATCCTTTAATAATACCCCACTTATCCCTGTTGAGCAAATCCGATACCTAGGACTCCAGCTGGACAAACGACTAACTTGGAATCCTCATACTAGACTGAAACGACAAAAAACCGCTCGACGTTTCCAACTGCTCTAGCACTAACTAGACAAACTTGTAACTCTAACTTTCCTGTTAATTACAAAAGACTCATATACATGACTACAATAAGACCTATTTGGACTTACGGAGTTGAGCTTTGGTGCTCTATTAAGCCATCGAATTCCTCTCGTATCCAATCCTTACAATCCAAAATCCTTCGTAAAATCCTCAATGCTCCTTACTTTGTCACAAATAAAATCATCCATAAAGACCTTAATGTTCCTTATGTTTCCTACCCTTCCATAACAAACTTCAGAACCATCCTAATCCTCTCGTTTCCAAACCTTGCTTCCTCCTCGATCCCTGATAACCCTCCGAGGCGTCTGAAAAGAAGATGGCCTCGAGATATCCTGTTCTCAATACATTTTTAGAGTGCTACCAGTGGGTAGTTTTTCAACAAGTGGTTTCATGTTATTATATTTTTTTTTTCACATTTACTGAATGTATTTTTATTTCTACAGTTGTAAATATCACAGATAAAAAAAAAAATAAAAACATTTTTTAGTATATTACTATTCTCGCTAACTTTAAAGTATCAAATGTCATAGACTTTCCAGAAAAATTAAAAGGAAAAAGAAATATATACTAACACAAACTAAAATATAAATAGAAGTATATATTATTATTTTTGTTTTGTTTTGGGGCAATACAGAATGATAATATATTGGACAAATTGTCAGACCTTTCGTTTTATATTATCTGGTCCCATTCAAACATTGAAGAAAGTCAACGGCTAGGGTATTTTTAACTTGGTTGAGAGAAGGCGTCTTCCGTGAGTGCCTCTTCTTAAGGCAAAGGCTCCTTCTGTCATGTTAAACAAATACCCACGATAAAAGATCTAAGAGCGATTTCCTTCACAAACTGTTTTCCCAAAGGACAAAACTCTCTTATCTCTACACACTAAGTTCCCAAACACTTCTTAGTTAAACATTAGTGGTTTCATAGGCAAGTTTCTAAACTTAGCGCTAATTTTATCGATGAAATCCACCAATGGAATAAACCCAGAAGTAATTAATGCACTCTAGAGAGGTTAGAGAACTCATGAAACATAAAAATTATATGGGAATTACCTACCCGCTGGTTAAACAGAAATAAATAGAAATTAAACTGAATATAAAATATTTTTCGAAGGTTAAGGAAAAAAATACTTTCGTTTTTCTTCAGTCCTTTTAATTATATCTGTTATATCTTATGTTTCGTGACAATTTTCCCATCATCAGAGTATCCCTATGTTTAAATAAACTATTTTTACATTATCAATCTACTCCATCTAATGTATAGTTATCTAACTTGCTTTTGTGATGGGGCACCAGTTGTTAAAAATTTAATAATTTTCGTATCTGTTTAATATTTTTTTGGTGTTACACATTCATTTCTTGTTTATTATTACACCAACCAAAATCTCCAGTTCCATTACTGTACTTCGTACGTGTTCTCTTATTCATTATTATTGCTTTTTGTTGTGTTTTTATTGTCTATTGTTATTTTTTGAGTTTTAACATTGGATATTGTGTCCGAATAATGTGTGTCCAAGTGTTTTGTATCTGTTTTGTAGTTTAATGTTTTGTTATTATTTTTTGTTATAATATGGCTTTCAGTAGTTTCCTATTGTTTTTTTTGTTTGGTTCTATTCCTAATATTTCGAAGTTAAATGTGTGGAGTGATTTAATACTATGGCTGTTATATTAATGTTTTTACTATTTTTGCAGGTTGTCGTTTGTTGCGATATTATGGTTTTTAATTTCTTTTATGTTTCGCCTATATATATATATATATATATATATATATATATATATATATATATATATATATATTTGTTGAAAATGTTGGCAATCTAACTTATATTAAAAAATATTAAATGAATATGACAATTATTAAATTTTTGACAACTGGTGCCACTTCACAAAAGCAAGTTAGATAATAATACAATAGATGGATTAGATTAATAATGTAAAAATAGTTCATTTCAAATGTGCATAATTTCAGTAAACTCTGATGAGTTCTAGGAATACTCTGATGATGGGAAAATTGGGAAAAACGTAAGATATAACAGATGCAATTAAAAGAGCTGAAGAAAAATTGAAGTATTTTTTGGATTTAACCTTGTAAAAATGTATGAACGTAGGCTTCCTAAAGAAAGAAAAATAAGAAGATAACTAATATAAAGTAGGGTGAGAAGACTAACGTATGTGTAAAATACGCCATTTTCCTTGCTCTAAAAAATATCTTAAAAACAAGAGTTTAATCTTAGGATTTGATAGAGAATTGACGATGATATGATACTGTAAAAAAAAAAAAAACGCCTTTGAGAAATAATATACTTTTTTTTTTTTTAACTTTTATTGAGTATTAATACAGTCTGACACACTAAGGCTATAGTATTCATTCACACAATATGTACATAAGAAAGGAAAAAAAAAAGTATATATATATATATATATATATATATATATATATATATATATATATATATATATATATATAAATAAAAAGATAAAGTAATATACAAGATAATTAAAACAACAGACCAGCCGAGTAATAACAAAACACATTCACACCTATGTAGAATATTTACATTGGCCCAGGGGACTCCGAATCAAGCTTTGTTCCCCAACTGTGGAAGCCAAAGCAGGACTCCAGGAGATTGCAGTGCTTCTCTCCCAGCCGCGTCACTGGTATAATATACTTTTAAAGATAGTAGAGCTGTGATTTTAGATGGTTACCATCGTGACCATTTTACATTTCATTTGATTTTTTTTCCCTTGCCGTTCAAAAAAACAACTCAAATTTACATTTGAGAAATACAATGCATTTTTTTTTCCGAAATACAAATCTAAACAAAAATTTCTCCTTATAAAATATTTGAACCCACTTCGCTATTTTGGTCGGTACAAATCGTTTCAGTTTTACAAATTTTTCAGTATTACAAAAATGATAGATTTTGACTATTTTTTTTTGTTTTGTAGGAAAGACGAGTTGTTAGTACCTAATTAAACAGACAAAGTTTGCCGGACTCCAGATTGAAAACTTCCCAATTCCAAGAGTTTTCGTAAATAAAATAGTTATAGGTTAAGATGAGATGAAAATATTTACGAACTTTCAGCCGAATGTTAATAATTCGATAGAAAGAGGTCTGTAGGTCGGACTATATATCCCACCCATAAAATAATAAAAATTTTGAATGTATTTGCTATATAAATAAGTTGCATCCATGGCTAAAATGTACTATTTACATCCTGACGAAATTATTCAAGACAGAGAGAGTGTGTGGGTAAATAGGTTACTTTTATATAAAAAGGACACTTTAGGAGCCGAAAAGATGGCACAGGGGCTATAAGAACCCTCCTCCCAACACACATTCCCTTTTAGCTAATGGAAATCTTAGTTGCTAACTCCCATCGCCTCCCAGCTATCTCCTCCGTCACATCCTGGACAGATAGTTATTTATTATATTTAAATACTCTAATTAAAATAAATGAAAGAGTTAATAACATTTAACCTTGTGTTATTCACTATAAAATCGCATGTATTGATTAATAATAATAAAAAAATCTGATGCGTTGGGTGCATCACACAACTTTTCCAAACAACCCCTTTTTTAGCAGAAATAGGAACAAAGCGAAATGAAAGTTTTTTTTTTTTTATTTCTTTATGACATTTACAACTGTATTACATAAATACATCAAGTAAATTTGGACATAATTGATATAATGACATGAATACACTTGCTGAGTAACTACCCAATGGTAGCACTCTAATGATATGACTACATTAGGAGATCACGGGGCCATCTTCTTTTCAGACACCTCGGAGGGTTATCAGGAATTGAAGAGGAAGCAAGGTTAGAAACGAGAGGGTTGGGATGATTCTGAAGTTTATTATGGAAGGATAGGTATCTGGATTGGGCCAGATCTGAAACATAAGGAACATTAAGATCTTTATGGATAATTTTATTAGTAACAAAGTAAGGAACATTGAGGATTTTACGAAGGATTTTGGATTGTAAGGATTGGATGTGAGAGGAATTTGATGGTTTAGTGGAGCCCCATAGCTCAACTCCGTAAGTCCAAATAGGTCTTATTATAGTCAAGTATATGAGTCTTTTGTAATTAAGGGGACGTTTAGAGCGTTTGTCTAGTAAGGGTTGGAGTAGTTGGAAACGTCGAGCGGTTTCTTGTCGTTTCAGTCTAGTATGAGGATTCCAAGTTAGTCGTTTGTCCAGGTGGAGTCCTAGGTATCAGATTTGCTCAACAGGGATAAGTGGAGAATTGTTAAAGGAAACTGTAGGACAGGAAGTCGTTGGTTTACGACGAAATGAAAGTTAAAATTACTGACGTACAATATATAATTTAAAACAATTAATTATCATATGTTTTTGACACACGTCTAATACCTAGTACTGTCATTTATATTGTTAAAAGGAAATATATACACATTTTAATAGAAAAAATATTTTTTCAAAAACTTTATTAGAAAATAAAATATATATATGTATAGAGAGTAAAACTAAAAAAAAAAAAAAAAATAAATGCTCAAAATTTCCCCCTTTTGCTTTGACAAAGGCATTTAATCTCCGTGTCCAGTCATCAATAACAGCACGCAGCACTTCTTGAGGAAAGCGCTCAACTGCTCGGACCAGAGATTGTTTGAGGCTTTTCAAGTTAGGGTGTGCTCTGTGGCATGCCATCTTCTCCAGTTCGGATCACAGTTGATAATCTAGTGGTTTGAGATCAGGGCTTCTTGAGGGCTAATCCGAGCCAGAGATGAACTGTGGAATGTTCTTTTGCAGCCACTGCTGAGTTGACCTGGCCTTGTGAGTTGGAGCGGAATCCTGCTAGAAAACCCAATGACTTCCACTAAATGGAGTATCATTTAGAAGCTTATCAACAGGTTCCAAAATATCGTCCTGATAGTTTTTAGTGGCTGATTCAACTCTTTTTTTTTCCCCAAAAATGGAGGTTTGAGGTTCCAACAAAGCGAACTCCCTCTTCCAATGACTTCCTGGACTGTGCGTACACACGATCATTTTGCCGATCAAATTGTTCTTCAATTGTAAAAATTTTCTCATCGCTAAACAAAATCTTTCGAAGAAGACCATTGGTGTAACGGAAAATAAGCACTTTGCATCAATTCACTCTAATTTTTTTTAGGGAATTGATTAAACTTTGTCCTGCCATTTTCCAAAATACACCCGTCCTAAGGTAACTTTTTATTAGGAGAGACATAGATCTGACAGAGATCTCACTGCATTTGCCTTTCTAAGAGAGCGTGAGTGACCCGGTCGAGGTCTGTCTCATACAGATAGGGTCTCATTGTATCTATTTATAGTGCTGTACATGAACGTTCGGTTGATACACAAATGTTTCAAAGTGTGAAAAATCTCTGACCTACATTTTCCAACTTTGTGTAAGGCGATCAGCAACAGCTTTTCGGTTTTCTTTATCACCCCACGCCATGTTAATTGAGCTAAATAAAAATACAAACTAATTAGGATTATTATCTTGACATGTAAAGAAAAGAACCTGTTAGAGGTAAGGATTATCTAAATAATACCCGAGGATTTAAACAAAGTTCAACTTTTGTAATAGTATTTATGGTAGAACTAGCTTTATATTATATATTTTTTTTTTTTTTGCCACTTACTTAATTCTTTTAAAACTGTATAATTTAATTGTTTATTTGATTATAATAGATAATCAAGTGCCACGAAAGATTTTAAATCCAATAAGATTGCAACTGATAGAGAAGATCGCTATATTTATTTAAATTTCATTGTAGGTATTTTTATTTTTTTTAAGCATTGGTATATATACAAATCTTAGTTTTTATATTGAAGTAACCTATTCAATTAAATTTTAAATAATACATATGTTAGATATTTATGATAACAGCACAAGTGTATATAGTTGTGTATAATATTATCAGAGCCCGTATTTTATGAAGTTAATGTTACGTATAGCTTATTCAAGCTCGAATGCGCGATCGGGTTTCTTCGGTTCATCGTTAGGATGTCTTATTTTTTCGTTAGATAATTATCATATTTCTTTTTTTCCTGTATTATGTACATATTGTGTGAATGAATACTATAGCCCTAGTACCAATGCCCTTCAGTGTGGCAGATTGTATTAATACTCAATAAAAGTTTATAAAAAAAAATATAATTATCAAATTATTTGATAAATGATAGATTACAGTATAAAACGGTTAATTATTCCAAATAGAAATAAATGAACTTCTTTTTTCTGGGATGTTGTCTATTTATTTTAGTTATTTGCCAATAATAACTTCCAATTGGTAACAATTGAGTATATTTCTATTATCAACGTTACATGTAAACAAGTTAGTTGACGTTTCGGGATATTTATTCCCATCTTCGGAACTGCTATCCCAATAATCTTGTCGATGCAAGACTAAAAAATTTTTTGAGTTATAATATTGTGCTTGTTACATTACATGTTTGAATTTTGTTGTTACAATAAATTTGTAATTACCTTGAAATTAATAATAAGTGCTCCATCGTAAAATTTCTAATTCATGTTCTAAAATGTATCATCTAGAGCAACATCCTGCTTTTGACCAATAATTGAGTGTCTGCCATAGTGAAAAAATTGACCTTTGGATCTGACTGTTTTATCTGACTATTTTTATACTATTGTTGTTAATGTTTATTTTATGTATCTGTAATTTCACTTCTATTAAATTTTAATTTTGTTTAATATCTCTGTATATTACCACTGACACCAAAAGAAAACATTACAATAAGGAAACCTACATAACAATTCGTCACCCAATTTTTTGACAATAAAATACAATAACAAGAAACTGAATAGGCACATCACCAACACAAAGGGTAAAATAGAAACAATAACCAAGGAAAATGTAATATATAAATTAAACTGTCAAAACTGCCCCAAAATCTACATTGGTGAAATATCCAAGCAATAAGGAACTAGAATTTCACAGCATATCACCAACTGTAAAAATTCAAAAAATATAAAAACAATAGCCTTAGCACATCACAGTATAAAATTACAGCATAAATTTTACTTTACTAAACCACAGATAATGTGCACAGAACCAAAAAACACCAATAGGAAATTACTTGAAGCAATACACATCACAAAAAACAATAGAACAACAGTCAACTACAAAACAGACACTAAACATTTAGGAACTCATTATACAGACATATTAAACAAAATTAAAATATAATAAAAGTGAAATTACAGATACATAAAATAAGCATTAACAACAATAGTATAAAAATAGTCAGATAAAACAGTCCGATCCAAAGGTCAATTTTTTCACTATGGTAGAAACCCAATTATTGGTCAAAAGCAGGATGTTGCTCTAGATGATTCATTTTAGAACATGAATTAGAAATTTGACGATGGAGCACATTATTATTAATTTTAAGGTAATTACAAATTCATTGTAATTACAAAATTCAAACATGTAATATAACAAGCACAATATTATAACTCAAAAAATTTGTAGCCTTGCATCCACAAGATTATTGGAATTGCAGTTCTGAAGATAGGAATAAAGGTCCCGAAACGTCAACTAACTTGTTAACATGTAACGTTGATAATAGAAATATACTCAATTGTTACCAATCTGAAGTTATTATTGCCAAATAACTGAAATAAATGAAGGTACTTTAGAGGAAAAAAAAATCAGGTATGTAAACCATGTTGGAGAATAAGAACTAAATTATTTTTAAAACTGCTTCATTTTATACTGATATAATAAATTTAATCAAAATCGTTTGAGCCATTTTTGATAATATTGTAAAAATGTGTGAAATCGACAATGTGGTATTCCGATAAGCTTATTTTAACGAAAAATTTGCTTTAACATACCCCGCATATACAAACCTTAAATACGCAATTTCACATACACACAGACACACACACGAAGAAAATTTTCTGTTACTTCGTTATTTGAACTCTGGAAACACGTGTATTTCTACTGAAAACTGAGATTCGAAAGTTTTTATGATTGAAATATTGCCTCTTACTATATGTTACACATTTGGGCAAGTGACAGTAAAAATGATAGAGAAATAGTTGAGTGTATTGCTATGTTCCTGGCCTCGCGTTTCTACGGCGAGTAGGGGGTTCCAGGATCCGCATTTATTTGTATTTAATAGTTATATTTTTTTTTTATTATTTTATTATTTTATTTTCAACCCTCCCCTGCCTGAAGGCAATACGGGTATTTGCAGCAGTGGGATGTTACTGTTACATAACAACCCACTGCTGCACTTTTTGGCTATTACATTATTTTTCTGAGCTGTGCACACAGCTTGCTCTTCTCTTCACTTGCATCTGCTTTACTTTTCTTATTATTCTGGTGGCCTCCCCGGTGCAGCTTCTCTTCTTCTTCCCAAAGAGAAGTGGGTTGGTAGAACAACTTCTTTCCATCCGTATATAAAACTTTTGAAGTGATCGTATCTTTCTTTGTCCATAAGTTGAGGAAGATCTCTCTCTGTTAGGACAAAGAGACCTGTTTCTCTCAACAGTTTCGCCCTCAGTGACTCATAGACCGTACAGGTAAGTACAACATGTTCAGCGGTCTCCGGTACCCCACAACTTGGGCATAGGGGATCGATATTTATACCATACTGATCGAGCTTTGCTCGGAAACCCCCATGCCCCGTGAGAATCTGTGAAATCCAGTAGTCCGGGAGGACCCAAGTCGCTTCTAGTCGCGAACTGACGGTGGGGAAGTACTTCCTTAGAGTAGCTCCTTTGGGAGTCGTCAACCACCGTCGGTTCCAGTCCTCTACTGTATCCTCCCGGAGAATCTTCTTCCAGTTTCTTGGATCATCTCTTATTCTCACTCGGAGGTAATCCGGTAGAGCCGCTAAGCATTCTCTCCTAATCTGATACCGGTAGTAGTCTTCTCTCAGCAGGAGGTCGAGAGGTATTCCTCCTGCCAAGACCTGCACAGCCTCATGAGACACCGTCCTAAATGATCTGGATACTCGAAGCAGAGCCATCCGCTGAATCGTGGCCAACCTACATTTCTGTCTGTGCGAGAGATTTTGGCTCCAGGCAGGGGACGCATACCTCAGGATACTCACAATAACACCTTTATAAATGGTCATAGTTGCTGGGTACCTGAGGCCCCAAAATGCGCCCCCAATACGACTGAGTCCGTTAAGGGTTAGGGCTACCCTACTTCTCAAGTAGTCCAAGTGAGGTGTCACGTTGAACTTTCTTCCAATCCTAATCCCAAGATAGGTGACAACCTCACTTGGACGTATTCTTGATGCTTGTATAACCATTGTTATAGGGTGAGCCCTATCAGTCGTGCCTTTCAAGAGGATGGCCTGGGTCTTGGCGGCGGCCATCCTGAATTTCTTCTTCTCGCACCACTCTTCTACTAAGTTGGCGCACCTTTCAGCTTCTTCTTTCAGTCGGGTTCTGCTGTTCGAGGCTACCACAACGGCCAGATCATCTACATAAGCCGTAGCGGGGAACCGCTCCTCTTCCAGTACTCCCAACAACTCATTGAAGACTAAATTCCATAGGGCAGGACCTAGAACAGAACCCTGGGGACAACCTCTTTCCATGGAGTCTTCAACTTCGAAGAAGTTACCCCGTATTCTTAAAGTTCGGTCCTGAAGATAGCTTCGTAATAGCTCGTACAAGTTGCTGGGAGCTTCATACTTCTGCAACTGCTGGAGTACGCAAGGCCACCAAACACTATCGAAGGCGGAGGTGATATCAAACAGGAGGAGCATAACATACTTCTCCGCCTTCTCTTCGACGTCATGGCGCACTCTCAGCAGGGCATCCACGGTTCCCCTACCCTTAGTGGATCCGTACTGCCGTGGATGGCTCGCTCTTGAGAAGACTGGTCGTAGGCTCACCAGGAGTAGGTTCTCTAACACTTTGCTCATAACAGGGAGGAGACATATAGGCCTATAAGACTTGGCTAATTGCTTGTCCTTGTCTCCTCCCTTGTAAAGGAGCCTTATGTCGGCAATTTTCCAATTTCGTGGAAAGTATCCCCTATCAAGGCAATCATTGAATAACTCCAACAATGTATCTTCGATATAGGGGATACTATTCTTTAGCATAGCCGCATCGATTGCGTCTAAACCGGGAGCACGACCAGTCCTTTGCCTGTCCACAGCAGCACGCAGATCCCATATGTCCCATGGTGGGCACAAGTCCGTACCAGGTGGACATACCGTAGTGCGCCTTATGAATTCCTCTTCTTCATTATCTTGGGACGGATCATCTCTGGGGTAGATTTCCGCTATAAACATCTTCGATGTCTCTTCCAGAGTGGTTGCATGGGTAGCTCCGCACTTGAGCGCAGCAATCACTTGTTGTGGTGTTAGCTTACCCAGAGCCACTCTGTAAGGAATACCCCAAGGATTCTTTGATGACTCCTCAACAATGAACTCGTCCCAAGACTTCCGCTTTTGTAAGCGCACCTCATTTCGATATGCCCTGGCTTTAGACTTGTACTCGTCACGAAGTGTAATGCGCCTCTCGTCACAAATACACCTCTGGTACGACCGCCGGGCCTTGTAGAGCTCTCTCTTCATCATAGTTAATGCCGGCGTCCACCATGGAACAGGTCGAACTCTCGCCTTCCGATGCTGGAGGGATTCTTCAGCAGCATCACGGATGACAGTTGTGATCCTGGATACCCTGTAATCCAGATCATGAGTCTGATCCATGTCAGCCTCATCCCATTCCTCATCAACCAATTTTCCCTCCAGAGTCGACCGGAAGGCGCTCCAATCTTTTCTTCGGGTTATGTAACCCTTGTCTGTGCCGTGGGAACTAAATGAACTTTCCACCAGCCTAAAAGATATCGCCTGATGGTCGGAACTCGTCTCAGATCGAAGGGTCCAATCGATGATGCGGTTTGCCAGCACCGGTGATGCCAAAGTCACATCGATCCAGCTGTGGCCTCTTGCACTGGAGAACGTTGGGATAGCGGAGGAATCGTTGATGACTAGTAGCTGGCTCCTTGCTATAAATTCACCAAGCTGGACGCCTCTTCTATTGGTTCGATTGGACCCCCAGACCGTGTTCCAAGAGTTGGTATCTGAGCAGATAATCACGTTCCGAGTGCAAGCCGTGATCATCTCCACGGCGGTTATGTCTCTTTCTATGTCATTTCCATCAGGCATGTATGATGAAACTAGCGTAAAGGAAACATTACGCCACTTGATATGACATGCGACACAATCCGCCGTGGTATACTGCCTCAGATCCATCACATCGAGGTTAGGATTATTAATCACAATAGCAGCCCTAGGCCTCCTCTCTCTACTGCCCAAAGCTATAACTCTCGATGTGAGGCCAAACCCCGTTACTAAGTTCCCACGGCAGGTCGGTTCTTGAACCGCCATAACATCGTAGCGCGGATAAAGAGCCCGGAGTTCGTCTGCCACTATATGCCGGCGCCCCATGTTGAGCTGGAGGATGGTAAGCTCACTCATAAAAGGTCCTCTTCGCTACCTCTTTAGCCCACTTCAGGTGCACAGGGCACTCCCGACTTCCCGCCTTGTGCTTCCTTTGACTAGCAGGCGCATTTACCCGCTCGCAGTTGATGCACGATGGGCTAGCCAGTTCTTTTTTCTTAGGGCAATCTTTTATAACATGGCCAGTGGAAGCGCACCAAATGCAAACTACGGCATTTGATATGCAAGTGGCCTTAGTGTGACCATATCCCTGGCATTTACTGCATCGAGGAGCGTCGAGGTAGTCTTTGATTTTAATACTCCACCATCCTCCATCTAAGCTTCCTATTTCCAACAGCAGGAATCGAACTGTAGGGTGCACTTCTATCACCCAATTCTTTGTAAAGCCATTTCTTGACATTGAGGAAAAAAGTGGCCGGATATCATCAAGGACCAGCGGAGTGGGGACCGACTTCTCGGGTATTCTTTCCCATAAAAATCTCACCAATTCCGCTGAATCCCATGAGAGGGGGACGCCCTGAACCTCCAATCTAGGTTTCTTCCTCAAGGCAAGTTTGGCTTGAAGGCCACTGTCTCTTAGCCCTTGCCATCCAATCACCTTCGTGGCATCACTACTATTATCCATGCGGACCAACACGGAGCCAGTCTTGGTCGTACGGACAATGGAGGCCTTTACTCCAATTTCGCTTGGTGAAGGCAACCCATTGATTATATCGGCTGGTCTCTTGCCCGTTCCGCTTATAGTGATATAAGTTGATCTCTCAGTTTGAGTTGGCTTTGTAGGCAAAGATTTCACAATATCCGCAATGGTTATTGGTTTCTCTTGTCGTTGTTCTTGAGCTTTCGGTTCTATTGAGATCACTCTGTTTGACGAAGTAAGTGCTTTATTAGTAGTTTTAGTTTTTTTCCTCCTTCTCTTACTCTTGACGGTTTCAAATCTCTCTGTTACCTCCGGAGAATGATCCATATCTTGACTAGCAAGTTGGTGCTGTTCTCCAGAGGGTCCTGCCTTATTCTGTAAATGTTGAGGTGCTGAACTTGAAAGAGCCTCCAAAACCTTTGGCATAGAAGTCTCAACGATAACTTTGGTTAACATTTCATGCACCTTTTCCGATGACAATGTTTCATTTATTGCTCTTTGGACAAGGGTAAGTACACTGTCATAACTATCTTGACTATCTTCGCCTTCTGAGGTCTCAATCATCTTAACAAGACATTGAATCTTGGTGCTAATATGGTCCCTAACACTACTTACGGGCTTGTTTTCATGTTTGACCATGTATAAACGAAGATTCTCCTGTATTCTCTTGGCTTCAAGAAATAGATTAGAGCCCTCTTCCAATTTCTTTTTAGCAACAGGGGAACCCTTCCTGGCCCTCTTTATCGTACGTTTTCGTTCTTTACGAGGTTCCACTCCTTCAACTATATTATCATTCAACATAGTAAATTAAAAGTGGTGTAACCTTTAAATAAAAGAAAACTTACTTGTCTTTCCTAAAGAGTCTTTGGGCTTCCTAGGGAAGCTTAAGGTAGTTTTAGCTACCAAGGGGTCGAATATTTTCCTTAACGCACTTTAAAACTATTTTCTGGAAAAATGTTAAGTAGTAGATACAAAAGGTTATAGTGAAATAAACTTGATGAGTCTTACACTGACACTTACCTTAAGGTACGACAATGTCTAACCCAATATTTCACTACTGAAGAACTTTACAAAACGTACTACAGAAATAACACTTAAAAAGAAACACTTAACCTAACAGTCCAAAACTATATACACCAATAAAACGAAATTAACAGGAACAGTAACGACAAGATAACATAATTAATGAACAAACTAACAGAAACTTATTATGAAACAGAAAAATTAACACAAAAAACACTATAAATAATTAGAAAATACGCAATCAAAAGCTATAGGCAATTTCACAATAGACCTCGCATAACCTTCCCTCTATTTAATAGTTATATTTCTATTTATATCGGTTCCAGAAGGGAACCGATCTACAGAAAAATATATGAATTCTGTATTAAAATGTTAGATACCACAGACCCCCTACTGTAGTATCCTAGATTGAACTATATCATTTTTATCGGATTTCCTTTCTAAAGGTATCATGTTTATAAATTTACTATTTGTTTCTATTACTAATTGGTGGCATGGAAGGTAGAATGTAAAATCATCAAGATGGTTTGCTAACTAATATATTTACAAATTTAAATAAAACCATAAACATCTATATACAAAATAATAACTAAACCTATATACATAATGAATGGTTGAGAATCATACTAGAGGAGAATGCTTGATGTTTGATTAAAGTTACATGTGTTATATTGATTATATTACTTAATGATGTATGGTTGCCAACACAAATTTACATTAGTATAACTAAATGCTTGTTACCACTTAGCTGGTCCTTCATAGTGTTTCTAGCCGTCATATCTGGATTCCCTGTCTCTGCTCTCCTTCAGCGTCTAGTCCGTCCATCTCTCTCTCCGGCTGTCTTCGTCTTCCTCCCTCGACTCCCCCGCTTGAAGTCTCCTCCTCTGAGTCCCAAAAGGAAGTGTTCAGTCCCAATTCTCTATTTCCCCCCTTTATTCATCCCCCTCTCTTTTGGTAGTCTTTTTCCTGATTGGCTGAATATTCCTAGCCTAAGGGATGACCACGCCCTCTCCCCCAGGCCAAGGTAAAGGAGCAGGTATAGATTTAGGCATTTCTGGTGGAAGGTGTGAAAAGGTCTTTCGGGATCCTGTTTAAACACTCAGTTGTCGGTCTTGGTCGGTTGTTCTTAAAGGTTTTTATTATCACTTACAAAAGGTTGAGCTTGTGGGTCGTTACCCTCGGTCGGGTAGCGCCAGATGTGGCCACTTATGATATTTATTTATTTATACCTTTAAAATAACTAAATGAATACCACCGGCGGTCTTTACAATACATAGCATTCTCCTAGTCTTGGGGAAAAGAAAATATTAAATAAACTTGTTTATTTGATTTTTTCTTTAGATATTATTCCTCCATACCTTTACAATAGGCTTCCTCTATCTGATCTCAGAATGAAAAGTAAACATTTATTTATAAACAATATAGGATGAGATTTAACTCAAATATACACAGACTTATACATTAACTACTAGAAATATTAAAAAAATATGCTTTTACGCAACCAGTAATTCAATTTTACTTACATATCTCAAATTTCTCAATTCTGCAATATATCCATACCACTACTCGTAATTCTTTATAGTTTATCTAGTGGAACACAAAACAAAACATAAATATACATTATGATATTAATTACAATAATGTTGAACCTTTCATTCAACTATGTTTCTTCCTTGTTTACTGAAATATCATTCAAACAACATTTTATAGTGTGATTGCCTTGAATATCTAACATTCACTTTATATTTACACTCTTTCTATGATTCTTATTTATACTCTCAAAAAAGAGTCTTTTTAGGCAACTATATTCACACACATAATACAACAATGACATAATATTCATTTAGTATCACTACTACCTTGTGTGGCAACCGTTATAACAAAAACAAAAATTTTACCTTAGGTTTCTAAGTGGTTTGTACCAGCTTTTACCTTTAAGATTTAATGTCATATCTTTGGTGTAGAAGCTCATAGCATTCTCATCATTCACACCATTTTAATTTATATATACCTTTAGCTCTCCAAAAGGAGAAGTCAAAACTTGTTTTTAAACAGTGGGCTGGCAAATGTTCGTGAAAAACATTTTAATGTCACTATCGGGTACTTATTTTATATTTTGCTGAAATGTTGAATGAACCTCAGGCGACTTCGTTTTCTTTATTCTACCAACTCTATTCAATGAATATTAATATTCCTATCTTATGATTTTCAATTACAAATGAATCATCCATTTCTTACACGTGGCCGCTATAAACCGTTAAATTTGCCTCAAATGTGTGATGTCAAATGTGCCTCAAATATAGTCATGTGCACATCATAATTATGAACTATATTACTTCAGCCCCATTTACCATTATAATTTTTAAATCTTTAACTTCTGGATCCATACACATACTACCTCAGTACTCTGGAGGTATAGTTATAGAAGATTTCTTTATCTTCTCCTAATTATTTATTATCAATCACACTTAGTGATGAATGGATGCACTACAGCTATTCCATCAAAAGGGTTCTTCCTTATATAAAATTTATCAACCCTGCGGGTGATGAGGAGGACCTATGTCTACTCCTAGTTTAAGGTAACTATTCCCTATTCATTTAAACTAAATCCTATCAGGATTAAAAAGAAAATGATCCAATTTTTCTTAAGAAGTTAATTTGCGGTGCTCGTCTGCGCTAACTTTGAACTACGGCAATATTCGGTAACATAATTATAACTAGGTTTTACTCCCATCAATCTGGCCCACTGTACATTTAAATTAAAATGAAAAGTTTTATCCCTTTATTTAATAATGATTTATTTTCGGTCCTTCCCTTTTTCTTTTCTAATAAAAGTTTAGTAACACAAATCTATTATTAAAAAGGTTTTAACTCTACTTTAATTTAACTATTATCATAAGATAGTATGAATACTTAAATTATAAATTTACTTTGGTCGATTCAGCCTGAGATTCCTTACATTCAGCCTTCGAAATTTGTCATTCAAATCCTTTCACCCTATTTACAAAATTATATTTACGACTAACTATATACAGATTATTTACACTTATCCATAATGGGTAACCTGACGATGTTTTCGCCAGGACCCATTAGCTCGTCAACGGAAGAGACGCTAAAAAACCCCTTTTTGTCCTCTGGAATGGGACAAAGACTACCGCTGCTTAAAATAAGATCTTAACCGGCCTGCCCTAACAAGGTTCAGAGCCATATACCTCTTATATACCTCATCTTCAAAAATATACATGGGGATTGTCTTGGTTTCTTCATACCTATAACACATAAACTTATTAATTCTCGGTACTCGTCTTTTTTTGTTCAACCCTTCAATTTTCGGAGACGTCCGTGCTGATATGGATGGTTCGACTGAAGCTGGGGGGGCCTATATAGTCTTCTTTAATTTCTAGGATCTCGTGGGTCTCCTTATCGACCTGAAAAAAGAATTCTCTGATCTTTATGGAACCTAATACCAAACCTTTCAAGGTTTCCTCCTGGGCTTCTATAATTTCTTCTACTTTCGGAGAAGTCTTTTCTGTTCTGGAGGGTTCGACTGAAGCTGGGGGGCCTATATATTCTTCTTTAATTTTTCTATTCTCGCCTACGGAGGGTTCGGCTAATATAGGTTCATCCACTTCACTAACTTCATTAGGTTCCAGTTCAGATTCAGGACATTCATTCTCTTGACCTTGAACATTTTCAAAGTCACTTGTTTGATTTTCTTCCAATGGGTGTTCTTGGCTGACCTCTTCTTCCCCTCCTGTCTTTTTATTTAACTCGGTTATTGCTTTAGTGACTGTGCTGTCTATAGATTCCATTAGGCTTCTTTTCGAATTCCTAATACTTTCACCCACTATGTCTATTATATTTTCTTGCAGTTTTTTGTTGCCTTCTTCTATTTTCTGAAGGAGTATTAGAAACATGTTATTTCCTCCTGAACTAAAATTATCCTCTATCTTCATATTGGCCTGTGGCTGAGTTTTCTTCGGGATTTGAATTACTGTTTCTTCAGTTGATCTCCGTTCTAGTTTTCTGGGTGTTTTCTGATCAGCTACTGCTTCAGATCGTTTAGGCTTTGGTAGTATTTCTTTTTCTACCCTAAGAGCCATCTAAAAAAGTATGTGCGTATATTATCCCTTTTAATTTAATACCTATTTTAACCTTTTAGGAAGGGGTTAAACGCTATCATAAAAATAATTCCAGATACCTTTAAAAAGTATCCCATTAATAATAAACCACAATATAAAGAAGCCACTTTTAATACAAGACCATTAAATAGGATAGTGAAGATTTTTCGATATTAAAAATAGGTTTGACACAAATTATTGAACCGCAGAATCAGCATAGTTTTTAAATCAACGCAGGAAAGAATTTAACTAAATTTTGTACGTTACAACACTCAATCAAGTTTTACAGTCATTACATTAAACAATCATTTTATATATATTAAATTATCTCAAACCAACCAACTTCATTACATTCGAATAACCAAATTAAATTAAATCAAAGATGTCTATATACAAAATAATAACTAAACCTATATACATAATGAATGGTTGAGAATCATACTAGAGGAGAATGCTTGATGTTTGATTAAAGTTACATGTGTTATATTGATTATATTACTTAATGATGTATGGTTGTCAACACAAATTTACATTAGTGTAACTAAATGCTTGTTACCACTTAGCTGGTCCTACATAGTGTTTCTAGGTGTTTCTAGCCGTCATATCTGGATTCCCTGTCTCTGCTCTCCTTCAGCGTCTAGTCCGTCCATCTCTCTCTCCGTCTGTCTTCGTCTTCCTCCCTCGACTCCCCCGCTTGAAGTCTCCTTAGCTGAGCCCCAAAGAGAAGTCTCCTTCTCTGAGTCCCAAAAGGAAGTGTTCAGTCCCAATTCTCTATTTCCCCCCTTTCTTATTTTCCTGATTGGCTGAATATTCCTAGCCTAAGGG
This sequence comes from Nezara viridula, assembly GCA_928085145.1. Lineage (NCBI taxonomy): Eukaryota > Metazoa > Arthropoda > Insecta > Hemiptera > Pentatomidae > Nezara > Nezara viridula. The sequence goes on from OV725079.1 coordinate 171,526,533, forward strand.
ATGACCACGCCCCCTCCCCCAGGCCAAGATAAAGCAGCAGGTATAGATTTAGGCATTTCTGGTGGAAGGTGTGAAAAGGTCTTTCGGGATCCTGTTTAAACACTCAGTTGTCGGTCTTGGTCGGTTGTTTTTATTACCACTTACAAAAGGTTGGGCTTGTGGGTCGTTACCCTCGGACAGGTAGCGCCAGACGTTGCCACTTATGATATTTATTTATTTATACCTTTAAAATAACTAAATGAATACCACCGGCGGTCTTTACAATACATAGCAGTATGACAGTTTGAAATATATGTTTGACTTTATAATATTATTGAGATGTAACTGTCACAGTGAGAAACACTAATGAAAACTATTTTATTTTGTACAGTCGTTTCGGTTTAGTTAAGGCCTAAGTTTCAGAACCTCTTTAGCGTGGAGGAAAGAATATGAAAAAAAAAAAGGAATGCTTCTTATTCTTCCAATTTATTCATATTGTATAATATTTCATTTCTCAATTATTTTAAGTAAGAAACAACTCACTTCATAAGCCTTTTTTGTCATTAATTACATTATCGTTTTTTTTTTTTTTTTTTTCACGAACAGGCCTTAAAGACCACGCGAATACCATGAAGTTAATGCTTCCTCTTCATCTGCCTCCTCTTCTCCCATATGCCCCTCATGAGCTCCGCGTGCTTACGTTTTCTCTCCTCAGACTACGCAACACCCTTTTTGGAACGCTTCTTTCCCGCAAGAACCGTTATTCTCTTGAGCGCCTTCCTGTACTCATCTCTGTCTAAACAATCTTGGTCTTTTAGCCCCACTTGGTCCATATCATCCTTAATCTGTTTAAAATACCCGCTTACATTCTTATGACTGTGGATGCGCTGAAAGATTTTATGGTTAAGTCTTTCAGGATTCATCCTTATCATATGGCCATAGAACCTCAGCCTTCCCACTGTAGCGTCAGTTTCTAGATCCGTTGTTTCTTTATATATCTCCTCATTTTACCTCAATCTGTATCCTTCAGGTGTTCTTCTAGGCCCGTAGATTCTTCTGAGAATTCTTCTTTCTATTTTCAGAAGGCTTTCTAGGCTGGGAAGACAAGAAGTTTCTGTTGCGTAGAGTACCACTGGCTTGACGACCGTGTTATAATGTCGTATTCTGGCTTTTAGAGATAAGTTCTTCTTTTTATAAAGCTCACTGGTGGCGAAGCTTAATTTCTCTATTTTGGCGATTCTTGCCTTAAACCCTTCTCTCTCTGACCCATTGCTGCATATGATTTCTCCAAGGTATTTAAATCTCTGAGTTACTTTTATCGTTTCGTATTTGGTTTTAATCGTGTTCTTCTTAAAATTCGCGTCCGTGGTCATCAATTCTGTCTTTTCAAAAGATATTTGTAAGCCTGTTTTCCTCGCTATTTCCGAGAGGATTATCGCTTCTTTATAACTTGCTATAAACATTTTTGTATATCTTACATAATACGCACTTTCATTGGCAGATGCAGCATTAATTTTTCTATGTAAAACATAGGAATTTTTTATGAAAAGAGTTTAATTTACTTTTTCTCTATTCATTTTTAAAATGTATATTTATGCTTTTCTACCATTACATATAGTTTTATAAATACTTTGTTCATAGATTTAAGTGTTTTGTTCATAGTTTTAATTATTTTGTACATAGTTTTATGTGTTTTGTATATAGCTTGTTCTCTTAAGGTTTTCTTTGTTGTTGTTTTTTTAATTTTATTTATTGTTTAAAATTTTTAGGACACAAGTAGTATTTTATTTTTGTACAAGTTGTTTTATTCTAAGGGGACTTAGTCCCAGAATAAAGTTGTTTTTCTATCTATTTATTTTCCATTCATTATTTTTTTTTTTTCACAACTTACTTAAACTAGTCTAATTTATTGGATTTTGTTTTCATATTGTATCTTATGATCCATTATCTTCTTATATTTCTAAATTAGACGATTTTTATTTGTGTTGCTTCAAGTTGTACAATTTTATACTTTTTGTGATAGATTAGATGATTTATAAATGTATTTGTGTGTGTATGTATTTATTTATATATTTTTCTTTTTATATCTTATCTTTAATTTAAGATAATATAATATGAGAAAGTTAAATGATTCTGTGTGTGGCATCGGTTCGAATTTCATCTAACTAAATGAAGAAGTAAACACAAGTGGGGGTATAGAACACAAGTTCTTGGAATAGAACTTGTATAAACTAAAGTGATCGATAACAATAAAAAAATGCCTTCCTAGAATCAGCTGCTTTGTTGGAAAATCATCAATTGTTTTAACTTGAATTCTCGCTCATTCCTCCGCCCTTCATTATCCCTCCTGGCATTGAAATGAATATTAATTTCATTATTAATTGAAATTGTTAAAATATTTGAATAATGTTGAAAGTAGAATCTATTATCGCGTCAATAATTAAAAGCTGGAATTCAAATTACTTCGAATTGAAATTCTTTGATAAATTTGTCTCCTCTAAGGTCTGTGAAAAATCAATCTTGTGTTATTGGAAATCACAAATTGCTACTTGTATAACAGGTAGGAGAAACTATTTCTACAAGAAATTAAATATGTTTTTTTAACAAGAGTAGAAGTAAAAAAAATATTTTTATCGTGTTCTAAAAAAAAAAAAAACAGCAACAAAAGTATTGGAACACTTGGAAACACAAGTATTACATTTTAATTTTTTTTTTGTCTATAAAATACGTATTTGCGCCTGTCAACAATAACTTGACAATCAGCAAATGTGATGGCGATAATGATATAATGACAGGACAGTCATGGGGAAGGAAAGTACTCAGCAGTACCTCTTCCCTAACTTGTTCCAATTACTTAGGTTGTCTAAGGAAGGAGATCCCTCATCCAACGCCTTTTTAGTCTCCTGCTAATGTTCTGAGGCATGTCAGCTGTGGCCATGTCTCTTATAAGTCTGTTATTATGTCCATTTAAATTTATGTAAAATCGTTGATATAGGGTCGTTATATGTTGGTCAACTGTTGGAAAATGGAGGTCAGTATGTAGAGTTTTGTTAGTCACGTACCAAGGTGGTTTTGTTATGAGTCGCATAATTTTGATTGGAACGTTTAAAGTTTTTGTAGGTGGGTCTTTTTAGCGATGCCGTATATTTGTGATGAGTATGTCCATATGGGCTTAAGTAAGTATGTATATGTATTCAGTTTCTGTTTTAGGTTTAGTTTTGAAGATTTGGCAAATTTTAATTATATTTTAATTTTAAATTCAATTTTTTTTCTTCATTATAGTCTGTGGTACAGACCCCTTTTTATGAAATTATCAACAACCCACTGAAACTTCGTAAATAGTTTCATCTCATCGTGAGTTACAAATAGTTTTTTTAAAGAAAATTCTCGGAATAGGGGTTTTCAATTTGTAGGACGGCAAACTTTGTCTATTCAATTAGTTACTAAAAACTCATAAATACCCATTTGCTTTCCACTCGAATTATAAGATAATTTAATCCCGAAATCGAGAAAGAAGATGGCCTCCAAAAATATTGAACCGTTTGGAGTGACATACACCCCCAAATTGTCAAAATATCGAGGCTATAGAGGCCAAACGCCCCAATAATTTTGTAAGCCGCCTTTTTTATCGGTTTTGGGATTAAATTATCTTGCGATCCAAGTGGAAAGAAAATGGGTATTTACAAGTTTTTAGTACCTAATTAAATCGACAAAGTTTGCCCCCCTCCAGATTGAAAACGCACCAATCCCTAGAATTTTCGTAAATGAATATTTGTTGATTACGATGAGATGAAGCTATTTATGTTAGTTTTAGCCATATGTTAATAATTTTATAAAAAGGCGTCTGTACCACGGACTATTATAATTGAAGAGTTCCACACAAGGTTGATCAGATTTTGATGTATTAGTGTAATCAATTAAATATTATAGACGATTTTTGCAAGTTTTGAAATACTAAACAATTTAATATATTTTGAGTTGTTTGTGCGAAAATATTTCCAAGTTTTCCCGTTAAGGTGAGTGGTGGGGGTAGATTAGAAGATCTTAAAGATAACGCGTAGGAGCGATGAAGCTCTCGAGTTCAGATCATCATAGATAGTCAGACACAGCTGATGCTCCGAGGGCGCCCTCAAGGTAACAAAGAGGTGTTGTAAGCTGGCATAAAGATGGTAAACTATTTTTCCACAGTCAGTATAAGCTACTAATCCATTAAAATACAGTTCTCTGCATAAAAGTAGAATGTTGCCTATAGTTTTAATGTTGCGTATTAACAATTCATGATAGTTATTTGCCTTGCCTTAATTAAAAATTGGAAAGTTGTCTAACCAGGGGTTGTTTACTGCACTTTTTTAAATAGTTTTTTTCTAAATGTTTTTTGTTTTTTTACTGCACGAAGCATTAGGTGAACAGAACTGATATATCTGTTTATTAGAATGTAATTAACTCTTTTTTTTTTTTTCAAAAGATGCACTTATATCCATTTGCGTCTAGGTCCCATATGACCTTCTAATTATTAAAAAATTAGGACTTTTTAATTATTTATTATTGAATAATATAATTACTAATAACAAGGCTATACCTGGAAACCTGTTGATCACGTACAGTAGCCTCCCGTGTTGCCGAGGACAGTACACGACCTGTGTACACAGAGATATCGTTAGCAGTAATCAGAGGTAGTGTACAGTGGGTAGTAGAGTACACAGGTGGTCGAGGAACAAGTGGCTATGCAAATTGATACAGGGCCTCAATATAGCCCGCTCTAATGTGCCCAATCAGATCCCGGGTCCGCTCCAGCCCAGTGTTAGTGATTACCTGTCCTTCGTCCTTTAATATTGGGGGATGGTGTGGTCAGTATCACCCCTCACTCTGCATTAATCATATGTTTATACATCTTTACATTTATTATATGTAAATTTTGGTTTATCATTTTCAATAATCAACCATTGTAATCGACCGAAAAATTAAAAAACTTAATCCCCTCTCAAAAATTGAGGTTTCACGTTTCAGGATACCTAGAATTCGAAAAAGGAATACAAATTTTCTTGTCCGCGAATTTTCTCCGAAACTACTGTTTTGTTTTTTTTCAAATTTGGATATAAAATCAGAGGTCACCCGAGGATGATCCTCCTTCACCGACATTACTATTCGCCATTTACTTTCAAAATGGCGGCCGAAAAACCTGCGGTGCTTTAAACTGTAACTCCAAAACGAATGTACCGATTTCAATGAAACTTCGCCAAAGTCATTTTCTCGACGCCCTTTAAATTTATCTATATAACATACTTCAACGAAAATAAGCTGGAAAAATGTTTTTTTAAATGTTAACGGAATTCCATAACTTACTTACTTACTATGCAGCTCTACAGCCCAGGGTGGGCTTTGGCTTCCTGAATCTTAGCATACCAATCGTCTCTATTGCTCGCTCTTTCCTTCCAATTTCTCACGCCCAGTGTTCTAAGGTCGATCTCAACATCTTGTATCCATCTTTTCCTTGGTCTTCCCCTTCTTTTTGTGCCATATATTATGGAGAACAATGCCTTATAGGGCATCCTACTGTAGTCCATTCTAACCAGGTGGCCTAAGCATTCCATGCGCCTAATTTTAACGAAATTAACTAAGTTGGCGCTATTATATAATTCATATAGCTCCGCATTTTTTTTATATTTCCACACACCCTCTTCACAAACAGCTCCATAAATGTTTCTCAATATTTTCCATTCAAAAATATTCAGCATACAAATTGTGTTTGTACAAAGGGTCCATGTCTCCTCTGCATAAGTCACAATAGGTCTTAAAAATACTTATATAGTCTTATTTTTGTTTCTCGAGACAGAAGCGATGATTAAAAAAATTTTAGGTTGGCATAGTACGCCCGGTTTCCAGCCATGATCCTCCTGTACACCTCATCAGCAATTTTATTTTCAGAATTCACTTCCACACCAAGGTATGTGAATTTTTGACACACCCGAAGATGAGACCACATATTTCAATGCTCTGTGTTCCAGCCTCATTGTCGGCTCCGACATACATGTATTTATTACGGAATTTCCTAAAAAAAAAAATAAAAATCGTTAAAATCGGACAATTAGGAACAAAAATATGGTCTCCATTTTTTTAAAATGTTCTACTCCAAATGCTATATCCTTTGTTTAGTTTTTAAATTTTGAATGTGTTAAGTAATGCTATTTTTTTTAGCTTATTACTAATGATTAAAAAAAAATTAGTCCAATAATTAAGTTCACGTTTTATTTATTTTTCTTTTTAACTAGGAAGGCAATGTTACTTTAGATGTATAATTGTTTGGAAATAATAAACCATTGTGAAATAATTTGCAGCTTTTTTTTTTATATTCATCAAAATTACCGGATTTACTAAATGCTGTATACCGGATTATTTTTAATTTTCTGCGGCTACTAGGTAAGAAGAGTATTGCGATCGACCTAAATTTCCGATATGTGATTTACAGTCGATCTTTACGTGTAAGAGCTCTCCGAATACAAAAAACGCAGTTTATATTGCTTCAGTTAATGCATAACTTACGAAAATTCAAAAACCTAAACGAAGGTTATTAGAATTGTAGTTGAACGGATGGGAAATATTTAGAAAAACATATCTTTTTACTAAATCCTCCAATTTAATTTCGTAAATTTTCAATAGCCATATGCAACTAAAAGTGAATACTTTTTGACTAACTACTATGGACTTCATTGTAGTTTGTTCTTGATATATTGTTCCGAGGGAAATGGTAGGTCCATCTTAATCTCTATGCCTTCACATAATGAAATATTGACTGAACAGTTTTTTTAGCAATTCTTTTTTGAGCTTCTCCTCCATACATTATATTTTATTTTCAGATTGACAAATCAAAATATTTACAATAGAGATTTCCAAGTTTGTACATATCCCTTGTGATATCAACACCTCAAACGAGGTGTTGGAGCGAAAGACATTTGGTTGGTGTGAAGCTCAGGTTAAAAACGACGCGTTTTGATCCAAGAATAGAAAAAGCATTTGGAATGAAAGCGCTAAACATTTCAAAGCGACTTTGAAGAAGAGCTATTTCAGTAATTACTAGAAAAAACAAAAGTATGAGGTTTCGGCTTCAAGTTGAGTCTGAATCATTTGTGCTTTGGCCAACTCTATTCTATTCAAATTTCTGCCTCTGGGTAGTAAATTAATCAGAGTGGCAAATTTGAAATCATTTTTTTTTTATAACGTTTAGGCTGAATAAGTTTACTTGAGACATGGAAATTAATAAAGAAGATACAATAATATTGTCTTTTAATGATAGACGAACTAATTTAAATATGGAAAAAATGTATACAAAAATAAAATTAAAATAAAGACACATAAATCTACGAATCATTCTAAATAATATCAACAACTCATTTTTTGGTTAAGAAAAATAAAATATTGGAAAGTTACAAAATATCACTATGAGTTATAAGTAAAACATTAAATTAACTTTTTTTTTGTTCGATTAAAAAGGTTCATTATTGAGCATAAAAAAATAATGTATGAAATGGATCGTTGAATAGAGAAATTAAATTTTGATTTTTTTTTAATATTACAGATATTAGAAATGTTACGTGTCGTGTCTCTCACGAGAAAACAAAAAAAAAAAATCTAAAAGGAGAAGAACTAATAAACTACACGCTGTTTCGGACAGAGCTGAATTTTTTTTTCAAAAGATCTACTTTATTCTACAATAATTAATATTAGTAGATGTTGTATATACATAGTTGCATCAGGAAAAAGAAAGTTACGAAAAAAATTAACTTTGCTATGTGAAAAAAACATATTATAATCGGTTATTTTAAAGAAACCGTATATATTTTTTTTTCACTTCTCTAAGAATCACTCAATCGATGTAAAAATGATAAATTACAGAAATGAAATGACCTAACTACAAATAATACAATTTTACAGGAAATACAAAATAATAATTATTATTACATAAGTGATATAATGTTTAAAAATTGATATTACATAAGTGATATAATGTTTAAAAATTGATTACACTATGCCAGTGTATTCTTCTATCCATTCGAGTAGTTATGTTTTATAATATGTTATAATTACATTATATATATATTTATTTTCTTCCTTGTATTCCTGATAATTAGCCGTTCAATATAACGTTCCTTAGTTGTGTTAATTGAATCTTCTCTTTCCTTCAGTATGTATTGTGAAAGCGTCGTGAGATGTCTACAGCAACAATATTTTTTTTATTTTATTTATTTATTTTTATTTTTTTTTTACTTTTTGCATATACTCGTAATTGATCGTGTTTGTTTTGTCCTGATAATGCCGGAATCGGCGAAACGTTGGCAATGTTAACTATTCACCTTTATTATCTTTGGAAACTAATGGTTTTGTTTTTGTATTTTTCCATTTATAATATATATATATATATATATATATATATATATATATATATATATATATATATATATATAATGCGACATCATTTTATTACTATTTCTTTAGATGTCATTCTGAAAATTAAACGGGATGAACATTTGTCGATACATTGTACATTGTGTACATCGATACAGTTTTTCGCTCCACCAGGATAAGTGATATGAAAATACCAATTTCTACTCATAATTTGGTGGTAAGTGGTAAATGCGCTAAATTTTTATTTTTTAATATATGGAAAGTAGGTTGTGAAATTGATTTGTTAAAAATTTATTTACTAATTGTTTTTTATCAAATTCAATCTTCGTTATCATGTTTAAATTCTTGTCACTTTTGCTAGTACCCCACTTCATTTACAGACCAATCATAAGAAGAAAGATGGAGTTAATGAGAAGGGTGAAAAATTAGAAAAATAATGGAAAGTAAGAAATACAAAATAAAAAAATGTCCATTATTCTCTTTAATTAGGCTGCCAGTCTTAACGCCTGACGTGGAAATTCTTTTTAATTATAAAAGGTAACAGAATCAACTTCTCTCAAAGAAATAAACGGACCTTATTAACTGCCGCTCCGGCTAATGGGATTTTATTTCAGTAATGACAACCCTCTTCTGCTAATTATTTAAAAATAACTTAAAACAACAAGAACAATTATAACCATCACAAATTGAAATAAGACTACACGTGACAAGAAAATACTATGAAATGAATATATATTTTTACCCTTAGATTTAGATTAAGCATTTAATTAAATAAGCAGCGATTTTTCGAACTTCTGCATCGAATATAAATAATATATCGAATATTAAATATATGTATATATACAGGGTATTGCGTAATTGCACGGAGCTTCTAAAGGTATGTGTTCACTAACACAAAAAAGTTCAGATTAACATATATCTCAAACTCATATATTAAAAAAATATCAAAGGTTAATGATTTATTATTCAATGTGAATATTTATTTATTATCATTACAACATTTAGAATAAATGTTCAAAAGGGCCTCTGTTTTGTTGAATGCAACATTTAGCACAACGAATCCATGCTTCTCTGACCCTTTGTATAGTATCAGCATGGTTGGTAGTTATTGCGGCTTCCTCGATCCGATTTCTTAGCTCTTCTTGTGTACAAACTTCCGCGGAATAAACGATAGACTTCATCCAGCCCCACACAAAATAATCTAATGGCGTTAAATTCGGATATTGTGGTGGCCATTTAACAGTTCCGTTTTGACCAACCCATCGGTCTCCATAAGTTGCATTTAAATAATCGCAGTGCATTTAAATAAAAAGTGACACTATTAGAAAAGTGAGCTGGAGCACCGTCATGCATAAACCACAGCCTTTGCCTAATGCTCAGCGGAATATCTTCTAGGAGTTCATGAAGATTATTTTGCAAAAAAACGCAAGTAAGATATACCTGACATTCCAGATGGCAATAAGAAGGGGTCAATGATTTTGTTGCTTAGAAGACTACACCAAAAATTTAACGAAATGTCCAACAGCAGTCGTATGAGGATTTTCTTCAGCCCAAGAATGAGTATTTCGGAAATTAAGTCTCCCGTTTCTTGTAAAGAAAGATTTAGCAGTAATCAAAATGCAGTTCAGGAAGTTATGGTCTCGTGTGCATTGTCTAATTAACAACTGGGCTAAATTTCTGAGCTTGTTATAATCTTGTGGTAACAAATCTTCAAACAGCAGCAGCACCGTTCCTCTGCACCATGCCATAAGTAAAAAGCATGTCTGTTTTGCAAAAGTGAGAAAATTTATGGTGTCTCCTATGATAATCATAAATTGAACTGTGTCACTCTATTAACTCACACTAAAACACGCAGAACTAGACAAACAGATGAGCAACTACTGTCATTGCTTATCATTCATTTGTTTATCAGGTGATTAAAACCTGTTATTTAGTATTAAACACGTTAAACTTTGAACAGTCAGTCTTAATATAGTAAATAATCAATAAATCTTTAACCTTTGATATCTGCTTAATTAATGAGTTTTGAGATATGTGTTAATATGAACTTTTTTGTTTATTTTGTGTTAGTCAACACATACCTAAAATAGTGCCGTGCGATTACGAAACACCCTGTATATTGGTCTTTTAACATTAATTTCTATCGTTAAATACGGTTTGCTGTTTACAATCAGAATATTTTCTAATGCCGGTGTCATTTGGTCGTTCGTCCACCTGACATATTGCCGCCCTATATAAGTTTGAATTTTTTATATATTCATTTCCAAATGTTATATTTCTTATATCCGTCAATGCAGGGCATGTGTCTAGGTGCAAGCTAGGACATCTGCATCTATTTTCCCTTCTTCACAGAATTTATACCTAGGATCCTTAGCCACTTAGGCTATCTTGTGGAGATGACTTTGTAGATAGTCGTGAACAGTGGTTAGTCGAAAAAAGGCTCATGCTTCTCTTCTTGGTAGGTCATCTGAATTGTTTCATAAGATTTATTTTTGGAGTCCCCAGGCGCTCCCACGTCTCCTGTTGCTATGCCTAGTTGAAGTGGGTCTATCTAATCTTCCGATCGCAATATTTCCTAGGTATATTCCTTTTCCGAACCTTTACGACCAAAACACCTTCTTACTTTCTTTATTTCTTTACTCCTTGTTCCTCTGCTCATTCGTTCAACACGAGATCCCAATCCTCAAATTTGTTTATTTATTTTCATAGAACTGTTCCCTTTAAAAAATCCTTCATCATACGTGCTACCTCGTTTTGGAATTCCCTACCAACTTCTTGGAAATCCTCATCCTTGACCTCACTTAAACATAATTTATTTTTCCATCTTCTCAGTAATCAATATTCGGAATGTCTGTAGAATAAAGTTATATTGTATTTTAGAGATGTCAGTTACACCATACCGTTATCTTACAGATATCTATGTATGCGTCATATTGCTTATTTGTACAAATATGTGAACTCACCCATATGTAATCATTTTTAAATTCATTTGTCTACTTCGAGATCATATGTTTACTACAGTGTCTTTATTTTTATTTTTTTTTATATTTTAAGGCTTCAACCACTACTGTCATTATTACCTTATTTTCATCGAGAACTAGATTGTATTCTCAAGCTTAGAACATTTCAGAAAAGAAAATAGTTAATCGACCTGTTTCGTATTGTCCTGTAAAATGGATCGTTTGTTAAGTCACAAGAGAGTCTAAATGGTTCGTAAGCTCTGCATTCTGTTAAAATGTGTTTCACTGTCAGAGGAGTCCCACAAGTTTGGCATGTTGGCGAAGAATCACGGGCCATCAGGTCTTCTTTTTTTTTTTTAACATTAAAATTTTTAAGATTATGAAAAATGTACACGTTTTAATATTAAGGTTAGACAACTTTGTAAATTAATTTATTTTTAATAGTCATTTAATTATTCACAATCGTCAGACAATTGTCGTTGTACTTATTCTGAGGGGACTAAATTTTCCACGATAAAATTTATTTATAAAAAAATGACGTTCCATTTTGATGGAGAGAAGAGGGGGCAATAGACAAAAATAAAAATAGGTCGATAATACTTTTATTTGTTCAGTGATCTTTACAATATCCGTACATATATTATTACAGTAAGGCTCGAAATCGGTTTTGTACCAAATATAAGCCCCTGTCATGCTCAAATACCATTAATGGGGTACCGTTGGATTCAGAATTTCACGGGGGGTTAGCGAATCGTATTCTCAACTTTTGTTTTTCTTTCTAGAATAAATAAAGTCGATACAAACATTTTGCTAGGCTTCAATACCTGAACAGTGGTAGATATGTAGATCGATACGGGACAAATTGGATCTAGAAGATTTTGATGCGTACAGCAAGACCAGGATAGGAAAAACGTACTATTTTCGAGGTAACGCAAGGCATAGGGCATCCACACAACCTTACATTAATTGTAGTACTGTCATTGAATACATGTCTCATTTCGTCGACTTGAGGTCTCTATGATCGAGAGAGAAGGAGTTTATATTATTTATCGATGGAGTTTTTGATTGGCAAGCCATATCATCGTCAATTTTTCACCAAATCTCAAGATTGAGTCACCAATTTCGAAGGCTTCCTTCTCCTTCAGGCGGAAAAAATAGACCAATCACCCCGAAAATTCAGGCAAACAAGTTATAAAAGAAAACAAACATTATTTGCGAATACCTAAAAAATTACACACTTTTCCCTTGGTTATGCCCGTAATTATATAAAAGATTACTAAATTCCCTACACAATGAAAAAAAAAATCATTGACATCGGACAATTTTTAGCAAAGATACAGCTTACTGAAATTTGTAAACATGCTGGTTCCAAACAAAAATGAAGATTTAAATTAATTTTTGTTGTTTTTGTCGATTATATTTATCGATAAAGTAACATTTGATTTCTATATCTTTTGATATGTTGCATTATTTTATTTTCTTATTAATCTGCAACAATAACAATATGCTGTGCGAATTTTTCGCACGGGCCTACTAGTATGAATTATTCGCACGGGTCAACTTGCATAATATTTGCATAAAACAAAATTACTTTGTTGCTAATATCTTTCCATTGACTTCATTATAACAATTAGGAACGAAATAAGTTAGATTTTTTTCTTTTTCTTATAATATATTCGGTTCATTAACTTTCTCCCTGTTGATGAAAACGTTTATTATTTGTGCTCGGAGAAATATGCCTTACACGGCAGAGCTGCTTGCGTTATGATATTTCACCTTTTATGAAATATTTTTCCTGTGAAATATTTCCGTCATTCAGTTCAGCCAGGCGCCTAATACTGCGAGGCTTCTTGACATTTGTTCCAGAGGGAGAAAACGTAAGAGTAAAATGGAAACAAAGATGGAAGAGGCTCGGTGAAAGGCTAATACTCGCTGACAGTTTTCCGAGAGTCGTTCCTTTATCGGGCGATGTGAACGGAGATCGCCCTGACGGGAGCTAACAGCTCGAGAAATTTGCTACTTTTATCCCATGCTTTACATATCCCATATGCGGGGGAAAAGGGTATTTAAAACCTTCCCAACTGCCTCTGGAATAATGGAATTCTCTTGTTTGATTTAGAGGAACTTTCTGGAATCGTTTTTCTCTTGGGAAAGAATTAGGGTGAAAGACACTATGAACGATATAATGAACTCTTACAAAGTGTAAACGACTACTAAAGTATCATACAACATAACTTCGGTGGTTTTACACGTGGAACATCTGAAATATTCATGGAAAGCAGGGCTCTATCACTGAAAAGATATTTCGTCTTCATTATTGTTTGCAAAACAGATTCGAAATAACAATTTTTTCACTGTTCTCGAATCGGAGTCCAAAAATAATTAATTTTTTTCACCATTCTAAAAGAATTAAAGTTGTTTAAAAAAAATCGAAATAGCGTGTTTATTATTTTTTCTTACTTCAGTTATTTTATTGTACAAAATAATAATATAAAAAATAATAATGATGTAGAGATGGTTGACCTTTGATATAATATGAGAAGGAGTTAGTCGAGGGTGCGGTCAAATAAATAAAAAAAATTAAAATATATAAATTATTTTAATTTTTGCCGACGTTTCGACAACTTTGCAGGTCGTCTTCAGGGCTACAAAAGATACAAACATGTTGAAAAAATAAAAATAAAATAAAAAATAAATATAAGTATATATAAAATACGAAGAAGTTGTCAGATACAGAAATAAAAGATAAAGAAAATAAATATATGATAAGAAAATAGATAAAATAAAATAAATACATGAATGTTAACGAATAAATGAATGTTAACGAATAAATAGATTGAAAATTGAATAACTATTGTTACAGTAAAGTTAAAATATGGATAAGATAACATAATAATAAGATATCAGTGGATAACAAGCAAGTGGAGGTTACCTTTAATTGTAAGTAAACAGATAACGGGACCAAAGGTTAAGAAGTGAAGAAATTGAAAGATTAATAGCGGAACATTCATTTATTCGTTAACATTCATGTATTTATTTTGTTTTATCTATTTTCTTATCATGTATTTATTTTCTTTATCTTTTATTTCTGTATCTGACAACTTCTTCGTATTTTATATATACTTATATTTATTTTTTATTTTATTTTTATTTTTTCAACATGTTTGTATCTTTTGTAGCCCTGAAGACGACCTGCAAAATTGTCGAAACGTCGGCAAAAATTAAAATAATTTATATATTTTAATTTTTTTTATTTATTTGACCGCACCCTTGACTAACTCCTTCTCATAAAAAATAATAAAATTATTGAAGGAAGTAAGTCGACTGTTCTATTCATCATGGGTGATAAATATTCAGGACGCAGTCTTTTTTTAAAAAAAAAATAATTTTTTATTTATGCCAACGTTTTAACACAAACATGTGGGTCATCTTCAGGACTGAATTTTTTTTACAATACAATCAGAGATTACAATTGTCTTACAACTATTACAGAGATCACAATTGAGATTACAATTACAACCATTACAATTGTATTTATTATAAATATTATTTGTCTAGCCATTATCTACTTTTAATCAAACTATGTTATATTTATATTGATTAGAACCTTTGCTTATATTCATTTCATTACTATCCAGTAGTTGCATTTCGGTAACCATAAGAAACATTGCAAATATTGAACACATCTGAAATATTTAGTCAGCAATTTATTTACATTCTACAAACAGAAATGTTGCCTCCCTTTTCCTCTGACTATGTTTACATACCAAATGTGTCAGTACTTGAATACCCTCAGTGCTCAAGCCACGGTTAGTCAGAGAAAATATTACAAATTTGTATAATTGGATTATATAAATTATTTTTTAATTTTTAGTTTGTATAACTATTTACATATTTCATTTTAATATGTGTATTGCAATATTAGTTAAGATTCATGTTCACTATAGTTTATTATTTACCATTATCGGTCGTATAATATTTTATCTCTGATTGCATTTCAAAAGATTTTCAGCCCTGAAGATGACCCACATGTTTGGGTTAGTTAACACGTTGGCATAAGTAAAAAAATAAAATAAAAAGAGAATACTGCTTCCTGAATATTTATTACCCAAAATAATAAAATATTTAATCCTGAACATAATATAATTTTTTGCCCTTTCAATTTGTATATTTTTTCATTTTATGATGAAATCAGCTATTGCCGTTGTCCAACAGTAGTCAGCAAACATCTTCTCATTGCATTTACCGCTATACCCCTACTCTATTTAGGCAATATCTTGATGGAATCGTTTTCCGTGTTCATCTGAAACTCCTAAGTTGGGAGAGAATAAATCCAAATGAAAGTGCCAAATATGAATTGTTAAAGACATGTTGTAACCCATGTTCATAGATGATATTAGCAATCCTTAACAATGACTGTAATTTGTAGCTCTTTTGTGGCCCAAAAACATTTAACACCCGTTTTCAGATGCAGGCCAAGTTCTTTTTTCAGTTTTATGTGATTTTTCTTTGAATTCCAGGTCGTCAAATAGAGCGCGGGTATGTGTAACAGAATATTTAAAGTCTGACAGTTGAGCTCCAGAAAATTTTTTCATGTTGGAATACATTTAGTCCAGACTCCTTTTTATCAAATTATTATTATCCGCCAGAAACTTCGTAAATAGCTTCATCTCATCGTAACCTACAAATATTTTATTTAACAAATTCTCGAATCCCAGTTTTCAATCTTGAAATCGTCAAAATTTGTCTATTTAATTAGGCACTTTTTCTTTCCACGAGGGGAGGGGAAGGCTTGGCTCGGAGACCTTCAGTGAATGAATATTGTATAAAAGCTTGTGTGTATTAAATATTTATTTTGATTAGTTTAGTTTATCTTTGTTTAGTTTAGTATCTTTTAGTTTATATACCTTTACTTTTAGTATTATTATTTTCCTGTATATTTATTTTTATTTATTGTGCCTAGTGTGATTGAGCAAATCTTTATTTCTATAACTATTGTCCTTATATGTGATGGATTGTAATATATAAAGAATTTTTTATAAAATTAGGCACTAAAAACGCGTAGATATCAATTTGTTTTCCGCTGGGATCGTAAGATAATTAGATCATTAAGTCAAAAAAAAAAGGAGGCCTTCAAAAATATTGAGCCGTTCGGCGTGTCCTATATCCCCAAATTGTCAATTACCTTTTTTATCGATTTTGTGATTAAATTATCTTAGGATACAAATGGAAATCAAATAGTTTTTAGTATTTAATTAAATAGATAAAGTTTGCTGACCTCCAGATTGTAAATGCCCTCATTCCAAGAGATTATATATATAATTATTAAAAAACCATAATAAGAACTAAATTATATATATATATGTATATATATATATATATACCTAGCATCCCAGAGTCAGAAATAAAACAGGAAGGAGCTTATTCAGGAAGTGTGGGCACTAGCTAAAGCCTGCGTTGAACACAATGTACCACTAATTCGAGATATTTCGGGAATTAACCACTAGGGGGTGCTTGTGTTTTACACGCGCTTTTGTTAGTTCATTTCTCCCCTATCTTTCCACATTAATTTCACGTCCTTTTAGTAGGGAATAATTTTAACAGATATATCCAACTTTATTCGAAAAGTTTATCTTAGTAACACCAGTAGCAATGAAAGTACATTTATTAAAAGGAGGAAAATTAATTAATAGAAATATTGAAATATATATTAATATAAAGGTAATAATATTTTTTCTTACGTTCCTTAAAAATAGTAGACTTTATCAAATGTCGGCAGATTGCATTTTAAAATTTTAACATTTTAACTTAAACAAAGTTTCTAGGATGTTTAGAACTCATACAACGGCGTAACCGGAAGAAGAGCAACTGCTAAAAAAGAGAAATAGCTTATATTTGAAAGGAGTAAGTAGTTTTTATCAGAATATTGAAATAATATCTACCAACCAATGGTTGTGTGTCAATATTTCATTTTTTTTTTACTTTCACTTAACCATATATGAAGTATATAATTGAAAATATTGCGAGAAATTCGGTATGTGATTTTTTATTGGAGATATACGAGTACGTTTTGAGGTCTGTGAATCACAGTCACCAAGTTTCTCAAATGGTCTATGCAAGAATGTGAACAGCCTAACTAAAAACTGAGAAGTTGATCTTCGATCATTATTATAAATGTTTTTAATTGAAATAGAATGTAATATATCTCAATGAACATGTATAAAAATGAACTTCACCTTTATCTACTCAATCATTTCAGCGATAGTGTTAAGCTCAGGATTGTTTTGGAAGTTATTGTTAGTGTGTAGAGATAAGGGATTTTTTTCTTTCGCCGACGAGAAAATAATTATGGAAGGAAGGCCCTATATTTCATTTTACAAAATCATTGGTGACGAGTTCTTAAAAATTAGTGGATATTAGTCTGGAACTCGAGTTTTGTTGTTCATTTATAATGCGGGCTAACGCGTGTGCCTAGCATCGCCTTGCCTGGCAACATGATGAAAGATAATATGGATAAAATAATTACATGTCCACGTTGTGGTATCGGGGAGGGGATGGGTTCCTTTAACTCTGGGATTAATCCCTCGCCCTCACCCCCTGGCTCGGGAAAACCCCGTATAGCCTAAAAGGCTAGAAAGGGGAAGATAAAACATATTTAAAAGTCCACTTACTATGGATCTTTTGTCATCGATTATATTATCTTTGTGATTTGGAAATATTAAGTTTTTGTTTTTCTGTCTAAATGACCACAAGTTTGACTCGTTCCCATTACGAGTATCAGTACCATATATCTGTGAGTAGTCTAGTCCAAATGCGAGACCAAGGTTGGTCTTGTGCACTCAGACTTGGTCTTGCAATATTCAATTACCTTATTGCTATTTATTAAATATGTAACATGATCTTAGATAATAGCTCAGATGTTTTATTAACATAAACATGAAATGATGAAAGGCACTAGATATATCGAGGGAGCTAGACATCGTTTCGAAAGAGTACCACAATTTCTGTAGGCAGATGGAGAAGGGCAGCCGAAGACAGATCGGTTTGGAGGCATTGCAAAGAAAGATTATGTCCTACCTTGTAATGGAACAGTTGTAGAGTACAGAAAAATCTATATTATGTCACCAATTATTTAAATTAAAAATCTGGTGTGTCCACTAACTTAACTTTCCTACCGATTTCAATTTTTTTTTTTCATTTTTAAATATGTTTATTTAAGAAAGGAAGGGATGCAGTTGGGCACTCTTCTCCATCAAGCCACTACCTGCATTCTTACCGACAGCAGGCCAACTAATTGTCATTGCTTATGATAGGTGTGGGTGAAGAAATGCAGTTAAAGAAAAAAAAATACATTTTTATTTTTAAAAAATACAATTGTATTACATATATTTTCCGGATAACCGATCAGGGAAATCTTTTAAGTACGATTTCTTCGATTAACTAAAGCAATGCAAACCGCCAAGAAAACAATTATTAAAATAAGTGTAAAAAATTCAATACACTGTAATGTTATTAAAACTGGTCGGATTAAGACGATTTTTCTATACAGGAAATTTAATAATATTTTAAAAAATGTTACCATCTCATAGTATAGAGATATTATTGTAATTTTTCTGAATGGGGAAACCAAATTAAATTCCGAATGAAAAATTGAAAGGGTTAAATGCAAAAGTATATTGTTTCTACCAATTCTTTACATACACCCATATTTATTAAAATTGTTTAGTTTTAGTAACTATTTTGCTGTAATTTTTATTCAGAAAATGTATTACGTATTTTTTTACCTGTCTTGGCGTTGGTCTTGCAACAATTAAGTGGTCTTGGTCTTGGTCTTGCAACAATTAAGAGGTCTCGGTCTGGGTCTTGCAAAGATCAAGACTTCTCTATTAATATCTCAATTCTCTCAACATATTTGTCTATTTTAATAAATATTTGTTTGGATTAAAAAAAACTTTCATAAATATTTTTTTACTGTAATCGGACAAAATGGAAGTCCACTACAACAAAAAATATCTTTCGAATCCGTCGAAGACGTGTGGGTGAAGTCACGCCCGTTGTAGAAGAGAGAGAGCCACTATTAGCTAAAGGATTGTTTGGAAAACAAGAAAAGGAGTTGGCTACGTGACCTTTTTCTAGAAAAATCATTCCTCCAATGGTAGGTCAGAAATAGCAGATACGCCATAGCTTCTTCTATTGCTTGTGTAGTACATTAACTGGATGTAAAAATAAATTTCTATTTTATGAATAGTTCTCTTACCATAAAAAAAAATTATTTAAAAAAATCAAAAATTAAAATTATATTTTATAAATGTTGAAGAAAATCAAATGATCTTTTGGCTGAGGCTCCAGAAGAAACAATGTAACCTAAGTTTAAAATCAGATATAAATATATTTTCGAAAATTGTGCAGCATAGAAATCAACGTGTGAATATAAAAGGAAAAACTGATGGACCTTTAATATAAAACTGTTAGAGAAGCAATAGTAAAAACTTGTTTTAGTTAGTGACACAGACCTCTTTTTATCGAATTATTAACATCTTCCTGAAACTTCGTAAATTGTTTCGTCTCATCTTAAGCTACAGCTATTTTATTTACGAAAACTCTTGGAATTGGGGCGTTTTCAATCTGGAGGAAGGCAAACTTTGTCTATTTAATTAGGTTACTAAAAATTTGTAAATACTCATTTGCTTTCTACTTGAATCGTAAGATAATTTGATCACTAAATCGAGAAAAAAAGTTCCCTGCAAAAATATTGGACCGTTTGTTCAATAACACGTCGTTATTTTAAAAATTTGGGGGTGTAGGGCACGCCAAACTGCTCAATATTTTTGAAGGCCACCCTTTTTCTCGATTTTTTGATCAAATCATCTTACGATTCAAGAAGAATGTAAATGAGTATTTACGAGTTTTTAGTACCTAATTAAATAGACAAAGTTTGCCGACTTCCAGATTGAAAACGCCCCAATTTCAAGAGTTTTCGTAAATAAAATAGTTGTAGGTTACGATGAGATGAAACTGTTTACGAAGTTTCAGGTGGATGATAATAATTCGATAAAAAAAAGGTATGTGAAACAGGCTATTTTATGTTTGTTAGGCAAAAGTTAGTTGAGGCTCTACTTTAATTTTTCTTACCTTAACTTGTTAGCTGATAAAATTAATAAAGAAAAGATAAGCTTTATTTTGCTTTTTATCATGTTCTGTCATGGTTCGTTAATGAAGTGTAATTTAAATTTAATTGAAACAGCTGATTAATAAAAAAAAGACTGTATGTAAGAAACTTTGGCATAACAAACGTTCACCGACAGCAAATAGCATACAAGGGTATACTTACAAAGCATACATTTCTTCTTAAAATAAATAAGTTAATTTTTATAAAATTAAACATTAAAACTATTGAAAATATTTATTGGGAATTATTGATTATTACGGGGGACTCCCTCTCAGCCTAATGGTGAACCAACTCACATTTAAAAAATATACAACTATTTATTTAATTGTACAATACAATATCATTCGAGATATATACACGCTATCACTATTGCTCTACCCGTGCAATTAAAAGCGTTTGTGTTGTTAAATATTTTTGGTGGTGGTGATAAACCACACGAACACATCAAACAGTTATTTTATTAGCAGGCAGCAGAAGCAGGACCTCTACTGAAGACTTCTATTGCCAGATTGCCAGCTCCTTACTTAGATTGCGCCTTTACGCTGTTGGGGTCCATTCATATCACTTGGAACTAACCTTGACAGCTAAACGGGCAGCATCGCTCTGGTAAGGAGACCCCAACGTGATGGCCTCCCACGACACCCATATGGAGGCTGAGGAGGATGCGAGGGGCGAGAAAAGATCAGGAGGTGCCGAAGTTTACCAAGAGCCACCAAAGCGACACCAGATAAAGGGCCGCGCAGAGGTCACCGTACCTGTTGGAATTCCGGTTTCAAACCGCTACGAGGCTCTTGCGCCCCAGGAACCAGATGTTACCCAAAATGAAAAGATCCGACCGCCTCCACCCATCATAATCAAGCCACCTATTTCACTGACATCGCTGAGAATTCTACTAAGAGAGCTCAACATAGAGGAATACTCTTCCAATTCTTCTAAGCAAGAAACCAGATTGTACCTAGCTACTGAGGTGGATCATAACACAGCTCTCCAGGCACTTCTACGTGAGAGAAAGGTAGAATTCCACACCTTTGCCCCACGTGGAACCAAAAGAACCCAAAAATTTGTCCTTTATGGCTTTGATGTAGATTACGACGTCAAAGACATAATCGATGAGTTAAAAAGAGTACTACCAGGCTTCAGACTCGCTAGAAGGTTAACAAAACAAGCCCCGAATGGTGAAAGATATGACATCGAAGCCATTCAGATAATAGTAGATCATTTTGTAAAAATAGAAGATATACGAAACCTTGGAGCTATCAACAGGATCAAATTTAGAGTGACCTCCTTTAAAGAAGATATTGGACCTGTACAATGTAGAAACTGCCAGGAATACGGCCACACAATGAAATACTGTGGCCGTACATGTCATTGTGCATGGTGCGGAGATCATCACCTGCTGGCACAATGCCCCAAGAATGTTAAACCTTATTGCTCAAACTGCAAAGGAGACCATCCAGCGTTTTCAAAAGAATGCTCCTACCGAAAGAAGATTATTGACCAACGTCGAAACCAAAAGAAGAAGAAAGAGGAGATAACCACGCCACCCCCTACACGGAAACCAAGTCAACTAGTGAAGTCGGGGTTAGAATACTCAGCGGTGATTGGCGGATCAACCAGCCAATCACAGCAGCCCGCTCACCCCCATCACCATGACTTCCCCCAGAGTTCTCCCCACCCGTCTGCCACACCATTAGAAGCAGCCCAGCCGTCTAAAAAGAATGAACAATCAACGCTCATCAGGCTCGTCGAAGGAATGCTCCAGAGGTTAGACCAGATGATGGGCTTCATCACAACCCTCCTTAATACCGTGCTGAGCCAACAAAAACATGATTGAGCACCTAGTTTGCACCTACAATATCAGAGGCCTCGCACAGAAGCAGGCTGAAGTAGAGCTTTTCCTGCAGCAACACAGACCATCGGTGATGGCGCTGACTGACACATTGATGCCCCCCTCGTCTCGACTATACTTCCATGGGTACACTGTATACCGGGAGGTTTGCTCACGCGGGTCGACAGAAGGCGTTGCTATACTGGTCAGAAGAGATGTCCCTTCGAAGATCATCACGAACCCAGTGGAACCTACTGAGGGAACTCACATAGTCACAGTAGACGTGCGATTTAAACATCGGTACAGGTTCACCTGTGTCTATAGGAGACCGAGGGCGGTTCTCACGTCAGTGAAATTACTACTACAACACGCCCAGGCAAGAAGTCGGTATGTTGTCCTTGGGGACTTCAATGCTCGACACACCTCCTGGCTGTGTGGTAGTAACAACCCATTGGGCACGTACATCACAAAGACCAGGCCGGGTGTTTACACCTTCAGGCATGCAGCCCGACCTGAGTGGACCGCTACGCTAGATCTGCTACTCACCAGGGATCTGCACACCATCACGGATTGCCACGCACTACCGTATGGACCCTCAGATCACCGGCCGGTGCTATACACATTTGAGGGCACACCCGCCACTCCACCCGCGAGCAAATATCTGCTTCATAAAGCCGATTGGAAGAGATACAGATCTTGCGTTGAGGAAACACTACCAGCAGTTACACCATGCAGAACCCGAGATGAGGTGGATAATGCTGTAAATGTCATCACCACCACCATCCAAGCCTCAGCCAAACGGAACATTCCCAAGTTTGCTCCACAGCCCAACGCCATCAGAAGACCTCCACGGCACATCCTAGTTCTGATCAGACAGCGAAACAACCTAAGGAACGTTTTCCAGCGCACTCGTAACTACAGCTTAAAACCGGCCATCAATGCGATGACCCGGCAGATAGCAAGACTCATGAGCGACTGGAAGACATCACTCTGGCACGAGCAGTTACGAAGGACTCATGACGATTACCGTCAGTTCTGGCGACTTGTCAGAACCTTCGTTAGTAAGAAAAGAAGCGTGCATCTGACATCAGGAGACGCGCTACTAACAACTGGGGAACAGGCTGAACACCTGGCGAAAAGTTATGCAGCAAGGGATGCTGAGCGAACTAGAAGCTCCCCACCGGTGCAGCAGAGATCATCACCTGGACTCACTGAGAAGCCCATATTCTGCAATTTTAACCAGCTTGAGTCTGTACTACGACGTATCAAAGGAAACAAGGCGTCGGGACATGATGATATCCCGTATGTTCTACTGAAGATGCTCCCAAGGAAGGGTAAAGCCTTCCTTCTGAACATCTTTAATTCATGCTTGCGGATATCTTACTTCCCTACAGTCTGGAAACATGCCACCGTAGTGCCACTACTCAAGCCGGGGAAGAAAGGAGACATGACTGATCACTATCGCCCGATCAGCCTCCTCCCGCACGTCAGCAAAGTCTTTGAGCGATTGATTCATTATCACCTCCTGAGTCACTGCAAGGAAGAGCACGTTATACCACCAGAGCAAACCGGTTTCCAACGCGGAGTCGCCTGTGAACATCATCTGGCTAAACTTCAGGCACACACCATAGAGCAGATGAATCACAACAAAGCTACGGCACTCATCTCGTTGGACTGCAGCCAGGCCTTTGACTGCGTGTCTCACGCGCTGTTACTTCGAAGACTGGAAGAGTACAAATTCCCAGCCCCACTATGCCGTCTGGTCAAAAGCTACCTCAGTGGAAGAACTTTCGTCGTAAGAGTTGGTAATGACTATTCGAACCCAGTCGATACAACGTGTGGAGTACCTCAAGGGTCTGTGTTGGGGCCATTACTGTTCGTCGTTTTCACGGCGCCAGTAGTGGCACTTAAACATCCAGAAGCGGTGGTAGCAGCCTATGCTGACGATATCGCAGTCTATGCATCCAGCCTTAACGCAGAGAGAGCTCTCATGAAAGCACAGAATGCCACAGATACCATCGTCAAGGAGCTTGAGAAGAACGGCATACAGGTAAATCCTAATAAGACCGATGCCATAGTGATGTCATTTCAGCAAGGAAAGAAGCCCCTGCCCACTCACTTCACCATTGGTGGAGTGGACCAGCGGATCTCCAACTCAGTCCTTTACCTAGGCGTGACTCTGGATAGGCACCTCACCTTTACTAGTCACGTCAACCAGAGGCTCAAGCTGGCTCGGAAAAAGGAGTATAGGCTCTACCATCTGCTAAAGTCGCCGCAGCTCTCGTTGAGACTAAAACTGCAAATCTACAAGGCGGTCATCAGGCCTACGCTGCTCTATGGTGCACCGTTGCTCCGCCACCTGTATAAGTCCACGCTCAAGAAACTCCAGAGTTAACAAAACTCCATCCTACGGCGAAAAGTCAGAGGTACCACCCAGCAAAGGGCAAAGAATGTAAAGATCCGAGAGGAGCTTCAGCTCCCATCGGTGCCTGAGTTCATAGGCCGAAGACACGTCAAATTTTTCGATGGGCTGAAGGTCTGTGCTAACCCGCTTTTCCAGGAAATAGTACCGCCGCCCAGACCTGGGAGGTGGCAAGGTAAAGTCCCCTTGGTTGATGTTCTCGCCGAGGGAAGGGGTTTGGACTCTGTAGTTCACACCCACTAACAATAATATAAATACTAAATTAATGCAGGGCGGTCCCTCCACGCCCAGTGGTATAATAAAAGGCCTCTGGCCACAGATGCAAAGAACGCATACAGCGTGCAGAGCCCTCTTAACTTAAAATGCCCTTGGGCAATAAAAGTAAAGTTGAAAATTTATGTATATATACATTTATATACATACTGTATTTATTCAAGAAATTCCTGGAGGGTAGGAAAAAAAAAAAAAAAAAAAAAAAAAAAAAAAAAATTTAATTGTACAACTCGTTAATTTCTTTGAGAAAATTAATATTACACATCTTATTACCTTATTGCCAATTTATCTTATTATGATTATTCTTATTACCAATTTGTAACCATATGTATTATAATAATTAATATATTATCTTCAAGAGCAAAGTGTATAGATCGAAAAATAGCTGCTGTCATCTAGATACCATACATAAATACCATTTTGAATTAGGAGAAAAGGAGGTTGACTCAACACACATTTAATTAAATGAACAGCTGGTCAATTAGTGCTAATTATAGAGTTGATATGAAAGCTCCTTCCACCTGTTACTCTCCTAGTAAAAAAATAAAATAAAATCTGAATTCAACAAAAAACTTTTTTATATTATTGAGAGATTAAATTGTAATATTTAATATTACTAATCATCTTAGTAGCACTGAAGATATTCAGGTACTGGTACCTACGTAGGTTGGTGAGGATCATGGGAAGATTATCTAGATGTGGTTTGAAGATAGCAGAGATAAGGGAACAGAGTCGGTAACATCGAGTATTATTGTTTATGAAAAACAACCCATTGTCACCATATTCTAATATTATTTAATTTATATTATATAAGGCAGAATCTTCACTAAATTACTTTTCCAAAACTATCATTCAAAACTATGTCATACAATCCAATCTGCTGATATTTCGAGAGCAATGTAATTGTAAGATTAAGATTGTTTAGCTTGCTTTCAATTTTTGTTGTTATTACCATTTATATTTCTCAAATGAAATCAACGATACCAGTATTTTAAACTATACTAGTATTTTTCTGATTTAATGGATTTTATTTTAGGGAGGATTTGTTTTTCCAACTTTATGTTATTGGCTTTTTTGTTTAAGATTTCGAGAAAAACCTTCTCCAAAACATATTTCAGAAGGAAAGTATTGATATGTTTTTTTTTCAGATCATAAAAATTATACAGAATAACTGAAAATTAATAATTTACACACTAATAATTTAAAGTACAAATTATTGGAATGTATATGTACATGATTTTTTTCATGCTTAATAATTTTATCTTACAGAATATTTTTACAATATTAAAAAAAACAATCCGTTTCATAAAATTTTAATGATCGTTTCAAAATTCAATAATCTTATTAATCTGTAGATAATACTTTATTTTCGTTGATGCATAAAATGATATACCTATTTATAAGTCAGGCTACACTGTAAATATATAGTAAAATCATTTGATATAATTTATAATTTCCTGTTAACATATATTTGTTTCTATTTGAGTTACAATATATATTGAGAATCATATTTTTGAATGGGATCAAAATTCAAAAGAAACAGACAATCAATGGGTTTGTCTAATCAGGGAATTAACAAGCCAGCAAAATTCGTAAGAGCCAATCCTGGAAGGAATTTAGCAGTTAAAAAGATATTTTTAACTACAGCAAAGGTGTGGACGGGGGAAAAGTTGTTTGCCTGTAAGTGGTTAAAATTAATCAATTATATAAAAAATTGATTTTAAATTTTAATGGCATGAAATTTCATTCGGTATTAAGTGAGATCTTCACCCGATTTTTTTACTTTCGATCCACCAAATTACAACCTTCCTTGTTTAGATGCCTAATGAAATGTTTAGATCGACTTTATTTATTTTTTGTAGAAAAAAAGAAAATGAAAGTACAATTCACTAAACTCCCGCGAAATTCTAAATGCATTCGTGTCACATTCATGGTATTCCATAATGAAAGGAACTTATATTTGGCACAAAACTGATTTAGAGGCTTAGAGAAATAATATACGTCAGCTCCTAGTTTCCTCACTCATTTTTCCTCATTTCAATTACGGCTGCCTTGTATACGGTGGACTGTCTGGTGGGCTTGCGACCAGATAAAAGAGGATAATGAGTTGTTTCATTTGATTTATTTTTGGAGTCCCCAGGCGCACCTACGCCTCTAGTTGCTATGCCAAGTTGAAGTGGCTCTATCCAGTTTTCCGACGGCAATATTTCCTTGGTGTATTCCTTTTTCCTTTTCAACCAAAAAGATAGATTCTCAATTCGTTTACTCCTTGTTCCTCTGTCCCTTCTTTCAACACGAGAATGCAGCCCTCACACCTGTTTATTAATTCTCATAGAACTGTATCCTTTAAAAAAATACTTTGTCATACGTGTTATCTTGTTTTGGGACTCCCTACCTACCTCCATAAGCAAATCCTCATCCTTGACATCATTATATTCTTCTTCTTAATCGTTTCCTCTTCTACTGCTGAGCGGCTTGAGGAGCCTTCTTGTAGAGTCGAATCCACACCTCTCAATCCTGAGGCAACTGCCTCCTCCTCCTGCAGTCAATATCTCTTCTGTCAAAGGCCTCTTTGACATTGACCTCCTAAGTCTTCATTGGGCCTTCTCTGAGGTCTTCTCTCCTCAACTTTACTTTCCAACGCTATCCTGGCCACTCGTTACTTTGCCATTCGAGAGACATGGCCAAACCATCTCAAACGATTTTACTCTATCACAGTTTCGGCTGGTCTTATGTTTAGATTTTTCTTTGTTGTGGAGTTCCTTATGCGATTTCTCTTTGTTTTTCCTTCGACCCTGTTCTATGGCCTGAATCTGACTGAGGTGTTTTGTGGTGAGGGCCCATGATTCGCTGGAGTAGGTCATTATCGGGGGGAAAGTATTTTTGTACGCTTCTTTCTCACTTCTTTCTTGTTCAAGTATTCTTTCTTGATGACGTTGAAACACCTTCTTGCAGACTTCACTCTTTTCTTTATTTTTCCGTCAATCCATCCATGTTCGTTGATGTGGGTACCGAGGTATTTAAAAATTTCCTGTTGTTCCATTGCAACTCCACTCAAGTGCACTATTCTGTCTCCTGTTCCTTGTTTTCTGTCAATCCTCATAGTTTTGGTTTTTTCCACATTTATTTACATATTTATCTTATTTATTTCTTCCTGAAGAATGTGGAGGTTTAATAGCAGGTTTCGTTCGTTCCTTCCAAAAACCACCAAATCGTCTGCATTAGCGAACAGAGAGAAAAATACAGGCTGTAGATTTCTGTGTCCCATTTGACATGGTCTCATATTTTTTAAAAATATTTTTACTGTATTGTCTAGCACTAGAATAGATCTATTCTAGATATATAAGAATACAGGCTGTAGATTTCTGTGTCCCATTTGACATGATCTCATATTTTTTAAAAATATGAGATCATGTCAAATGGGACACAGAAATCTACAGCCTGTATTTTTCTCTCTGTTCGCTAATGCAGACGATTTGGTGGTTTTTGGAAGGAACGAACGAAACCTGCAATTAAACCTCCGCATTCTTCAGGAAGAAATAAATAAGATAAATATGTAAATAAATGTGGAAAAAACCAAAACTATGAGGATTGACAGAAAACAAGGAACAGGAGACAGAATAGTGCACTTGAGTAGAGTTGCAAT
The DNA here is from genome assembly GCA_928085145.1 of Nezara viridula. Classification (NCBI taxonomy): domain Eukaryota; kingdom Metazoa; phylum Arthropoda; class Insecta; order Hemiptera; family Pentatomidae; genus Nezara; species Nezara viridula. Next base: position 171,555,210 of record OV725079.1, read on the forward strand.
GGAACAACAAGAAATTTTTAAATACAATCAGATGACTTAGACTGCATCCTTGCCTAATACCTTGATTAGTTGTGAACTCTTCCGGTGTATTATTGCATGTTCTCACAACATTTCTTTGAGTCTTATAGAGACTTTGAATTGTTTTACGAAGGCCCGTTTCGATGCCTTTGTCTTCTAAGGCTTTTGCTATGTCTTGCTTGTTCACTCAGTCAAATTGTGAGGTCTACAATACAAGCATATATTTCTTTGTCCCTTTTTATTATTTTTTCAGAAATTTGTCTTAGAGTAAATATGAGATCCTGGGTACTCCTATTTGGCCTAAATCTATATTTTTCTTCATTCAAGGAGGATTTCATTGTTCTTCGTAGGCATATCTCTAATCTCTTTGAGTATATTTTACTCGGGGCACTAAGAAGAGATATCTTTCGGTGGTTTTATATTCTCTGTTGTCCTCTTTCTTAAATATTGGTACTATAACAGATAATTCCCGATCCTTTGGAACGTTCTTTGTTTTCCACACGAGGTTTAGAATGTTCTAGAATACTTCTATCCCCTTTTGGTTCATATACTTGATCATTTCAGGGGCAATCCTATCTATTCCTGCTGCTCTTCAGCCTATAGTATTCTTCACCGATAAAATCTTCTTCCAACTAGATCACGTTCGGCCGTCCAGCTTCCTGATTTTCATCTTAAATATTTACGTCCAAAAGTTCCTTGAAGTATTCAGCCCATCTCTGCATGATTTCTTCATTGCTTGTTAGTATATTTATTTTCTTATTCTTAATTCGCTTGAGAACAGATTCTTTCTCTTTGCACATTTTTTGAAGCACATATTTTATTATATATTTATTTCTTGTTTTTTGTATATATTGTATGAATGAGCTCTTTAGCCCTGATACTTGTTGACTATCAATGTAGTCAGTAACACTGTGTAATTGGTGTGTAGCTGAATAAAATGTAGGAAAATCAAATTGATGGTCAGGAATTAATTTTTGGTGCGTTAATATATCAACAATCTTTTGTTTATTTTATAATAAAATATGAAGTAGGAAATGGTGGCTATTTATAAATTCCCCGTAACCTATTAAATTTTATTATACATGAAAATTAGTGTTGCCCAAATGCGAGACCGAGATGAGTCTTGGTCTTGCGCAAGAGTCTCTCAACAGTTTTACTGTTATGTATTAGCTTATTATTGTAGAGATAATACTGTAATTTTTAAATAGGAGAAACCTAACTTAGCCCGAATGAAAAATTAGAGGAGTTAAATGCAGAAGTATATTGGTTACACCAATTCTTTAAATATAGTAAATAAAATTGTCAAGTATTAATAACTATTTTGCCTTAATTTTTATTTAAAAAATCGATTTTTTCCCAGTCTTGGTCTTGGTCTTGCCACATTTAGGCAAGATCAAGATCTATTTTGGGCAACACTAATGAAAATACTTTTGGTGATTTATTTTTGAAATAATTTTTCTGAAAAAAAAAATTTAAATACTTTTAGAAGCTCCCTGGTACGTCAACAACAACACTTTACACAACGACTTACCACAACCAACTATAGACCAATACATACGTACTCTCTACTCTCGTTTTCATCTCAAACAACACGGACACAGAAACAGACTTGTAAACGACATGGCTACGACTGAATGAGAGATCTCCTCACCTAAATCAAAATAATAACCAGGAAGAGGTGCTGCTGGGTACTATCCTTCCTCGTGCCTGTAATGCCAACCTCATCATGGCAACACATCTGCTGATTGTCATTACCATGAAAGGTGAGGATAAACAGTTAAAAATAAAAAAATAAATACTTGTTTTTAAAATAACAATTACAATTATTTTCTCTCAAGTTTGGCCTGGAATCTTATATTATTATTATTTTAAGAAAGCAGGAATATTTTTTTGATATCCAAAATCTATTTTGTCTATTCGATCTATTCGATGATTAATACACAATAAATCGAAACAAGAATATATTTTATATTTAGCCTTCACTAGATCGACGAGTCCGGGACAATAAAAAACAGCGATGGCTTTGATATCGAGAAGGCAGGGGCAATTTTCGTCACCGGTTCTTACTTTCTTATAAATACTAGCCATCTCTCTTCCGGCCCTCCCTTCATTTATTAGAGCTGTCTTGATCAAAACTTCCTTCAAAGTAGCGGAGGATGAGGGGAGTGGCGAGGGGGGATGCTAAACTTTCTGAGGTTTTTAGTCTTTCGTCAGAGGATTTATAATTTAATACTCCGTCCTCGATCAATTGTGGCTCCACCCTCAATGCCATTTCCGCCTCGTTGGGCCGCAAATCTCCCCGGAGTCTTTCGTTTTAGTCGGCTTCTTGACATTTAGGTTTATAAAAAAAAAAATTAAAAACATATTCCTCAGAGAATATCGAAATTTCACATACACGTTGATACCTGTTATTTAAAATAAATAAAGACAAAAATAAATATCAATACTTAATAGATGGCCGTTGTATTATAAAGGAAGGACATGGTCCAGGGTGGCGGTCATAAATAGACTTAATAATGGCAAAACTATTTTAATAAATACCAACGTCTCGATCAGCCTTTGCAGGTCTTCTTTAGGGCCAGTACGGTCAAGATACAAAAGGATATAGACAATTGTGATAGTTACACCATATATAATAATAATAATGCTTTATTTATTCTGGGAAGAGTCCTTTAGAATAATACAGAAAGACAAAAATGTGGGCTAAGGAGCATCAGAGATACATAAAAAAAATATAGAGTAAGTGAATAGTCAAAATAAAAAATATAATTAAAGAAATTACAAGTTACTTTCTAATTTAAATCAGTTAATAATAAAAAAAAAAATGAAAAATTGAAAATAAACATAAAGTAAAAATACTGAGGGACGATCTGATAATTTATATACATATTTACAATTTCATTGGGACTGGATGGATAAGAAATGATTGTACAGGCGGGTTTTAAAGCTAGGATATATAGATAAATTATAAAGAATTTGAATATACTTATTATAATTATAAACAGTAAGTACATTAAAATATTATTTATTTATTTGTATTTTATGCAATTTACGCCTGTGCTTTTTTTTTTTTATTGATACAATAGAACTCTTGGCCATTTTCTTCTTAATCTGCGTTGTTCAGGAAACAGGGAGCAGGAGATAGAAAGAACCAGAGGATTAGAGTGATTTGGGTTGAAGAATGAAATGCAGTGTATTTGTGGTGAATGTAGGATTTTACTGTTGGGGTGTTTAGGTAGTATTTGAAATGTACCAAGGTGCGTTAACAATTTTTCGTAAATTTTTTTATTGTGCTGTTTGTATTTTGTTTATGTGTGTTTGTTTTGCTGAACCTTAAAGATCTGCTCCATATGTCCATATTGGTCTCACTTAGGTGTTGTAGATCAGTCACTTGTTTCGTAAGTTAAGTGAAGATCTGTAGTCCAGAAGACGTGAAAGTTGGCTATATCGTCTAGTAAGTCCTTGTCTAATTTCGTATGTATGTTCCAAGTAAGCTTTTTGTCTAAGTAGAGCCCAAGGTACTCTACAAGGTATTATTGGCAATCATTATGGGTTTACATGAGGCTTTCCTAAGAGAGATAAGCATAAAGCAACATGGGTGGATTTATTACTATTTATTTTGATTTTACAGTTTTCAAACCACTTTTCAAGATCATGAAGATGGTTTTGTATTGCAATACGATAGTAGGATTTTTGTGTGAAGTTAGAATAGCGGTGTCGTCAGCGAAGCAATAAATCGTGGTATTAGGGTGCTCAGGGATATCAGAAGTATATATAGAATAGCGGATAAAATATTAAGAACAATAAGTTGAATAAACAAAGAATTTACGAAAATCTTCAGGATTGAAGTGTTTTCAATCTGGAGGTCGGCAAACTTTTTCTATTTAAGTAGGTACTAAAAATTCGTATATACCCGTTTGCTTTCCATTCATAAGATAATTTTATCACTAAATCGATAAAAGAAGGTGGGCTACAAATATTTTGGTCCATTTGGCCTATATAAATTCTTTATTTGGGGGAGTAGCACACGTCAAAGGTCTCAATATTTTTGAAGGCCACCTTTTTTCTCGATTTTGTGATCAAATTATCTAACGATGCAAGTAGAAGGCAAATGAATACTTACGAGTTTTTATTACTTAATTAAATAGACAAAATTTGCCGACCTCCAGGTTGAAAACCCCAATAACGGAAATTTTCGTAAATAATAAATTTGTTAAGGAAGGAGATGGTCTGGGGTGGCGGTCATAAACAGGCTAAATAGTGTTATAACTATTTTATTAAAAGCCAATGTTTCGACCCGACTTTGCAGGTCTTCTTCAGGGCTATTACATAATATTTAGACAAACAATTATAAACAATGTGAATAAGCTTATTAAAATAGTCGTGTAACAGTAAGTACATTAAAATATGAACAGAGTAAGCTAAGTAACAAGACCGCCACCCCGAACCATCTTCTTCCTTAAAAAATAAATTTGTTTCTTTTAAACATTTAAAAGCGATAAAAAAGAAACCAAGTGTTGATGGAATTCGCAGTATATTACTCGAACAATTACCAAGGATAAATATTGTGAACCTGGTAAATCAGTACAACTCTTGTCTGCGGTTTCACTACTTCCCGGTTTCATGGAAACACGCTGTTTTATTTCCACTGCTAAAACCAGTGAAACCTAAGACTACGATTATTATACTCACTCATTTCAAGACATTCGTAGTTAAAACTTAGACAGAAATTGAAAACCTATACCTACTTAAGCCCATTTGAACCTACGCTTCAGAGATGTACGGGACAGCTAAAAAGATACACACACGTAAACTACTGACTTTTCAATCAAAAACTTTCAGGACTATCACGAAGGCTCCCTGGTACGTCAGTAACATTACTTTACATAAAGACCTACAGATGCTAGTAGTTAACGACCACATACGAACATACTACAAAATATTTCATAAAAACGTTCAGGGGCATACCAACTCCCTGACTTAAGGCATGGCCACAACCAACATTCCCGATGGAACCCGGAGGAAGTTGAAAAGGAGCTGGATGAGGGATCTCCTATATTAACTGTAAATATTAAATTCAAGACAGGAAGGTCGTCGCTGGGCACTCCTCTCTCTCTCATGCCTGTTCAAAGATCTATAAATCTTTTACAGCTCGACATCACACTCGGTGATTGTCGGAACTTCTGACTGGTGTGAATTTAAAAATAAAGTTAAAAAAAAATTATAGGTTTGATTTAATAGTTAAGATTCACATTATCTGTGTGAAAAAATATGTTATTCTGCATCCAGAGCATGTTATTCTTCAAAGTATCACTATTATCAGTAAAAATAACGGAGAATTCAATAGAAAGTTTTAATTCCTTCTTTGTTTGTCACCTAATACCTGTTTCAGTAAATCAATTATGAAAATACATAATAATACAATACAATGTAATATAATAAATATAAATATAATATTATAACTTAACATATGTAATAACAATAAACATTAATTATAATAGCTACATTAATAACAATAACTCTCGATTATTAAAAAATGTGGTATATGGAAATATACACGGCTGATTAGATACAACATGCTCAGGCATAACAGGACTGTCATGCGGGATAGTTTTACTTGACGCCGTACACTGGGGTGAGCTAACTCAATAGTTGGACATTGAGAGAAAAAAAAAAAATTAAATTGACTGTATAAGTGACAAACTAATGTCGTTTCACCCTTATGTACAGTAATTTTAAAGTTAATTGGTGCATTAAAATACATAAAGACCTTCAGTTATGCCAACAGTTAACGACCACATACGAACATACTACAAAAGATTTCACAATAACTTTCAAACCAACTCACTGATTCGAGGCATGGCCACAACTAATATGCCCGATAGTCCCCGAAGAAGGTTTAAAAGAAGCTGGATGAGGGATCTCCTCCACTAATCATAAACATTAATTCAATCCAGGAAGGACGCCGCTGGAGCTGATCGGAGCTGGATATAGATTGAGCTAAAGGGTTTAGTTGCTGTGAGGTTAATAAAGATATGATGATGAGTTAATGCTGTAATGTCTCGTTGTGTGACATAATATGGAGCATCGTCTATTGTTATATATATGACTGAAAGCATTAGACGCGTCTGATATTTGAATATTTTGCTATCCGTCTACTAGAAAATAATTATAAGGCTCTATTAATCTTAATTTTGCCACTATACATAATAAAATTCCCCATGCCCATGCTAATCCTGACATGTCATTGCCACTATTTTTATCAGATCATTGGTTAATTGCTAAATTTGTCTACAAATACAGATAAATATTATTTCTTATTTATAAGATTTACATGAGGAGTTGATCGGGGGGAGAGGGGAGGGGGGGGGGGGTTCGGTCAAATTAATACTAAATTAAATAAGTAGAATTATTTAATTTTTGCCGACGTTTCGACCCACTTTGTAGGTCTTATCAGGGCGTAGGATGTAGCACTGCGGGAGGCAGATTTATAAATAATTTATAAGATTTATAAATAAATTTATAAGATTTATAAATAAATTTATAAGGCACATTACAGACATGATAAATTTGCTATCTACTTGTGTATTAAGAAAATATGATATCAAGCAATATAAATAATATCAAGGAAGAAAAAACCAAAAATATATATATAATCGGCAACAAAGAATGTGAATTTTAGAACTAATAAAAAATAACAGTAAATTTCAGCTAAACTAAAAAAAAAATTAAAATAACATAACACAATAATTAGGTTAATGTGGTAAGTCTCTTGGACATTGAATCAGCAATCTTCAGGGAAAATCCATATTTGTGGCAGTATAGTGAGCTTAAGTAATTTGAATTTAGATTGATTTTGTCATGGAAATTAATAAATTCGTCTCTGGCAGTTGCTGTGATAAAATGGGTGTTAAGATCAGTTTGATTAGAAACAAATAATTTTTATGAGAACTTTTGACTGGCACAGTTGAATTATTTCTATGTTTGATGTATTCACTATGATAAATACTTTATGCTAAAAAATAAATGAAAAAATATATATGTCTTAATTAGAAAAGTCCATTGTACCGTATTACATTTGGTTATGTTACTGTTCTTTCTGTTTATGTTATAGTTTCCTATTTTTAATATAATTTTATTATTATTTCATGTACGGTTTATGTGTATTGCGCTGAAAGGATAGACATGGAGGAGAGGTAATATGGAAGGGTATTGTGTAGCTTTGCTAACCGTTATTTACAGCTCTGTTATTTGACTGCTGGCTGTTAATAGTCACTTTGTTCTCATTTAATAGCCAACCTGCCCCGTTCCTAACGAAAATATACTTTGCATTAATTAATGTTATATTAGAAAGCAGTCTCTCCTAGGCACAGGGGTTACTCTGAGCTTCAACTTTCTCACTAACCTCTAGTTTTGTTAAACTGGTGTTGTAACTTAATCAGTGCCGTTTAATTAAGACATTTACAATACCTTTATAAAAGCTACCGAGGCTTTATTAAAAAAAAAAATCCTTTTATAAAACCTAATATTTTCTATAGTACAATACAATATAAAACAGAAAAAAATTACTTTCCTATATCACAGCTGCATATTAGTAATGAGATGCTATAAACCACGGTTGTACTCCATAAATATAAATAAATGCCTAAATAGAACCTACTCTCTACTTACGATAAAATATACAAAATTTAAAAACCGTCTAAGTAAATGTGTAATACCTGGAAATTTTAAGTACTGCCAAAAATCGGGCATTCTATCTGGCACTGCCTGAAGTTGTATGGAGACTGAAATATGTATAAACGCCGAAAAAAAATAATACTATTATGTACTATAGTATTTTATATATTGACCTTACCTTTGACTACATTATTCTGAAATTAGAACTACGGTCAACAGTCTTCACACTATTTCATTTGTTCATCATCATTATTCTTAGCGTTCATCATTCTGAATGTCGCAGAATAAAATTAATGTTTTTCTTCATTCTTCTTTTCTTTCTATATAAAAGGTTTTTAACTCCTTAAAATACAAAATACCCTTTGAAACATAAACCTATATAATGCTCAGTATCTAATGTTATGGAAATATACATACATACATATGTCGGGGTAGCTAAATAGAGGGCACAAAAGGCCTTGAGATGCTTGAGAGCGTGCTCAATGAATAAAAGTCACTCAGTGGATGAGGAAGAGGGTAAGGCAGGATGAACTCAAGTGTCAAGTGGATGGGCACCCAAATCACAGTGTCTGCGAACAAAGCGATGAGCCTTAAGACATCGCAGGATGAGTCCCCAAACTTACAAGGGGATGTTACGGATGTTACGGATGTCACCTTTTATGGTGACACTAGGTCGAAAAATATTAGACCGATGTCCGAGGGTTCTTGACAATGCGCCTATGGCCCTATGGGCAGAGAAAAAAAATAATAGAATTTTAATGTCATTTTTTGTTATTGTATTCTGATTTTACTCTAAATGAATTTATAAGGTATTATATATCAATCTATTAGTTTTTTAGTGTTGTAAACGGCATTAAAAAGAAATCCTTCCATAAAAATTTATATTTTTTTATTTCAAAACAAACTCGTATTTAAGAGTTTTAGTGAACCCTAAAAACGAATCTGAAAATTTTTTTCATTACAAATATTGGATTAGCCTGCTTTACTGGAAGCGTCTGCGGGTTTTTGTAATTTATTATATACAATAATTCGTTTAACACATTAAGCAGTATGTTTTTTTACTTTAGACAAAAAAAAAAACAACAACAACAAATCGATTGATATATAATACCTTACATATTTATTTTGAGCAAAGACAGACACAGTGACATAAATAAATATTAAAATTGTATGAAATATTTTTTTCTCGGTTCCTAAGGCGTATTCGCATGAACTCCAGGAAATGGGTCCAATATTTTTCGACCTTGTATAACCAATAAATGGTTTCATTGAAATCGAAGACCCCTCGTCCGTGAACCTCGCCTTGTCAGAGTGTATGAGTACAAGCGGACCTGAGAAGCATCTGAAAAAGATAGCTGTAAAGATGAATTTAAGAAAATAAAATCCATACAGAACCTAAAAAGATTTCAAATTAAACTAATCAATCTAAACCTAGATCTATAGTTCAGTTCTACTTATTTGTGAAAGGAATTTCAAGATCAGAATCATTGTTTGTTTTTTTCATACCCTCTCTTAGAATTATTATACAACTAATGTATATATATATATATATATATATATATATATATATATATATATATATATATATATATATATATACAATTATGTGTATTCATACGATGAGATTTATTATTAAAAAGTATTTAAAATGTTTACATATTTACAAGATATAACTCCATTTTTCTACATTAAAAGAATGAGAAATAAAAATACATCTTTGAAGTCCAATTCTTGAACACGCACATGTGGCGGTGCCATGTAATGGGCAGGTAAACTAATAGGTCTCTATAGATGGCGGGCAGATGAACCAGTTGAACTCATATATGCCACATGTATATAATATATATATATATATATATATATATATATATATATATATATATATATATATATATATATATATATATATATATATATATATATATATACAGAAGGGAAAGCTCTCGCTTTATTAAATTGTTTTCGAAACTGGTTTTCCTTGTTACCATTCCCGTTGGCTAGACGAGATGAGTTCGTGATTATCTGGTGAAGAGATCTTGGGGTGTATTGTCAACAGGAACATTTACAATTGCTATGCGCGGTTCGATCTTGAATATGGAACAGCCTTTGCCTCCGAGGAATATTCCGCCTTATCAGTTGGCCATAACTTACTTTCTGATAAGAATGTTGGGCTAGGCTACTGCTGTGAACTGCCTCTCTTATTGATATATTAACACCTTTATCGCTTCCACTATCCCATTTGGCTTTCTCGAGCCAGTAAACCGACTATCTGGTGTATTAATATTAAAATACAACATGAGGAATAGTTAAAAAAAGAAAACTTCCAAGGAACCCGTCATTATTTAAAGTATATAGTGTTTGAATAATGTATTTAGTATGTTTTTACAGCATATAACTCATTTGACTTTTAGGCATTACTGATTTTTGCAGTAGTTAAATGTTTTAAGAATCAAAATCCTCTCATTAGCTGGACATAGACTTGTACTTGAATTGAATAGAACTGTTAAACTTGACTTACAAAAACTTGAAAATAATTTATTATGAATTAATATAAGCCGGGCAATGGCCTCCACTTACAACCCCGTCTATAGAAACATCTGCAATTTCACTTATCCGCAACCAGATGAATACTTGTTACACAGTTTGAATATTCAGAAACACCATAAGAATTTTTGAATAAAAAGAAAAAAGAATAATTATGAAGTGAAAATTTCCCTTGAAAACTTGAAACCTGTAAACTCCGTTTACAATCCTTGAAAAAAAAAATAAATGGTTTCAGAAATAAAATTATTTTCCCTCCCACTTTTTTAGATTCGTTTTTGAAAAAAAATTATTGTACCACCGATTCCTTGGGTGTTTTCAATATCCAAACAAGCCAACTATTGGTCGAAAGCACGGGATATCTACAAATTACTTTACAAAGTAAACGCCTAATTTTAAAAACCAGCGAACCATGCGAATTCTGTCGGAAACTCACCGATGACACTCTGAACCATCTTCTCCTGCACTGCTCATCTTGTAAATCATTCTTAAAGAATTGTATATCTGAAAGTGATAATCTCTTTTCACTAGAAGACATATTCAACTATAACAGTACAAATAAAATGTTCAATGTATTTCTGTTCCTCGCATCAATCTAATTTTCTACAGGTTATCCGGCTCGAAACTTCTCGATGGAGCCTTATTAGTCATAGAAACTAAATTACCACATTATCATATTGTATACCATATTATTTAATGTATTTATAATTTATTACATTTACTGTATTTATTAATTAGTATGCGTAGTATATTTATGTGCAAAGTATAGGTATGTGTATTTTTCTATAAATATTAAAAGAAACAAAAAATGTAAATATATGTATTGTTATGAAATATTATATCATTAACGTTATAATTTCTTTGCGATTGCTATTTAAAAAAAAATTATGTTATGAATATTCTTATGTTGTAACTTATAAATATTATTCAATATTATATTTAAAGAGCCAATAACAATATGATGTATGTAACAAATATATATTGCTTTGTACAAGTAAATTCTCTATCGATCTATCTAAACGTTTTAAGAAACAATATACTGTTGCAGATTAAATGTGTCTGATTAACAACCATAATCTACAATTAAATAAAGTTTATGAACTTTTCCACTTTTGCGAACTGTTTTCTAATCTAGAAATATCATTTGAGTTTTGTATCATCAGTCAAATAAAAGAATATTTCAGTGTTGAAGTTAATTATTCGCTTGTTTGAATAAAAAAAAATAAAGAGAGATTTCACTAGATGTGGATTCTTAACTAAAAAAATGTAATGTTAAAATAAAAAATATAATAAAAAATTCTGATGAAGTTAGTCGACTGTTCTACATATTGTGGGTGATAAATATTCAGTGTCGACGTTTCAACCCAAACATGTGGGTCATCATCAAGACGTGCTTTGAGCACTGAAGATATTTAAGTACTGCGGTAAATTTAATTACCGTTTTCTCAGAAAAATGTATTCTACTTTACGATGGTGTACTTCGAATTTTATTATCTTCAATAGTTTTTGAGCAATTCTTTCTCATTCAATAAAAAACATAACCGAACAAAATTGATTTTAACTCCTTTTCTCTTCGGATTCGGACCATGCACCAGATGAACTTTTTTGTTGAAAATTTTGTCTAAAATCATCGCCCAGAGTTCGGCTATTAAGAACCGAGGCATCATGTATAATAATAAAGTAATTAATTTCTAAAATGTACTGTCCATCTCAGCTGTCTGTCTAACCACATCCCAAGAAAACCTACACTTTATACGAATGGTAAAATTTCTCCTTTCAGTGATAATGATGGATTATCTGAACAGTATCTTTTCCGGCAGAAATGTGGTCATTGAAAAATTTGGTTTTGGTCGTTGCAAAATTGAAACCTGTAGTTTTAGTCCATTGCTCTATTGATTCTAAGATATTTTTTATTTTCCAATCTATCAATTTTTTATGTTTGCTTCTGATGATTATTGGGAAGTCATCTGCAAACAACGTACAAATTGCTGGTTTGTGGACATTCTTTACAATATCGTTTATTGCTATTGTAAAAATAGTTGTGCTTAAAACTGATCCTTGGGGCACCCCATTTTCTTGGATGAAGGTGGTTGATAGCTGGTCTTCAATTTTGACTTGGAAAACTCTTTTTTGTAGGAAATTTTCTATATATCTGACCATCCTTCCCTTTATACCCCATTCCAATAACTTGTTCACAATATGATGTCTCCATACTCTATCGTATGCTCTTTGTATATCAAAGAAAATGGCAATTAGTTGTTCTTTTTTTTTAAATGCTGTTTTTATTTCTGATTCCAGTTTTATCAGTTGATCTAAAGTTAAACGATTTCTAACAAAACCACATTGTTCTTTGGCGATCAGATGCTTTTTTGCAAGGACGTCTGTCAACCTTAGGTTAACCATCTTTTCCATTAATTTCGAAGTAGAGCAGGTAAGCGATATAGGTTTTTTTTTATATTGAGAATACCAAATGAATCGATGGTGGAATTATTTTTTTTTTTCAAATAACGAATCTAAATGTTTATTTTTGAAACCGTTTCATAATTATAGAGAAACTTTCACTACATAATTATACTTTCACCTTTTTACTCGAAAATTCTTTATTGAGATATATTACAATCTGTCAGAATTTTATTTTATTTATTTTTTCTTCTTGGATAACTTTATACAGTAAATATCAAATTTTGGTGTATCCTTGACTTGTTTTAAGTGAATAATAACATATATTTCTCCGAAAAAAACAATAAATAATGAGAGCTGAGTGGGAAACACAACCTTGCACATCAGCTGATCGTCGTACCATAATTATTCTGAAATAAATAATTCATCAAAAGCTTTTATTTAACAGTTTCATCCAAATGAAAATTAAAAAAAACATTACTTTTATAATTAATTTTTTGTAGTACCATTTAATAAAACCTTTTCTTTCCCCAAATCATACACCATATTTCTCTCGAAAACGAATTCCAACCAACTTTTTTTTTTTTATTCAAAGAAGGGCTTTGAAGTTTAATTATTTTTAAAAGCGGACTTATCCAAGTTTTAGGTGTTTTTTTACTACTGAAATAATCAGGTATTCTCGGAAATATGTGCTATATCAAAGAATTTATCAATTTGTGTTTTTAAAGATGTTAGTTTTGATAATACAATTGGAATAGAAAATATAGTTTTTCATGTTTTCTGAATGATGAATAGAATTAATTGTGGAAATAAACGAGTAAAGGTTTTAATAAGTAAAGTGTCGCTTTTCATCGTCGGTTTCAGGACTTAACATTTAGGTTTATTTATACACCTTTTTTCAATTTTACCTGCTTACCGGGAACTCCCAGTTCAGTTATGATTTTCCAAATAAACTTTCTGTCCGCGGAATCATAGGATGCTTAGAAATTGACAAATAAGACGTAGATACTCTGATCTACTTCCCATCTTCGAAGTATTTGTTTTAGAATAAAGATCTTGAGTTTATTCTGAATTCATTTTGTTAATCCGCTATAATTGTTTCGCAATACGGGTACGGGGGATAAGGAATGAGTGCTATGTCTCTGTAAATACAATACTCATACATGGATCCCTTTTTTAGGTTAGAGTAGGTTACGTACATATTTCGTTGTGACTATATAATATATATAAAAAAAACATGGTACATTTGTAGTGCATTTGATGTATTTTTAATCTATTCAAAAAATCAAAATTCACTTAAAAGTTCTTATAATTTCAGCTCTATTTTTTTATTATAATGTACATATTCTTAGCTTACAATAAATTTGCCATCTACCTCGGTATTAAGCAAATATGATATCAAGGAGAAGAAATAATAGCATAAAGAAAAAAAAAATAGTAATAACAAAACAAGAAGAAAAAAAAATAAAAAGATAATGCAGCAAGTAGTTCAATGCAATAAGTCTCTTGGCCAGCGCCTCAGCAGTCTTCTGGGCGGATTATATGGATTCGTGGCAGTAGATAGAGCTTGAGTAAGTGAATTGGAATTTAGAGTCAGTCTGTCATGAAAATTATTAAAGCGGTCAGTGGCAGTTGCCGTGATGAAAGGAAAGTTAAGGTCAGTGTGTAACGTGAGGTTTGAAACGTAAAAGGGTGCGTCTACAATTTTCCGAAGGACTTTTGACTGCAGTGGCTGGATGATTTTTATACATGATTTTTTAGCTGTTCCCCATAGTTCGATGCCATATGCCCAATGTGGTTTAATGAGGACTTTGTAAATAGTTAGTTTATTAGTCACATATAATTTAGAACGTCTGTCAGATAGCCTAGAAAGAAGTCCGTATCGTTGATTAAGTTCTTTTCTTTTTTGTTTTATGTGGTCTATTAAAAATATACTTAGTGATTTTTGCCATCAACTGATTATAATGGATTTTTCATTTAAAATAATAAAAATAATCTACTCTACTAAGCTTTTTATTTTTGTTTATATTCGGATACTACTTTCCGCTGACCCATATTGCATACTTTGCACATTATCTGCAATCACGCGATTTATTCTATAGTTAATTATAATGTGTAGCAGGAGTATAGAGTGGCATACCTGAAAGGTGATATGGCTAAATTACAGCTCTGAAAGTGAGTGGAATCAATAGGCATCAAGTGTTAGCTACAAGGTCCACGCTAGTTTGCATGTCTGTCCCATCTTATGTTTTTATCAAGCTTCAAAGGAATGAGTTAACCTAAAGCGTTGAAATGGTGACATGGAACATCATAGCTTATTGCTGTAAATATACAAAAATAATAAATAACTTAAATAAAATAGAGGTGTAGTCCATTTTAGTTTCAAACCCGTATTACAATGGCTTCTAAACTACCGTTTACTAGGAATTTTTATCTTAAATTGTATGCTGAATAAAAATATTTCTATAAACAAGGAGTCGAAAATAAAGGCTCCACTCTCAAGCAGATGTAACGGATGTGGAATCTCCGATTTCGATGAACATTTTTTTGGTGAAACAAGGTAGAAAAATATTAGATCTGGGTTCGAAGGTTCTTGCAAAAGTGCCATAAAAACCGAGATACAAAATATTTTTGCCGTTACTTTGGGCGACTTTTTAGGTTGTTATAAGAAAAAAAATATATATACTTTCAATAATGAACCATTTAAATCGAACAAAACATTCAAAAACTTAACCCTCTCTTAAAATTTGAGGTTTTACGTTTCAGAATACATAGAATTTTAAAAACGAATAATTGTTTTTTTGTCCGTCCGCCTTCCGTGCATTTTTTCGAAACTACTAGATCGATATTTTCAAATCTAGATTTACTGTCACAGATCACCCGAGTATGATCCTCCTGTATTGACATTACAATCCGATTTTTCCTTTTAAGATGGCGGCCAAAAAACTTGCGTTGTTATAGACTGTCAGTTCTGCGCATGCGTTAGCCCTAGTTAAACATACGTCAGGTCGTCTCTTATAAAAATCTCATTTATCAGTGGCAGTATACAAGTTTAATGTGAACAATTAGTGCTATCAGTTACATTAACAATTACGTTTATACTGGACAAAAAAAATAAGGTGAGTAATCACTTATTTACAACACAAGAGTGAACAGTGTAAATAGACCTTAGGTTAGTTAGATAACGGCCAGCCATAAGCTGCAACAGTCGTTAATACCAGTGGGCTAGATCCCTCCGTCGGAGGCAGATCTGTGCTCTCCAAGAGCGCGTCTATATTTTCGTGTTCAATAAAATTTTTTTTTTTTCCTCTCTTCACTTTTATCAATTTTTCTTTTAAAAATAAATATGAAATGCGATATTATCACATGCTAATGTCGAGTAAGGGCAAAAACACTAGGTCCAGGAGCCTGGATACTACAATTAGTTCTCCCATTAAAAAAAAGACAAGGCATTCGAAAAGAAACACTCCACCAGCCACACCAGGGAGCTCCATAGAAGAAGTGGAACCCCAACCTGGCTCCTCACAACAACCCAACAATTATGAGACAACTCAAGCTATGGGTGAAGAATCGCCGTTTTTCACTTCGAATCCATTTGAAGTGCTTTCAAATATAAACAACGAACAAATGGAAGCAGCATCCATCCCCAGAGAACCCAAACCCCCACCAATATTTGTTAGAAATATTAAAAATTTTCAATTGATGTGTAATCAATTGAATAATCTGGTAGGTTCAGGAAAATATTTATGCCAAAGCCGCACCAATGACACTAAGTTAATGCCCGACACTCCAGAAACCTATAGAAAAATCATAAAATATTTATCTGACACCAAGGCTGATTACCACACGTATCAACTGCGTCAAGAGAGGGCGCTCAGGGTCGTTATCAGAAGACTGCACCCATCTACGCCAACAGATGCTATAAAAGAAGAGCTCACGGGTATGGGATTCCATGTTCGCCAGATAGTGAACATATTTAAGGAGGATAGAGAACAGCCTGGAATAAAAAATAAAATACCTCTTCCACTATTCTTCGTTGACCTTGACCGAACACCTGATGTCGAAAACATCTACAAGGTCACACGCCTTTATTATACAAGCGTTGTTGTAGAAAAGCCCTACAGCAAGCGCGACATCGTTCAATGCCATAACTGCCAGGCTTATGGCCATACGAAACGGTATTGTCATCACATTCCTAGATGTGTGAGGTGTGGTGAGCAACACAAAACAGAGGACTGTAGGAAGTCTAGAACTTCACCTGCAGTATGCGCTTTATGCCACCAAGGACACCCAGCCAACTACAAGGGTTGTCAAACTTACAAAGATTTGAAAACACGAATGTACGCAACGCCTAGAGAAGAAGGGACATCCAGGCCACCAAGACAACCCTATAGAACAGTGAACGGAAGAGTGTCCTATGCTCAGATGTTCAAAGGAGACACTGTAAACACTCAATCTCAGGCCCTGCCACAAGAATCTAAACCTCAAGAATTCACACATCAACCTCAAGACCCATATCCCTCCATCCCTGAACGTAGGTTAAATACTCACACATTCATTCCTCCTCCTTCCAATTCCACTGACCTCACAAGCCTATTGACATCTTTCCTTTCCGAATTTAGATCTCTCATTACCCCCCTTATTTCGCTACTTACCAATGTTATATCCAACCTCATTCCACTGCCAAGAAATCCATAAATGTCCTCAACCAAATTCCTCTCCATTCTCCTCTGGAATGCGAATGGTATTCGGAACCACATCAACGAACTGACAATCTTATTACATGACAAAAACATCGACATAGCACTAATAACTGAAACTCGACTAACCAACAAACGACAAATCAACGTGCCCGGCTACAATATTTATCGAACCGACCATCCTGATGGAACAGCACATGGTGGCACTGCCATAATTATCCATCGATCCGTTTCCCATCATTTGTTTCCCTTACCAAGCCATAATTTCCTACAATCCACAGCCGTAATAATCCAAACACCCCTTTACCCAATAACACTAGTTGCGGCATATTCCCCACCTAAAACACCCATTTCCGAATCCCAAATAATTTCCTTCCTGAATTCCTTAGGACACCACTTCCTCCTAGGTGCAGATCTAAATGCAAAACACCAGCAATGGGGAGCCAGATCCACAAATTCCCGAGGCCGAACATTGCTATCTGCACTTAATTCCCATCGCAGCAACATCCTTTCACCTAATACACCCACATACTGGCCAACAGATCCCAACCGCAATCCCGACCTTCTAGACTTTTTCCTCCACAAAGGTCTAGGATCACTACACTGTTCTATTTCAAGGTTTGATGATCTTTCCTCAGACCATAGTCCTCTAGTCCTAACCGTTTCCACATCTCCCATTCCCAAATCATCCCCACCTTCATTTATCAGGGGGCCAGTTAACTGGAACCTTTTCCGTCAAATACTGGAAGATAATATTGACCTCAGAGTTTCCTTAAAAACACCTGAAGACCTCGACGATGCAGTGCATTCCTTCACTACCCTGATCCAGCAAGCAGCTTGGACTGCATCCTCACCTGATCGTCCCAAAAAATACCATAACATAAATCCTTTACCTCAAGATCTATTGGACCTAATCCATAGCAAACGTTGCTCTAGGACCCTTTGGCAAAGAACTAGGCATCCTGATGACCGGAAATCGTATAATTATTATTCCAAACAGGTAAAAAAGAAACTGGAAACTTTTAAAACCCAATCCTACAATTCCTACCTCTCCTCATTATCCGCTAGTGATAACTCCCTCTGGAACGTAACCAAAAAAATCCTTAAATTCCAGTCCATTTCCCATCCACTTCGCCGTGATGATGGTTCCTGGGCTTCGTCAGATGCGAATAGAGCAGAGGAGTTTGCTAAACATTTATCCTACACATTCACCCCTCACCCCGAACTCCATCCCAGCCACACTGCTGAAGTTGAAGAATTCCTCTCTTCACCAATTCCTCTCTCTCTACCTCCAAAACCTGTTAACCCCTCTGAGGTCAAATTCCTTATAAACAAATTAAAACCCCGAAAATCCCCTGGATATGATCTCCTCACTTCACAAATCCTCAGACAACTTCCCAAAAAAGCAATCATATTCCTTACCTATCTATACAACTGCATCCTTCGCACAACCAACTTTCCTTTGGTGTGGAAACATTCCATAATCATCCTGTTTCCAAAACCAGGTAAACCTGTTAATAACACATCATCCTATAGACCGATAAGCTTACTCCCGATCCTCTCAAAAATCTTTGAGAAAATCCTTCTCAAACGCATCCTACCCATAATCGAATCCCACAACATCCCTTCTCATCAGTTTGGATTCCGCTCAAGACATTCCACTGTCCAACAAGGCCTTCGTGTTGTGGACCATATATCCTCTGCACTTGAAAACAAGCATTATTGCACTGGTGCCTTTCTGGACGTAGCACAAGCTTTCGACCGGGTGTGGCACGATGGCTTGCTTTTCAAGCTCAAAACCCATTTACCCCAATCCTTATACCTAGTCCTCAAATCCTACCTCTCAAATCGTTCCTTTCAAGTCCGTTGTGACACCGCATTCTCCACTTACTATCCAGTTGAGGCTGGTGTTCCACAAGGCAGTGTCTTGGGCCCAGTTCTCTATATCCTCTTCACTTCCGATATCCCTTCCAATCCCGATACATTTCTAGCTACATTTGCTGATGATACTGCCATTCTATCTTCCCACTCAGATCCTCAAATAGCATCTCTAAACCTACAATCTCACCTCTCTTTGATTGAGCAGTGGTGCAACAACTGGCGCATCAAAATCAATGAATCAAAATGCAAACATATCACTTTTACCCTGCGACGCAGATCCTGTCCGTCAATCCTTTTTAATTCAATTCCACTTCCCTACTCAGACACAGTCCGTTACCTTGGCTTCCTTCTTGACAAAAGACTAACTTGGAACCCACATACCAGACTTAAAAGACAAGAACTTAACCGACGATATGGCCAGCTGTATAGATTACTAAGTAGGACATCCCATCTTTCGATTGAAAATAAACTTTTAATCTACAAGACCATACTGAAACCTATCTGGACCTACGGACTTGAACTGTGGGGAACTGCTAAACATTCGAATATCAAACGCATCCAATCCTTCCAGTCCAAAGTACTTAGAACAATAGTCAATGCCCCATATTATGTCACAAACAAGACCCTACACCATGACCTTAACATCCCATTTGTCCTCGACATCATCCCAACCAGATTCTCAAACTTTCACCAAAA
Source organism: Nezara viridula (assembly GCA_928085145.1). Lineage (NCBI taxonomy): Eukaryota > Metazoa > Arthropoda > Insecta > Hemiptera > Pentatomidae > Nezara > Nezara viridula. Next base: position 171,575,123 of record OV725079.1, read on the forward strand.
CCTTATCCATCATCCAAATCCTCTAGCTCAATCCCTATCCAGCTCCCTTCATCCCTACAATCCTCCACGAAGGTTAAAACGGCAGTGGCCCAGAGATCTCTTGTAAATATGCTTCTGGAGTCCTGGCAATGGCCAGCTTCTCCACTCATGTCCCGAGCGTCTGTGGCTCTAGTGCCCTCTTTCAGTCTCCATTGGCTTCTAATACCAGTGATGCGGCTGGAAAAGTGGCACTGGAATCTCCTGGAGTCTTGCTTTGCCTTCCACATGTGGGGGAAAAAGCCTGGCTCGGAGATTCTTGGGCGAATGTATATATTGTATATAGGTATGATTGTGTTTATAAGTTTCTTTTTATGTTATTGTTTTTTTTTTTTTCTTTTATTTTCTTTCTTCATCAGTATTATTTATTTACTTTTTATATTTATATTTATTTCTCTATTATTTGTATATATTGTTTGAATGAGAACTCTTAGCCCTAATACTTATAGCCCTCCAGTGGCTGATTGTATTATTATTCAATAAATAGATAAAAAATGTTCTCTAAAAAATGTTATAGACTGTACCACCTAAACGAACGTACTGATATCAATGAAACTTGGCTAAAGTCTTCTTTTCGATGCCCTTTCAATTAATTCACATAACATACTTCAAAGAAGAGAAGCTGGAAAAAAAGTTAAGAGGGATAGTAAAATTAAATTGCGTGTAACTAAAAAGTATACACTTTTTATATTGATATTGTATATGGCTCCTTAAAAGTTTATCAAATTTCCCCCCAAAAAATTGTCAAAATCGGACAATTCGGAGTAAAGATATGGCATCTAGGTGTTTTTTTATGTTATACTGCATAAGTTATGTCTTTTGTTCTTGATTTTGATTTTTGAAGGTATTACTGAAGTAACGCTTTTTTTTTTTAGCATTACTAATGATGAAAACAAAAATGTTTAGGCCAATTATTTTTAATTACCTTTTATTTGTTATTAGGAAGGTAATGTTACTTTACATGCTTATTTATTGGGAAATAATAAACCATCGTGAAATAATTTGCAGCGTTTTCATTTGTAATAATTAACAATTTAACTTGTTTGAGAATCGAGGAAATCCGATTGCGCACCCGAGCTGGCTGAAACGCTTCTTAGCTTAACACATACTTAATAAAATACGGGTTCCAATAATACTATTTGTATATAATATAATACTATAAATATATATTTAGTTGAGGTCTCAATGTGGCGCGCGAACGAAAAAAAAATTGGAGACTTCTGGTTATAGTAATATAAAAATAAACCCCTGGTTATAGTAATATAAAAATGAACCTCTGGTTATAGTAATATAAAAATAAAAAAATGTATATATGCTAGGGCTTAAAAAATAAAAATATTGAAGTATAAATAAATATACTATATTTAAATAAATATAAATATAAATAGACTCATGTCGATCCAAAAATATTTTGTGGTAGAGGAAGCTGTGACAGTCGTCGTAACTTTAAGGAATTGCTGATAGGTTTATTAATAAGAACGACACGTTATACCTGTCTAAACGCATTTAACAGTATTACTTACACATACTGTTGCGTGACATTTAAGCTAATAGACGCCTTAATTAACTGTTAACAGACAAAAGTAACTATTTTTATTATTTTTCCTTGATTAATTGTTGTCACATATTTACGGAAAGCGTAATGAATTTTTTTTCCTCGTTATAAATTAAACTTTACAAAAAAAAAAAAAGAAAAAAAACACCTTTCTTCTATCGATTAAATGAAATTTGTCACAATCGTACCCAGTTTCCCCTACTTGTCTACTCTACTAACAAAGATTGCCTACAAAAATATTGGGCCGTTTGGCCTATATAACGTCGTTATTTTGACAATTTGCGGTTGTACCTCACGCCAAACGGCTCAATATTTTTGAAGGCCTCCTCTTTTCTTGACATTGTGCTCAAGTTATCTTATGATCCAATTGGAAATCAAATGGGTATTTACAAATTTTTAGTCCTAATTAAATAGACAAAGATTGCCGGCCTTCAGATTGAAAACCCCCCAATTCCAAGAATTTTCGTAAATAAAATATTCGTTGGTTACGATTAAGCTATTTGCGAAGTTTTTGTCGGATGTTAATAATTTGATAAAAATCACACTTGTATCGAGAACTAAATTGTTTTAATTTTTTTTTTGTATAGTTGGTAATTTACTTTTATTTCCCATTATTTTAAAATACCAATTTCTACTGGAAAAAAGGGTTGTAAGTGAAAGTTGTGTGATTTTTTTATGTTTTCGAGTGTTTACGAGACCTACGCAATGGTTTATATCTGAATAGATTAGCTTAACAAATGTGAACTTGAGTTCAATAATTAAATCAATCTATTTCAATGACTTCGTTTACTTTCAAATCTAGTTTCCCTTATGCTTTTTTCTTTGAATGAGTTTCGTTTCTTCAGACCAAGCGAGCAAGCCGCTTTTATTCATGAATTCATTGAAGATAATTAAAAAAGTTAATCTGTTCCGAATGAGGACTTTCATTTTTGTTTAAAGTTTGAGATGTATTCAGGAGTCGATTAAAAGTACAAGTCAAACGAGATCCTTTTTTTTTTTTTCTTTTCTTCGACCTCAGAATTGGTTATTCAGAAGTTAATAATTGACCTTATTGAGTCTCTATGTTAGTCGCAGAGATTCAAAAAAGCTAATTAACATCAAGTTTAATGTTTAGTTGCTTAAAATTAAATATTGTATAATGTATAAAATTTGAAGTTTATCAATCGGAAAATAACATAAGCGGTTAAACGGTTAAATACATAAAGGTTGTGCGTAACATATAGAATTAAAAGATAGATATGTAGATTATAAATATTAAAAAAATTAACTGGATTTCATAAAAAGATGCTCAAAGTAATTAAAAAACAAATTAACTAACATTGTTCTGAATTTAATCACTATTGAAATGATTACGTATGTACAAATAATTAACGAATCGGAGGCAGTGAAGACTTTAAGTAATGCTCTTTTTCATAATGTCTGTTACAAATGACATCTAACATACAGAGTATAATTTACTATGGATGTATAATTTGACTACACGAGTTCACTCCAGGTCTCCTACAGTTAAGAGTGTGACTTCAAGTATGTAACTGCATGAGTACTTAGTCCAGAGGAGCATGGGGTTTTTAGCCCAAGAATAGCAAGGTGGTGAAGGGAAGTTGGAAGAGGACTCCAAAGGAAGTTATCGATAGTTAATATTCTTAAGATGAGGTCTGTGAAAAAGTGCCCTTTTACTGAAATCTATTATTGTTCTCTGTCTTGATAATGGGTCTTCGGTCCATTCGGTGCATTCTAGATAACTATTTCTAAGCTATCAGAGATATATAGATATAGAGAGATAGATAGCTTTTGACCTGGCTATCTAGGGATGTTTTGTTCTTTTATCCTTTGAGTTTTGAGAAACTACAATATAATACATGATTCACCAATTGGGATATTTAACAAAATAAAAGTTAAATTAATATCATTATTATTATTATTATTATTTGTTACGGATTAAGTCCATTCCGTAACTAAATGAAAATGAATGTAACAACGACATGCCATGTTGGACCTGGAGCTATGACCGAAATAGCAAATTTTCAACGTTGCAGGCTGGTACTACTCCTGTTAAGGCGGAATTCCACTGAGGCAACGCTGAACGCCATGTAGCTTAATACTTGTTTCCTAGTGTTCCTATTGTAGCAGACTATGTAGCACAAAACTCAATTGGTGTCGCATACGGAATTTATCGCCCTATGACACTTGCTGTGTAGCTTGCGACTAAAACCATTCCATTCAGACAACTTCTGTTTGGTACATCATGTCATTACAAATAACCGTGGCAGCTGCATATTGATAATCGAGGAACAAGCAAGATAACGCCTCAATACTGTCACCAAAAAGTATTGAAGACTGATTTACTCGCAACAAAATTGCCAAATTAGACTGGCCTGCTGTCTCCCCAGACCTGAACATTATCGAAAATATTTAGGGAACTGTTTCAAGAAGGGCGTAATATTTTGTTTAATAATTAAGAAATGGTGGACCAACAGATGTGAAAACAGACAAGCCTTTTTTAAAATTTTCAAGTACTTTAGAGCAAAAAAAAAAAATTGCCTTTGTATAAATTTTCCTGTAGACTGTTCAGAAATATGTAATATTACTTCAATAAAATAATTTATTTCCAATTAATTATTTTAAAAATGATATACACTATCTTCTGATTTTCTAATAGCTATGTAATCAGTTGTAAAATGCCGCTTGTATAAATTTTGTATTTGTATTTTTTTGTAATTAAAAGATGAAATACTTTTAGTATTTTTCATTTGAAATACTTTATCCCAAAACAGTTTAAATATTTTTGGTATATTATTTTCAATAATTAACCATTGCGATCGACCGAAAAATTCAAAAACGTAACCCCCGACCGATTTTCTTCAAATTCGGATATAAAATCAGAGGTCACCCAAGGATGATCCTCCTTCGTCAACATTACTATCCGCCTTTTACTTTTAAAAAAGGGCGGCTGAAAAACCTGCTTTTTTAAAAAAGTTTACGGAATTTCCTAAAAATCAAAAAAATAATCGTTAAAATCGGAGAATAAGGAGCAAAGATATGGCCTCCAGTTTTTTTTATATTTCTACTCCAAATGTTATATCCTGTTTGGTTTTTAAATTTTGAATGTGTTACTGAAGTAATGCTATTTTTTATTTTAGCATATTACTAATGGTTATAGAAAAATGTTTAGTCCAATAATTGGAATCACCTTTTATTTATTTTTATTCGTAACTAGGAAGGTAATGTTACTTTAGATGTATAATTATTGGAAATAATTAACCATTGTGAAATAATTTGCAGCGTTCTTTGATTAAAATAAAATATATTTTAAAATCTGCTACATATCTAAAATTTTTTAGAATATCATGTTGCTATATAATCGAATTGCATAAATTATAATTGATAAATACAATTATTTTTACTTTATTAAAAGTGTAACAATTCATAAATTATACCAACAATTTAATCGAGAAAGTAATAAAGTTGACTTAAGACATTAAGGAACACTTTCAGAACTGAGGGGGTACTCCGGTTATTGACAGAGTGGCGCTGAGATCAAAAGGACACAGAAGAGGGGAGACAAAGAGAGTTTTCCTTTTGATAGGGTAGATCGGCGGCCTGAAGGACCTGGGTGTATTATTATTATTTTCCTCAGGAGCAGAGGATGGGGAAGGAGTGTCCCATTCTCCTTCCAGTTCTTTGCCGCTAATGCACCTCTTGAAGACCCTTTTAGGTGTGGCTTTCAGATTCCTTTTCCCTCCCTAAGGACTCTTCCTCTGGTCCCGGTAATTGTGTTTACAATGGCAAGTCGCTTCGGCTCTACCTGCATTTAAGGACTCTCAGTGATCTCCTGGGTTTTGAAGAATTATTTTTATTCTTGGTAAGGTAGGATATCTACATAAGGTGTTTATATATGAGGAGTGGTAGTAATATAGATATTTTTATTTTTTTACTAGATATTTTTTTCATAATATCTGTATTAAAATCTGATAATCAAAATCTGATATTAGAAAAAAAAAGTTAGTCGAGGGAGGAGGGGTGAAATTAACAGTCACACAAATATACATTAGTGTAATATTATTTATTGAATGCGTACACTAGTCGTGTGAGAAAAAGGTTTGGTGGAAGAACTTTTTTTTTTTGTGGGTTAAGCCAAACGCCCCAATTGTTTTTGTAGGATACTACATTATTTTATATCAAAATAGCTCACTTATCATCTGTTTTTCGGATGTTCATAAATTTTCACAACATCATTCTGTCGTCATTAGTCTTGTTCTAAAGACCTAGACAACTTAACTCTTGCAAGACCAAGACCAAGCCTGCTAAAAAAAAAAAATCGATTTTTTGAATTATAATTAAAGCTAAATAGTTATTAATACTCGACAATTTTAGTTACCATATGTAAAGAATTGTTATAACCAATATACTTTTTCATTTAACTCTTCAAATTTGTCATTAGGGCTTAGTTAATTTTCTCCTATATAAAAATTATAGTAGTGTCTCTATGGTAATTAGCTAATAGGTAACCGGAAGACTATTGCGAGACTCTTGCGCAAGACCAAGACCAAGCCCAAGACCAAGAATCAGAGCACAAGACCAACCGTCTTGGTCTCGAAGTTGGGCAACACTAGTCCTCATGTTTTGGTTGTAAGTCACGTACCTCCGATTATTTGTATACATATATGATCATTTGATAGTACTCATGTTTATTAACCATTAATGTGAAAATCAGCCAGATGTTCATAGATATTCACAACGTGGTTCTGACGACATGTTGTGGTTGTAGGTCACGCCAAACACCCCAATTCCCAGAATTTTCGTGGATTAAACTGGACAAAATGAAGCCACTCACGAAGTTTTTGGCGGATGGTCATAATTTCATGAAGAGGGGCTTGTACCACTGACTATAACGATTTCTGTAGTATATACACTGACAGGCAAAAAATTCCACCTACTTGATTTTTTCACGTTTTCATCTAAAAATATTTCACCCACTTGTAAAAAAAGTTGTATTTGTATATAATACATGGTATTTGTAGATAATGCTCAGTATTTATGGAATTTTATGATCTTTTTTACCTTTAATAATCAAAATGTGATTGGGTAAGAAAGATTAGAAAAAAAAATTAAAAAATGAACCATTATTATTATAAAAGAAATTAATTACATCATCGTTTAGTAGCGTGTGTTTCCTCCTCTTGCCTTCACTACTTCTTGAAGACGCCTCGGCATACTTTCCACCAGTAGGGAAATGTCCCTTTGCTGGAGGATAGCCCATTCCTCCCGAAGATCCCTTTCAAGGTCCTACAGTGTATCAGGAAGTGTTGCACGCACTCTTATTCGTCTTCCGAGGTTATCCCATAAATGCTCAATGGGGTTCAAATCTGGAGAACGTGCTGGCCAGGCTAAAACCTCAATATTGTTCTGTTGAAGGGACGTCTGCACTATGCGGGCGACATGTGAGTGCATTAGAATAGAACGATCGCCGATTTCGTTGAGGATAGGCAACACATGAGGTTCCAAAATTTCATCTACATAGCGAATGGCCGTCAAAGACTCTCCACGAACAATAACCAATTCTGAACTGCGCTCCATTGAAATCCCAGCCCACACCATTAAGGAACCATGTTGGAAAGGGTGGCTCTGGGAAAAATTACAGGTTGCATTTGTTTCGTTTCTTCTTCTCCACCCCCTTTCACGGCCATCTGGAGATCGAGAAGCGAATCTGGACTCATCTGTAAAAAGTACAGCACTCCATTTGTCCATAGTCCAATGGCTGTGTTCTCGAGCAAAAGCCAGCCGTGTTACTCTGTGAGTTATGGTCAACTCTGATCCTCTGGACTGGACGAACTGGACGAAAAGCCATTAATCCATACTCATTTAATCTTCTCCGAGCGGTACGTTCAGAAATTTGCACAGCTCAAACTTCTTCGATCTGATGAATCGCTTGAACAACGCTAAGGTGCCGGTTTCGTAAAATTCTCAAAGTCAAAAACCGGTCATCCCGCGGTTCTGTTACCCTAGGCCGTCCAGAACCGGGCCTTCTATTGTAAGAACCAGTTACCCGAAAACGTCTGATGGCCTCTCGTAAAGTTTCATATGGAACTCCGATGGCATTAGCTGCATATCTAATGGAACTTCCATCATCAATAAGTGCCACACCACGCGCAACACTAAGAGGCATTTTCAAACTTAATATTGATAAAATTAAATCCGGAGACTAAGAAATGTGCTGCAAGAAACGGCACTGAACTAATGGTACTGAATAAACATTTTTATTCCATAGAAAGTAAGCATTGGAATCTAGAATCATTTCATTGAATAAAGGGTTATGGGTTATTGTCCTCTATATTAACATTCCTAATTGAAAACAAACAAAAAGATTACCTATTACCTATTTACCTATAATAATTACCTATTTATTCATTAAAAACAATAGACCAATCCAAAGCAGAAATATTTTTAGATGAAAAAATCAAGTGGGTGGAAATTTTATGCCTGTCAGTGTATATATATTTTAAAGATTAAAATATACATATATAACAAATTTTCAAGCATTAAAAAATTTATATTTTAGTATTTTAAAATCGCACTATTTGATTTTGCAGAGTGGAACACAAAGCTTGAGTAGCAACAGGGCTCATCCAGGAAGGACCTTTGTTGCCATTAGAGCTAGATCATTAAACATGGACACGCTGATATAATGAAACCTTTGATTAACTAATTGTTTACCTGTAGCAGGTAGTGGAAGAGCTTGATGATTCTTAGAAGCGACTTGATGAAACTATCGACCTTTATTTTACTAGGTATTACCTTCATAATTATTATGCATCAATTGAAGTTTTGATTAATTCTCGCCCTTCAAGATTTTAATTTAGTCAGTTAGGTGTATTCATTAAGTTCTTTTTGGACTTAGAATGTAATATACTAGGTTGATAAGGCGATGAGAAGTGATTGAATTGTGTATTCAAAAATTTTAACTAGTCGTGTAATATTATTGAATATTATTTTTAAAATTATCTGTGGACCCACCAATCCATGGAAAATTACACTTTGACGCATTCATAAGCGATCTGAGCTCACAATTTAAGTAAGGTAACTCCTAAGGTAAGCTAAAGTAAGCTGTATTTCCGCTAAAATATTTAAATTTTAATGAATTAAATGTTCCCTCACACAAACTTCAATCTTTCCAATCAAAAATAATACGACTTACAACTAAAGCACCTTGGTACGTGACAAACAAAAGATTAAATATTATAGACTTCCTCCTGCCTACAGTTGACCAACACATAAGAACTCATTACAAACGATTTCACAATAATTTACACGGTCATACTAACATACTAATCAGAGATTTCAGAGCCTTCAGCTGACACACACATCAATATGAGGAGGAGACTAAAAAAGCGCTGGATGAGAGACCTCCTTCCCTAACAAACCGTGGTTATTGATTCAAGCCAGACAAGAGGTGTTAGTTTCATTACTTTTATCAGACCATCTGCTGATTGTCAACAGATGTCGACAGGTGCAGATTAAAATTTAAAGATAAAGAAAAAAAAAAAAGAAAAGTGTTATAAGCTTACTTTACCGAACGATTGCATACTGTGGACGTACAAACTATTCAGACACATAGATACAGTTGACATAGCCATGAACGTAAGGAAGAGACTGAAAAAGCACTGGATGAGAGATCTTTCTTTATCAATCAAAATAACTGATACAAGCTTGAGATGATATACTGGTAACGATATTTTTCTTTACTTTAAATGCCATTATTTTTATAGCAACATTTGCTGATTGTCACAGTTTGCTGCCAAAATTCAAATATGAAAAAATACAAAACAAAAAAACATTTGAAAACTTTGTAATTCATCAGTTTTCTCATAATTGTAAAGTATGTGACTTTCACTTTGATAAATATATTAATATATATTTTTTTATACGGATTTTTTTTGTTTTAGTACATCTAAATTTCTCTAGTCGTTAATAGGAGATAATAAAAAAATCGTTAGTGGTTCGATAATCTTGATAAATAGTTTTGTAATTATTTGTCTGTCATTATTAAATTATTTGATGTATTTATCATCCCTTAGCACTTATAGGTGTTTCCCTCGGTTGTGAAAGAATTTATTATTATTCATTAAATAAATATTAATATAAATTTAATATTCAAGATTGTAAGATTAAGGAAGCCTTGCAAAAAATATAAAACTTTTGTTTTCTTCTTTTGTTTCTTAAGACTAATGATTCAATTCCGAAATTAGCATGTGCATGTGCTCTGGAATATAGTTTTAGTTTGATTTAGATGTGGCATGCTATACCATTGTATAGAGTAATAGAATAAGTATCTTTTGTTGTAATTACTATTACCTTCATTATCTTTCTATTTATATTTATATTGTATATAGTTGTTATATTTAAATTTTCTTTTTTTCCTTTTGTTTTGTTTCATTTGCTTCTACATAGTATTAATTCTGTATTCCTTTGTGTATAATGATCACTAACTTGAAATACTTTTTTTTTATGCTGCTTTATAAATTCCAACCTGATTCTTTCACCTGAGCTACCATGATAGCAGAAATGTTTTATTATGACTTGTTTAAATAATCGATAAGTACCTTATATTTTCTATAAGGTATTTAGGTGTGTCTCTTTTGAGATTAAAAGAGAGAAAAACCAGGCCCCCAACAGGTTAAAATTCCAATATAAAATTATACTTATTAAAAATTAAATTATTTCTTTTAATTTAACCATTTTTTGGCTATAATGTAAATATAAATAGATACTTTTAAAAAAAGATATTTATCACATGTTACAGATTGAAATTACCCCTTCGGTACCGCGGGGCGATGTTGCTTTCACACCTTAACAGTATTGCGGGTAAAGTATCACCTGATGCCGTCCCAAATGTTAGTTAATTGACCACAATGCGGCCTTAGTTTGAAAAGGTCCTAACTGCATTTACTATAATTTTGAGATACAAAGTTATGAAGTTAAAATTTACTGAAGTATGAATAGTTTGTTACTTACACTAACAATTTCATTTTTGCAATATCGTGAGGCAATGAACTTATATTTGCATTCGTTAATGACTCAATTGTAATCGTTAACCGCTTATTGATATCAATTTGAATATTGAAATTTCGAAGTTACAGCTTCGTCATTCTAGAATGAATTTCCATAGAGTTGGAACTTAAATGACGATATTTTATATATGTTCATGTAAGAAATATTTTATCTTGGTTATAAATATGTTTACAATAAGACGTTCAATTGGCGTAATGATAGGACAAAAAGAGGAGACAGAATGAAATTTTGGTACTTGGTTTCGTTTATTATATTCAATAATAAACCTTTGTGTTATCTACAATTAGGGATTTCCTCACTAATTGTTAGTGAGCAATTCTTTAATCAAATATCGAATGTTTTTAATTATTGTATAGAATTTCCAATCACTGATCGTTTTAACTATTTCATTCAGGAAACCTGTCAACCTGTTCTGAGTTTTTTTATCGACATGTTCGAACAGTGGTGACCATAAAATACATTTGGGCATATTATGGATGAATAGATGATGAGCTTCAAGAATAAAGATGGACTGGTTGTTCTAATTATGTTTTCGAGTCTGTTTGGCTCAGATATCACTGCTTTAATTTTTCCATCAAAATGTCCAATAAATGTGTCAAAGTGCACACACGGATATGTCAAGTCTATAATTAATTTAATATTTATGTCGTAATTATTATTTCATTTGTGAATTGCTTTTTTTGGAATTGATTTTTTTTTTTAATGCAGGTGTTACTTGCAGGCGTAATGATGAAAAAGAATTGAAATACAATGCTGTTTTTTTTTTTTTACGCTTATAACAGTTATGTCTACAGCGAGTGCAGTCACAGAATAATTGTGATGCTTAGTTCTAGTTCCACCATATAGGTATGTTTTATATAAGGTGTTTGTTTTACTTTTATTTCTATTTTTATTTACTTATGTGTATATATATATATTTTTTTTCTTTACTCTTTTGTTCTTTCTTCTTATTCTTTTGTTATTACTTTATTTATTTATATTTTTGTATATACGGTATGAATGCAATCTCTGAACTCTATTATAAGTGTACTTAAACTGTGACAAATTGTAATATTTCTGAATAAAGTGTTTTAATAATAAAAAGTCCCACAAGTGAGATAAACAATGCATGTTTTTTTTTGGCTCATTTTTAAATATCTTTTTCTTGAATTTTCTGTACTCTTAATAACTCACTTACTGCTAAAAAGCATTGTAAAGTGTATTTTGGTGATATTTTTTATTTCTGTAGATTTTGTCTAAATAAGCCATGGAATTCACCTCAGATTTCAGTTGACCTTATATTCTTGCTTTTACAACTCAATTTAAAAAATAATCTTAGAAGTTTTGGGCTGTTGTACAACCGATTCGGACTTATTATGCTTGTATAGACGTAAAAGTTTGTTGTCCTAATTAAATTTTGGAGTATTTAAATTTGGAGTTGTGTAATTGACTAACTTTATATAATTGACTACAAGTAAAATCTTCTATAGAATAAATGAACTTGTAATATATAGAATCTGGTGCGGTATGCGCATCACTAAATTTTAACTAACCACCCTCTTCTTAGCAGAAATAAGTATTTTCAGACATAGGGGAAGTGAAAGTAAAAACTATAGACGCTATACTTATTTATATTCCATTGTGGGTATTTTTATTTGTATAAGTACTCTTATATTTACAATTTTTTTTTTCATAGCCCCTTTCTACTTATTTTTGTCTTTAATCCTTGGATTGTCTTAATAATAGTACTTTTACTGCTTAAAAGCATAGTAAGGTTTATTTTTAGATTTTTGTCGTTTCTAAGTATTTCGTTCTTCATCTGTAATATAAAGGTGATGGGGCTCACCTCAGGCTTGAGTTGACCTTATCCTCTAGAGCTTACAACTAAATTAATAATACATGTATCTCATGTGATTTGTTGCCATAGTTTTGGAATTTTGGCTGGTAACAAATTGTTAAAAAGAGGGTTTGCCAATTTTTGGGATTTTTCGAAAAATGATTTTGTTCGTTTTGCGAAAAATTCTTTAATTGTTGATAAGGTTAGTGTTGTTTGTATAGCCACTGTCTTCTTTCTCTGCAGGGTGGTTCCTCTAACAATTTTTCTAATTATTCCATTTTGGAAATATTGTAATCTTTTCAGAGTTGTTTTGCTGATGTGTTCGAACAGAGGTGCACCATACAACAGAGCCGGCCGTATTATACTTGTATATATTAGAAGATTTAGGGGTAAAGATAGGTTTGTTGTCCGAATTAAATTTTGGAGTCTGTATGTCTTAGATCTTACTGTTTTAATTTTTTTGTCAAAACCTCTAGTAAATTTTAAATGTCTGTCAAAGTGAATACCGAGATATGTTAAGTCAGTCTGTTGGATTTACATCCAAAATTTTATTGTACAGTATTTTAAATTATCATTGTATAAACAACACGGGGGGACCCCCGGTCTCAACTTGCACTACCCCCTCTCTAAGACGGCCTTATCTGCGGCCAAAGGACAGATGCTAGCGAGCGAAGAAGGTAAAAAGGACTGCTGACGACCACCTCCTGACCAGACCTCGGGAACTACAGCCCTTCGGCTAATTTCTGGACCCGGAACGGCGGAGAGAGAGAGAGAGAGAATGCGCGAGACCGGCCCCCCTCATCAAACTGTACGTAAACTTTTACACATATATTCACAAGTATTCCTCTCTAGAACATTTATTTATTTTGTGTCTCTCAAGAAAAGGGCTCCCGGTCATATGGCATGTACCGGGCCCCCCAATATTGAACACAGTCGATAATTTAATATTGGTGTTGTTAATTTTGAATTCCTTTGGCATTTTCTTTTTTCCTTTTTGGTATGAAAATATAATTCCTTTCGTCTTTTCTGGATTGACATCTATGTTTAGGATTTTTAGCTGTTCTGCAATTTTTTCACTAGCTATTTCCGCCTGCTGCATAGCTTTTTTGGCATTCATACTGCTACTTGAGACAGCTATGTCATCAGAAAATGCTGTCACAGAAGCATTTCGGTGTTTAGTTCCCACTATTTCCGCAGTATAATAGGAAAAGAACGGGAGATAAAACAGCTCCTTGGGGTACCCCACAAGTGAAATCGACAGTGTTTGATTTCTCATTGCCAACTTTTACTGATAAGGTACGACGGCTTAAAAATGATTTTAACAATGAGTATAATTGTTCAGGACAATCTAAATTTATAAGACGTTGACAGAGCTGATTATGGCAAACCGAATCAAATGCCTTCGAGCAGTCCATTGATATTAAAGCAGTGGCCTTATTTCGATTTAAGTTTTTTTTTACCTCCGTCCGTAGTTTTACTAGAGAATGTTCAGTGCACGTTTGAGCTTGAAAACCACTTTGCTTTAGTGGGATCAAATCATTCTGTGTGCAGAACCTTCTTAAGTAGTTCAAAATGATTTTATCGAATACTTTGGCAATGTGAGGTAACAAACTTACCGGTAATGAGCTGGGTTATTATCATTTTTCGCTGGTTTTAGATAATATTAAGATTTAATTTAAGACAGTCCATTCGATTTTTAATATCAGGAGTTTGACTGTAATTCAAAAGTTTTTTCTTCCGATTTAGAACTTGAGTATCAAGCTACAGTTCACAAGACGTTACCACATCATGTGTCCGAAAATATCGGAATTAGCCTTATTGGCTTAATATTGTTGATTGTGTTGGAGAATCGATATATATAAGGAATCGAGGCTAGCTATCGAACATTGACTGGGGAGTGGAATCACAGGCTGAATATAGAGGCCTCGATTGCTATTCAAGGAGCGGCTGCCTGAGGACTATTGTCAGTCGGTCTAATCTTATTTTTATCAGGCTATCCCCCCATCCCTCTCCGCCCGCCCTCTCTCACTCTCTTCCTCTCTCCTCCCCCCCAACCTTTATACTCTCTATAGTTCATGTTTTCTCATATTCCTTCTTCACCTTCTTTAGAGGATATCACCTGAACACTCGTCGAAAGCATAAGTGGCTCTTAGGGTATTACAGGACTCTTATTTCGAAGAAGTAGGTATACGTGCGCCTGCATATTGTCAAAATGATCGTGAATTCGTAATGCAAGGGTTTATATGTTGTCTTAGTTACGAGAACCGCTTCACAAAATTTGTATGCAATTTTAACTATTGTATCTTATCTTTACACACACACACACATATATATATATATATATTATATATATATATATATATATATATATATATATATATAAATATATATTTATATATTTTTTTTCCTTACTTGGTTATTTATTTTTATTTTCCTTTATTAAGTACATATTGTGTGAATGAATACTATAGCCATAGTACGAAAGCCCTTCAGTGGGGCAGACTGTAATAATACCCAATAAAAAAGAAATTATTAAGTTATTTTGTAAGTGCCTCGAAATTTGTTTTTATCTATTTTATTTCAATTATGTAGAAGTCATTTTTTATAAATTACTGCAACTTACTGCTATAGAGGTATGATAATGTTGTATTTTATATACCTAAGCTTATAAGTATAATAAAGTTTTCTCTATTATTTGCCTTAAAGTTACAATTCAATAGATAATCACACTTGTTATTTGATTATTATATACTCATGAACGTTTCGGATGAACATATCTCTCCAGCTTCTAAAGTTATACAATTAATATGTTATAGGGTCTTTCATGAACCAGTCATTTTTAATTTAAAAAAAAAACAATAACATTTTAATTTTTTTGTCTAACCTAATATAAACTATTTTATATACATTTGTTAAAATAATAATAATAATAATTATTATTATTATTATCTGCAGAGGCACAACAATGTGGCGAAAATATTCCACCAGACTTTGGCTGTGAAACTTAACCTGTTGGGTAAAAAGATGCCATATTACAAATATTATAAGGCTGCTTCAGAAGGGTTCCCTCAAGATGTATTGGGACGAATCTATAATAACGGATCATACAGTGCGTCACAACAGACCCGATATCCTTATTATAGATTTAGGAGCAAAGAAGGCAAACTTTGCCTGGAATTTGGATGTCGCTATTCCAAACGATAATAACATAAGCACGACCGTGGGAGAGAAGCTCCGTAAGTACCAAGAACTGGCGATTGAATTAAAGGAGTTGTACCATTTGGAGAGCTTATTGGTTACACTAATAATAATATCAACCAATGGTCTCATCCCAAAGTCGACGGTGGCAGGAACGGACGGCTTGGAATTACCCTTTGATGTGTTAAGAGAGGATCAGCAAGCGGTTCTCTTGGATACAGCCAGAATAACAAGAACATTTTTAAATATCTAAAAATATTATAACTGCAGGTGGTTGGACTTGTCCCCCACCTTCAGCTTTAAATCCGCAAAGGCGAGAATAAAAAAGATAATATATATATATATATATATATATATATATATATATATATATATATATATATATATATATATATATATATATATATATACAATATACCACCGATTTGGGTGTCACAAGTTAATAAAAGATTAAAGTATATTTAGAAAAGATATAAAAAAAAAAAGTTAGAGCTGAAAAATGTAAAACCATGGATATTATTATTAAGTTGTTTCTCACTACCTTGGTCTCACATTTGATCGAAAAATGACGTGGGGTCCACATATAATTAAGAAACGAAAAACGCTAAATAGAGGTTAAGAACACATACAATTACTTACAAAAACCTATTTGGACTTACGCATCACAGATATTTGGAACAGCTAAAAAGACTCATTTAATTAAACAGACTCATCATTCAAGCAAAAACATTCAGGACAAGCACAAAAGCACCTTGGTACGTTAGCAACATAACCTTACATACTGACCTCCATATGCCGACTGTTAACGAACACATACGTACTCATTACAAACGATTCGACGACAACTTACAAGGACATCCTAATAAATGACATAGCCACAACGAATATAGGTAACGTCTGTAGGAGACTGAAGAGGAGCTGGATGAGGGACCTCCTTGCCTAATATATAAATATCACGCCGAGTCTATGCCTTTCATGACATTATATTTTGCAATCGATCTCACATTCACTGATTGTCATTATCATTATGACAGGTGTGAATAAAAAAAAATTAAAATTAAAAAAAAATTGTATCTCTTTTTTTAACTCTATTCCTTAGAGTTTTTGGTGTCCATACTATTATCCATTATAGTTTTTTTTTTAATTTTTATTATTGAAATTTGCAACTGTATAATGATAAATACAACTTGTAAATATGAAATAAGTAACTTGGCATGTACAACATGAAGAGAAACTACCCATTGGTAGCACTCCAATTATATTTCTATATTAGAAGGTCCTGAGGCAATCATCTTTTCAGACGACTCGGAAGGTTGTCAATAATAGAAGAGGAAGCAAGGTTGGAAACAGGAGTGTTCGGATGGTTCAGAAGTTCATTATGGAAGGATAGGTATCTGGATTGAGCTAAATCGGAAACAAATGGTATATTAATTTCGTTATGGATGATTTTATTTGTGACAAAGTAGAGAGCATTGAATATTTTACGAAGGATTTGGATTGTAGGGATTGGATACGAGAGGAATTTGATGGTTTAGTAGAGTCCCAAATCTCGATCCCGTAAGTCCAAATAGGCCTTATTATAGTAATATATGTGAGTCTTTTGTAAATAGTGGGAAGTGTTGAGCGTTTGTCAGGTAAGTCCTGCAGTAGTCGAAAACGTCGGGCGGTTTCTAGTCGTTTCAGTCTGGTATGGGTGTTCCATTAAAGCTTTTATATATTATTATATTGCCCAAGTATATTTTGGAGGTCCTAACTATTCCCACAGAGAATATAAAAACATGTTGTTTGTTTACGTTTTTTAAGATGAGATTATAAGCACTGTATGCCACAAATGAAAGGTAGCAGCAGCTTCAAAACTCTTATTGAAAAAACTATAATAAAAACAAATATTTATATATTTTAAATTTGAGTAGGTGTTTGGCATTTCCTAAGACTTTAATAATACAAACAGAAATAAATATGGAATCGCTTTGTGATGATCACTGGAACAATTAACATATGTTTTTATCTGATTGTACTTATTTACAATCTTTCGTAAAGCAAATCATAATAATTTTAATACATGAATGAATTATTTTTTGTTTCTTTAATTCTGTTAATTGGTAATTGGTCAATCAAATTTGAACAAATAAAAAAGGGATAAGGACGTAAGAACATTTCTTTTATTCATTTCTTACTTTCATTTCTGTATAAACTACTCATGGAGTTTGATTCGTTCCTTCTAATACTGTTTAGCTTAAGATATTTTTGATTGCGATTCACTGAAAGTCTACCGAATCTTTCACTCCAGAAGAGTTTATCTCCAGATATTTATTGGATACTCCGTCGAACGGAATATATAACCTTTCCCAAATTGAAAATATTATCTGTGACCACCGGAGCGACGAGCATTAGGAAATTTGATTTTAGGCCTAGACTATGGACTGAGACCTGCCAATATCCTGGAGAGTATGGAAATAGCTCTCCTGACAGGGAGGAAATTAAGTATGGAACACTTGAGTCCCTTATCTCTTCTCCTCAGGGCTCAGTGTCTTCTTATAGCCCCATATCCTCCTTGGTCGGGGAAACGGCCCTCGCGATTTACTGGACAACTAAGAGTTATGGTGTCCTCTGTGTTTATCCTCGCCGTTACTCCACATTGGGTAGTTTGGTCTTCTTCGTACCTTTAATCTTATGTTCTTCCGAGTAGTTTATTCCACTTTTCTTCTTTTTGTTTCTATTCATTCATTATCTTCCGGATTTCTTGATAACTAGTATACCCCAATGAGAACTAGTATTAAGGTACTACTTCACTGGTACTATCCATGGAAGCGAATGCCATTCCATACTGCCAACCGTTAATGCTTGTCTATTTCGATGAAACTCCTCAGCACCGCGGCCAAATCCTCCCGATTCAACATCATAGTTTGAAATAATTTTGAAAAAAAAAAATTAGCTTTTAATGTTATGGTTTTCATTTGTTTCGGAGGGACAGCAATACATATTAAAGCGGATTTTTGATCTTATTTAATTAGTTTACGCTAATTTACTGATACTTAAATTTGAACGTTGAAGGTTATCTTCATATTAATGCCCAAATTTTACAAAATGGTGGTTTCTTGTAATATTATGAAAAGAAAATATCATCCTCATGATAGAAAGATGACGAAGTATTATTTGAGAATCAAGGATGTATCTTTGATTTTAAATTTATTAATTTTCATTAGTGTGATGATTTCAGTAATAAATATCATATATTTGTAATGAAATCAAACCAGGAAATGTTGTACCGTTTTATAAATAGATAGTAAATCAGCGCAGTAATTAAAAAAGATAAATTGAATGTTCAATATCTGGATTTGAATATTTATCTGAGGTTAATTTTTTCGATAATTTAATTAATTCATTAACTGTTATTAACTTAATTAATGTCGTTTAGATTTATCTATATTTGAATTCCTCTGTAAAAAAGTTCCAATGTAATACATAACCTCGTTGAAACTTAAAAAAAATTATTTACTATAGTTTTGTTAAAATTTTAAACAATATTTCGTTTAATTTTACCTTAGTTGATGAAACTAACAGAGCTTTCTTCTCCCTCTCAAAGGTATTGAAATCCCGAAAAATCTCAAATTAAGGGTTCACAATGCTAGGATGAAGGGAGTTCTGATATATGGCTGTGAGACCTGGTAACTAAACAGCACCCTAGAAAAAAGTATTGAAAGATTTGAGAGAAAAATTCTCCGCACGATAACCGGAGCGACCTGGAATCATTCCTACAAATAAATGGAGAAGAAAGACCAATAAAGAACTGCTTACTGGTCAATCAATATCCCATGATATGAAGGCACGGAGGTTAAGATGGGCGGGCATGTAGCTCGTAACAATCATTCTCGAGCCTCTACGTAACAATAAATGCCTCAATAGAAGGCAAAGGTGTGTGTAGGTGTATATGTGTATGTGTGTGTGTGTGTGTTAACAGTCTAGCTCAAAAACAAAAAGTCGTACGAAAATGAAATTGCATATTTAAGGTTTTGATATGATTGAGACGTTAGAGCACTTTTTTTTGTTGTTGTCAAAATCGGCTAATCGGAAGTGCCACTTTATATCATAGAGGTAACACATTTTTCCGATATTCTCGAATACGGCTCTAACGATTTTGAATAAATTCGTTATATCAATGTAAAATTAAGGAGCTTTAAATAAAATGTAATTTTTATTGTGATTGATGTTCTCTAATAGGGCTTAACTGGATAATTTTCAGTATTAGCTTCCCCTAAAGTATCTTTAATTTTTTTATTTGAAACAATTGACAATTTCACATTGATCTCTACTATAAAAGATAGGTTAAATATAAAATTTCAAACAATGTAATAATTAAATAAAGGAGGAATAAGAGATCTTATCGGAAAATTCATTTGAAGTTTTCATTAATGCTCTGGTTGGTATTATTTAATATTTAATTGTATAAATCACGGCGATATAAATATTAAAATTTGTATATATAAGAGTACTTATACAAATAAAAATACCCACAATGGAGTATAAATGAGTATAGCGTCTATAATTTTTACTTTCACTTCTCTTGTGTCTGAAAATACTTATTTCTGCTAAGAAGAGGATGGTTAGTGAAAGTTGAGTGATGCGCGTACTGCACTAGATTTTTTTATATTACAAATTCATTTATTCTGGAGAAGATTTTACTTGTAGCCAATTATATAAGGTTAGTGTATATATTGTTAGACTTTTGTTAGTGTAGTTTTTGGTCAGAGATATTTTTTTTTGGTTTATTATTTTCAGTGATCAATCTTTGTAATCCAGAAAGAAAAATTATATTAAACCACTAAGAATTTGAAGTTTAAGTTTTACGTTAAAAAAAAAAAAAATCCGTCCGTTTGCCGACCTCGACTTTTCTCCAAGACTATTGGTCGATTATTTTGAGATTCGGTATCAATGTCAAAGAGCACCCCAGAATGATCCACGGAACTCGGCACTATCATTTGCTCTTTCTTTTAAAGTTTTGGCTGTTATGAAAAACTAGATTTTTGAGTAACTCAAAAAGTATTCACTTCTTTCTTTCTCTTTTGTTTTTATAATTTTATTTTCCTTAAGGAACTTTGCCCCGGAATAAAGTTTATTTTACATTTTTAATAAAAATTTTCTCGATCACAATACTTAGCCTTACGTATATATTACGTATATACGTAAGTGAAAGTAATAATAAACCAAAATATTTTTAAACCGCAATATATTTACTTATAGTGCTTTGATTTCGATTAAACTTCTTTCATTTTTTAGGAAATACCTTTGAAACATCTTATCACAACATCCACAAAAAAATGTATACTTTTTGAATTTTTCGGAATTTTATTTAACCATCCCTCGTATCTTTTTTTCCAGCGTCTTTAGTTGAAGTATGTTACATAGGTAAATTTAAAGGGTATCGAGAAAATGACTTTAGCGAAGTTTCATTGAAATCGGTACATTCGTTTAGGCGGTACAGTCACTAATAAAATAGCAACGCAGGTTTTCCTGCATTTTTATTTTTTTTCTTCTTTATTAACTTATCAAATTCTTTCAAAAGGTTTATTTAGCATTTTTTCGTAGTTCTGAACAATGTTAACTGATTAACTTTTTAAAATAAACCATATTAAAGGTACTTTGGAGGAAGACGTATAACATTGGGCATTTAAGCCCTGTAAAGTGACATCAATGAGGATAAGACCTAATTGATATTACAGACCACTTAATTATACAATTATACACCGAGTTTAATAAAAATCGTTAGAGCCGTTTTTGAGAAAATTATAAAAAAGTGTTTCAGCCGATTTTGAGGAAAAAATTGCTGTCACATCTAAGGCATATACCTATCTTAAATACGTAATATAAGTTTCGTACGACTTTTCGTTTTTTATGTAGACTGCTAACACACAGACCATTTTTCGGTACTTGGTTATTTGGACTCAGGGTACCCCAAAACGTTTATTTCCGTTGAAAACTCTGATTCAAAAATTTTCTTAATCGCAGTGCTTACCCTTACTATATATTACATCTATACGTAAGTGAAAGTAAAAATTATGTTAAGAGACTCAGAGCATGCTGGTCGAATTATTGACCCTCATTTTGTATGCACCAACCTTCGGTTATAACCGATTAAGAAAATGTACACAGTTTTAAAAAATAAGATGGGGCGGATATATTGATGTGGTATTTAAATCGACCAGTGTCTTATAAAGAATTAAAATATGGTATCCTGAAGTCATCTCTATAACGAAATAAATATTTAGATAACTTTTTTTTTTTTTAGAAGCTGTTATAATCTGAAAAGGCCTCGTAACATTATCAGAAGCTCCTCTCGGCTCATAACGAGAGATAATTATCCTGTGTACAATGCCTGCAAACATTTACCATTCCCTCCCTAACCCGAAGGCGGTGTAACAAAATTTATTTTCCCAAAGGCTCATTAATATTCGAAAAGGAGAGCGCCTTTATCTCGAGAAATGAAAAGAAAGCGGCACCGGCGAGACAAAAGGATCCATGGCAATTAAAAGAACGATTTAATTCCTCCGCAGGCTTCAAAGGATTCCCTCCCGAAGGATATTCATTAAAAAGGAACAAGGACCTGTAAATATTAAAAGATTAATAAACTATACAGATCCTACATTCCCATTCCCGCCGAATTTAATTAAATTGAACCCTTGGATTGGGGGGGGGGGGAGCGAGATATTGTATCGGACTACAGTGGGAGCTCCCGCCATCCAGCGCGTAAAGGGAAACTCTGCTAAAGTCTTATTTAATAACGACCTCCCCCCCTTCGCCCCCTCCTAGCAGTGGCAATTTTGACCTTGTTCCTGCCAATATCCAGCCGATCTATGGAAATCGCATTAGCTTTTCTCCTTCTTGTGTCCTGTCTCTTCTAACATTTTTTCAGTATCTTAAAGATTATTAAAGGTCATTTTATTCAAATTTATTTACTCTCTTGATTTATCTCGTTCAGATTCTGAATATATATATTTCTTTATTAAGACCATTAACTAGAGAATATAATGGCATTAATATTTGGAATTATGGATTCACAAATTTAGTTTGTCCCAATTTAAATGTTTTTAATCTTTCATCGACCGTTTGTAAAAGACATAAACATTTCGCTATACAAAAAATAAATAAATAACAGGATTGTGGGTTGTTGGTTGACTGTAGTGAATAATGAAGAGAAGAATGGTTGGGGTGATCAGACAGAAATATAAAGGTTTTTTTTTTTTTTTTTTTTATTTTAAATGACATTTACAACTGTATACAAAAAAATACATCTAGTAAATTTGCACATTGGTATAAAGACATGGAACACATGTTGAGAAACTACCCATTGGTAGCACTCTAATAATATGTCTATATTAGAAGATCACGTGGCCATCTTCTTTTCAGACGCCTCGGAGGGTTATCAGGAATCGAATAGGAAGCAAGGTTAGAGACAAGAGGGTTGGGATGGTTATGAAGTTTATTATGGAAGGACAGATATCTGGATTGGGCCAAATCTGATACATAAGGAACATTAAGGTCATTATGGATAATTTTATTTGTAACAAAGTAAGGAGCATTGAGGATTTTACGAAGGATTTTGGATTGCAAGGACTGTATGCGAGAGGAATTTGAAGGCTTGGTGGAGCCCCATAGCTCAACCCCGTAAGTCCAAATAGGCCTTATTATAGTCATGTAAATCAGTCTTTTATAATTGATTGGAAGGTTAGAGCGTTTGTCTAGTAAGTGTTGAAGTAGTCGGAAACGTCGAGCGGTTTCTTGTCGTTTCAGTCTGGTATAAACTGTGTAAAGGATAGGACCTAGGATACTACCTTGAGGAACACCTGCAGACTGAGAAAAATGGGATGTATATACATTGTTGTGATTTACTTTAAAGTATCTATCAGTAAGGTAGGAACGGATAATGAGGAAGTAGGTAGATGGTAGGAATTTTCGGAGTTTGTACAGCAGTCCTGGGTGCCAAACTCTATCAAACGCCTGTTCAACATCGAGAAAGGCTCCCGTACAGTACATACCGCACTCCAATGCAGAGGATACTACGTCTACCACACGATGGCATTGCTGTATAGTGGAATGGGAGGAGCGGAATCCAAATTGGTGATCTGGGATTATGTGATTAGAATCTAGGATTGGGTACAGGCGTTTTAAGATTAGTTTTTCCAGGATTTTTCCCATGATGGGTAACAGAGAGATGGGACGGTAAGAGGATGGATATTCTGGTGGCTTTTTGGGTTTGTGGATCATTTTGACAATAGATATTTTCCAAGGATCAGGGAAATATGTTGTTCGGAGTACAGCATTATATATGAAAGTAAGGAATAGGATGGCTTTTCGAGGAAGAAGTTTCAAGATCTGGGATGATATTAGGTCATGTCCAGGAGCTTTGTAGGAGGGTAATCTTTGAATGATGTTGGATATTTCTGTGGGATGAAATGCTTTAGGTGGTAGGGACATTTGGAGAGGAGTATCCAGTTCTGATTCAATACATTCGATGTGGGTTGGATTAAGGATATCAGGATGTGGGTTGAAAATTTGGAACAGATGTTGACCGAATAACTGGGCTTTTTCTTCGTCGGATTTGGACCAGGTTTGGGATTCAGTAAGAAGTGGGTGATTAAAATCTTTAAACTTCAGAAGTTTTTTGGTTGTAGTCCATAGTGATTTGTCAGTTGTTGTAATATTTCCAGTTAGGTTCAGTAATTGTTGAGTTTTATATTTTCTGATTTCTGATTTTAGTTTGTTAGTCAATTCGGTATAGTACGTTTTGTCTGAAGGATATCTAGTCCTGTGCCACTTCGATCTTGCTCTGCGTTTATCCCTGCTGTGGCAAGTTAATTTGTCTTAAATTATTGCTTTTGTTATTAACAAATGTGTTATTATTTATACTCGTTGTTATAGTTGTATTTAGGTTTTCTATGGCATTATCAATATGTTGTTTTGTCTTGAGGGGAATTTTTAAGTTCAGTTTATCTTCCAGATCATGACGAAATTTGTCCCAGTCCACTCGTCCTGTAATTAGTTTAGGAAGTTTAGGTTTAGGAGCAAAGTTCGAATGTAGTAAAAGCAAAACTGGACTATGATCTGACGAAAGGTCATCCAGGGATTTGATAATGGATTGGGAGGAGGAAATCTGGGAGGTGATAAATATATCCAGGATATCGGGACGTTTTTTCAGAGATGTAGGCCAATATGTAGGATTCATGGGTGAGAGGATTGAATAACTGTTGGAAGAAGAAACACGTGATAGGATGCTACCGCGGGAGTTGGATGTTCGACAACCCCATCGTTGGTGTTTAGCATTGTAGTCTCCTCCAGCAATAAAGCGCGCTCCGAGGGATTGAAATAAGGAATCAAGTAGGCTATAAGAGAGGGAATTACCAGGAGGACAGTATACAGCTGAAAGTGTTAGATGGAAAGGACGAGTTGAAAGGATTACAGAAGTTGATTGAAGGGCATCAGTTGGAGTAGAAGGGATAAGGGAATGCGATAGAGATTTATGTATAAGGATGCAAGAGCCAGCGTGGGAAGTGTTGTCTGGATGGTCAGATCTATAAGTGATGTAGTCACGTATGTAGAATTGTGTCCGTTGAGTGAAATGAGTTTCTGTCAGAAGAGCAATGTCAATATAATTGTCATGGAGAAATATGTCTAGTTCGTCACGGTGGTTTTGTAGTCCGTTAGCGTTCCATAAGAGGATAGCTAGGGGCTTTGTATTCATCGGAAGTTAAACGGGATTTCGGAAAGGAGTCTTGTGAGAAGAGTTATAAGCGGTTTGATAGTTTGTTGAAGATCTATCAGGAATGATGATAGGATAGAGTTGATGTCGGATGATGTTTGGCTGGGAAGTGGATTTAGGTCATGAGGTTGCGATGAGTAATCTATGCGAATAGGATTGCTGGGTGGAGGGTGGGTCCGACGTGGGGTACGAGGAGTAGGATCTAAATTCTGTTGGACTTGTGATGGGAGGTTCATCTTGGGAGTAGGAACG
This sequence comes from Nezara viridula, assembly GCA_928085145.1. Lineage (NCBI taxonomy): Eukaryota > Metazoa > Arthropoda > Insecta > Hemiptera > Pentatomidae > Nezara > Nezara viridula. The sequence goes on from OV725079.1 coordinate 171,600,803, forward strand.
AGTGGAGCTGGGTGTGGGTTGAAATAAAAAGATAAAAATAAATAATAATATTTATTTTAAGATTTGTCGACGTTTCGACCTGATGTTCAGGCCTTCATCAGGGCTAAGAAAAGAACCAGATAACAAGATATGAGAAACATAAACAATGCTTATTGTTATATCAATATTATTATGTGATGCGATGAATCGCACTCTACTTTTAATCCTAACTATAATTTTTCTTAAAGCTTCAGTATATTACTTTAATTAAAAATACAAACTCAAGACAACTAATATTAAATTATGATATCATTAAGAAAATAAATCTTTTATCTTCAGGGTTATATTTTTTTAAAAGCATTCTGGTAACGATTTTAAAGTTTACCTTTACTATACGAAACGAAAACTTTGAAATATTACCACCAATTAAAATTAAAATTAAAAATTGTTACTAATCGAATAATACTAAATTATGTTTCGTAACTTTATCTCAGAAGGTGATCCTCTCTTTATAAAAGCATTAAAGAATGCTTTATTATAGTGCTTAAATGTTTGGCTATTTTTTTATGAAAATAAAAATGAAGGCGTCAATGAGTAATATGAGTAAATAAAGTTTGTTTTCCCGTTCTTCGAGTTCTTGAGTTGTTGCGTGGTTCTACTTCAAACTGAGGGACAAGTATTATTCCATACATATTGGACCCTTTCGATTGACCAAAGTTTTACTCAAAACTTTTTCTTACATACGTCCGACTCAGGTTTCAGAGGTAGCACAATGTTAGAGTTACTTTTCCACGGTTTGAAAGGTTAAATATCTAAAATAATCTACTGTTTACTGGTTATATACAAGATATCTACTGTATATGAAAATTAAATAAAATGAAAATAAAAAAATAATTATATTCTGAGACTACAGTCCCCTAAGAATAATCCTGACTTAAAATAATAATAATCCGATAAGGCTGCTTCAGAAGGGTTCCCTCAAGATGTATTGGGACGAATCTATAATAACGGATCATACAGTGCGTCACAACAGACCCGATATCCTTATTATGGATTTAGGAGCAAAGAAGGCAAACTTAATTGATATCCCGATTCCATACGATTACAACATAAGCACAACCGTGGGAGAGAAGCTCCGTGAGTACCAAGAACTGGCGATTGAATTAAAGGGGCTGTACCATTTGGAAAGTGTATCGATTACACCAATAATAATATCAACCAATGGTCTGGTCCCAAAGTCAACGGTGGCAGGTACGGACGGCTTGGAATTACCCCTGGATGTGTTAAGAAAGGATCAGCAAGCGGTTCTCTTGGATACAGCCAGAATTACGAGAAAATTTTTAAATGTCTAAAAAAATAATAAATTGTAATTGCAGGTAGTTGGACTTGTCCCCCCACCTTCAGCTTTGAATCCGCCAAATCGAGAATAAAAAAGATAATTATAATAACAATAAACTGCTTATTGTTTTTGCAACTTTGCAGTACAGTGTAATCAAACGGTATACTGATACAAGTAATTTTACATGTTAGACGAAGTTTGAATGTGGAGAAGGTGATGGAACAGAAGTTGTTTGAAAGAATTTGTGGACGACGATTTACGTATGGAAGTAGGAAGTGAGTCCCAAAAGGAGATTGCATGAATGACGAAGGATTTGCTGAAGGATGTAGTTTTATGGGAGGGGATATATAAATCTATAGGTGGGACCATTTATGAGAGTGGATAGAGGAGCGTAGAGAAAGGAGTTCAAGGGTGTTCTTGGTTCTGAGGACTTGGAAAAGGAAAGCTCCAAGGAGGAATTGTCGTCGGGAAGAAGAATATAGTTACTTTAACTCGGTGTACCAGAATGAAACATGTGAACGCCTCAGGATCCCGAAGATGTATCTTATGAAACAGTTCATGACTTTCTCGTGGGCGTGGTGGCCGAACGGGTTAACGTTTGTGTGGACAGCATCCCGTTGCCCGGCAACCTGATATATGATATCATTGTATAATGTATCAGGTCATTTCATTATCATTATAAAATATAGTCACGAGTTCGCGTCCCTGTGCCGAGGGTAGTCTTATAAATCCCCGCCTACACTCCTTGGCCCGGGAAAACCTCATATAGCCTTAAAGACAAGGAAGGGGAGGATCTTCTCCTCCCCCTCCCAAAAAAAAAGTTCATGAGTTTTTTCAGTCTCTTTTCTGGCCTGGCAGATAACCCTCCATACTATTTGTGTACTATTTAGTATTTCGGAATAAGAGGATTGATGGATATTAACGAATGAGGTATCTCGACGAAAAAGTAATTTTATGTGAAATGAGCGAATCGTAACATCATCATCATCAATCGGCTCTGCAACCCATCGCTAGGTCCTGGCATCCTCAAGCAGCTTATGCCAGTTAATTCGGTCAAGTACCGCTGCCCTCCAGCCTCGAACACTGAGCAGGTTTCCCAAATCTTCATTTACACCATCAGCCTATCGTAATTAGGGGTGGCCTCTTGCTCTTATTCCAGGTAATTCTTCATCCAGGAGTTTCCTAGGAATTTCTAGTGCTTCCATCCTGGTCACATGACCCGTTCATCGAAGCTTGCCAAGCTTTATCATTTCAGCAACATCTGTTTCCTTTAATAAGGAGTACAGTTCGTTTTTTGTTCACCTTCACCATGTTCCATTCTCTCTCAGTGGACCGTAAATACGTCACAAAATCTATCTTTCGAATATAGAAAGATTTCGCTCATCACTTTTATAAAAAAAGCCTATGATTTCTACTGTATGTAAGTACAGGACTGATGAGTGTCTTGTACAGTCTTATTTTGGTAGTCATGGAAAGTAAACTGCTTCCAAACTGTCGGCGAAGTCCGAAATAGCATATATTAGCAGATGCTATTCTTCTTCTTATTTCAGCCGAAATATCATTATTTTAGTTTACTAGGAAGCCCAGATATATAAATTCACTTACTCGTTCAAATGTGTACAGTAACTTCATCAGAAGGCTTTATTTAGTTAGCGACCATGTATTTAGTCTTCTGAGAGCTCACGACAAAGTCCACGTTTTTGGTAGATGACTCAAGGGCAAGGAAGGGTTCTTTTACAGCCGTTCTAGAACTTCCAATGATGTGTAAATCATCTCTAGGATTTGAATTGTTGAATTTGGAATTATGGATTCACAAATTTAGTATATGCCTCCATATGCCGACTGTTAACGAACTCATTACAAAAGATTCCATGACAACTTACAAGGACATCCTAATACACGTATAAATGACATGGCCACTACGAATATGCCAGGTAACGTCTGTAGAAGACTGAAGAGGAGCTGGATGAGGGACCTCCTCGCCTAATGTAGATATCAAGCCGAGTGAGTTGCCGCTGGGCACTGCTCCTTCTAATGCCTTTCATGACATATTTTGCAAGCGATCTCACATTCACTGGTTGTCATTACCATTATGACAGATGTAAATAAAAAAATAAAAAAAAAAAAAGAAAAAGAAAATTTAGTCTGTCCCAAATTAAATGTTTTTAATCTTTCTTCGACGGTAGAAGCCATAAACATTTCGCGATAAAAATAAAATAAATAAATAATATGATTGTGGGTTGTTGGTTGACTGTAGTGAATAATGAAGAGAATAATGGTTGGAGTGATCAGCCAGAAATAAAAAGATAAAAATAAATAATAATATTTATTTTAAGATTTGTCGACGTTTCGATAAACAATGCTTATTGTTATATCAATATTATTATGTGATGCGATGAATCGCACTCTACTTTACTTTACTCTACTCTACTTTACGCACTCTACTTTACTTTACTTTACTCTATTGAAGATGGTTCTTCTTGTATGGATTCCAGTCTCCCTGACAGCTTTTTCCAAACAGAATCGTAAGACCTATCCAGAAATTTTCAGGATTCTTATCACATATTGTTTGTTTATTTCAATATATATATACATATATATTATAGACTATTACAAACTAAATATTAGTAGTAAGGCTCCTCTTGGCACTTTTGCTTTCACTGGTATGAAGATGGTTGATGGAGACAACCGAAGCAAGGACCAGTCCAGCCCGCCAGCACTTTCAATCCGGCTCTCGAAATCTTCTTTTACGTGGTGTTAAATTAATCGGTAAAATAAAAAAAAATATTTAAGATTATAAAATTTAGTCATTTTTTCTACGAGAAACGTGCCTATAAATTTTTATAGTAGATAACCAAATTCCTCAGACAAACACAGTATGTTAAGTTGGACTAATATTCGAATGAAGAATGATTTCGGGACCACACGTCAAAATGAAACACAGACTTTAAAAAAACGACTGAAAATACTGTTCTCCCTTTTTCTTAATCAAAAGTGAAAGTTTGACAAAACTAAATACATATACTTGAAGGGAATGATGGTTGGGATTATCAGTCAAAATAAAAAAAAATAGTAAAAATAAATAATTTTATTTATTTTTATAACGTTTCAAGGCAAGTCGCTAAAGTCAAGGCCTATATCAGGGCAAAGAAAAAAAAACCAATAACAATAAGTATGAGATACTATAAACATTGAATAATAAAGGATTAAAATTAAAAAGGTGAAAGGTGAACTCAAAACAAGGTAAAATAAACTTAAAGTAAAATAAAGTAGATAAAATGAATATTAAAGTAAAATAATGTAGATAGAACAATAAAAGTAACAGAGAACTAAGGAATAAATAATAACAACGACAAAGTATGGGCTAATGAAATAAACATAATCAAAATAAGGTAACATAAGAAATGAAAAATGGTAATCTTAGAATAAAATGTAAAACAGAGAGAGGAAACATGAAGTTATATATATTGAAATAATAGATATAAATAGAATATTGAGATATTGTAAAATCTATGAAAAAAAAACTGACTGCGTATAAGAGAATAAGAAGTTAAAATAATGGAAAAAATAAATGAGCAAATGTATCGATATATATAATATAGAGATGGAGTTATGGAAAAGAGAGTAACGGAATATATTTTTCATATCTTCATCTCTATTTTGTATATTGATATATTTGCGTTATCCAGACGAGTCTTGGTCTTGCAAACTCAGTCTTGGTCCAGGTCTTGGTCTTGCAAGAGTCTCGCGACGGTATTGCAACTACTTATTAGTTTGGTACTATAGAGACATTACTGTAGTTTTTAGATAAGGGAAACCTAAGTAAGCCCAAATGAAAAATTAGAAGAGTTAAATGCAAAATTATATTGATTATAACAATTCTTTAAATAGCATTTAAAATTGTCAAACAATATTAATTATTTTGCTTTAATTTTTATTAAAAAAAATATTTTTTTTTTACCAATCTTGGTCTTGGTCCGTGAGTCAAGAAGTTTGGAGAATCATGGACTAGACTATCAAAGATGATCGACAACAACTCACCACATCATATTTTGAATCTCAGCTAAGTTTGGTTACATAGAATATTTCTCTCAAACAGTAGTATATTAATGTTAAAATAATTTTAAGCAATATCTCAAATTTCACTTGCATTATACTATGAATTGGATTCGATTAAACACCTCTTTCTGACAATTTAGTGTGATAATTCATTTTTATAAAATTATACAGTTGCGTCGTTGTTTCACCGGCATAGATATAAATATAAAATATCATTTAATCCTAATATTGTTTGTTTTCTTGAGCTAATATCAGGAAATAATAGATCGATTAGACATATTGTTTTTTTTTTGTATAGGTCATTTATTTAGGTATGTTTAAGGCTTTGAAACCTACCGCCACAGCCCATAGCAACGAACCAGTAGCTAAGGGCGTCAATCAATCTGGAACAATGCAGGTAATTAGGCAAAACGAAAACGATAAGCGGCGCCGGCATTTTGAGCTTTGCTAAATTGTGAATGCTCAGGTTTTTTGTTCATTTAATTGTTTAAATAGGAGTGTTAATTTAATGTGCTTTGTTTAACAGGTTTGTTTTAGCTAAGGTTTAATAGCATTAATTACATGTGAGTTAAACTGAATTTTTCATAACCTTCCATAACGCAGAGTGACTGATAACAATGTGACGGCTTATTTGAATTGTACACAACAAAAAAATTTCTAGACGCGCAGCAATTGTTGAATAGAATTAGATATTAGAGAGTTCTCTTCAAGATACAAGATAAGAATAGATGCCTTTTAACATCCTCCTGAAACTTCGTGAAGCTATTCGTCTAATGACAAAATAAAACTTTTTCATTTTAGAAAATTCACGGAATTTAAACATTTTCAATCTGAAGACCGGCAAACTTTGTCTATTTGATATGTTATTAAAAACTTACGACTCTCACCGCTTCTGAATCAATAAGATTCAAACTACTGAAAAAACCTTATTCTACATCACCACGGAGGACGATTTCTCATAGCTAATATGTAAGGATAACTACTCATACATTTGGTTTTTTACTTGAATCGTACGATAATTTAATCGCAAAAAAGAAAGAAAATGAGGTCTACAAAAGTATTTGACCATTTGGAGTGAGCTCCATCTCAAGATGTTAAAAATAACGAGGTTAAATAGACCATACGGCCCAATATTTTTGTATAACATTTCTCTCGATATTGTGATCAAATTATCTTATTTGCAAATTGATTTAAGTGGAAAGCAAAAGGGTACTTACGAGTTTTTAGTACTTCATTAAATTAATTAGAACACGTATAATTTCTGAAAATTTTCACAGATAAAAATGTATAGGTTACGCTAAGATAAAGCCATACATGGAGTTTTAAAATAATGTTAATAATTTGATAAAAATGGATCTGCACTGCGCGCTATTACAATTTTTTCCTGAAATTTTGAGGTATTTTTTAATATTCTAAATTAACACTGAGTACATATTTATTTTGTTTTTGTTTCTGCTTAGACAAACAGAAATAAAAATATATGAAGGAAAACAAAAAACAAAATATAAATTCTTCTAGCAGTAGAGGACGAAGTAAAAATAAATATAAATAATAAAAAATTACAATATAAAATTAATTTAAAAAGATAGATATTTACACAAGACCGGTTGTTTACTTTGTTAATAGGAATCGGAATAGGAAGGTTTTAAAGATGGATTTTTGATGTCGGATTTTTAAAAAGAAGAATTCAAGAAAGTATTGGAGTCGGCAATTATTATAATATCCATCGCATAATTCGACATCAACAGATCGATCCAATATACTATTACAAGCGTTAAGTAGATATAGGTGGACAATTAATTCAATTAAAGTTGGAAGTGGATCCACGAATGGTTGATCCATTATGAGCTACCAACTTAAAAGCCATCTCCCCTCGTTATAGAGGCTGCCATTAGACTTGGATAAACAACTGTTATTAATTCAAGAGGGAAATAAACACAATTCTTCAGATAACAGCGGGTAGCTGTAACGATGCTTAGGGAAGCAAGTAAATTTATAATTGAATAAACAAATAATATCATTGTTATTAAAATGTTTAGTGACAATGCACTTCAAGAATATTAAATATGCATCAATAAAAAAAAATATATACATGATTTGAAAAATCATTACAAGGGAGATGAAAATATGAATATCTGCGGTTATTTCGAAACTTCTTAGCATTTTCATAATGAATTAATAGTATATGAAACGAGGAAGCAATAACGTGCAGGGAAATAATGTTTTGGTTGAGTATATAGATGCTACTAGGCGCTCCACTATTAGCATCTATAAGCAAGGTAGCTCAGTGGGTGATCACTAACTTCCTGACTGAGGTCTCAAGGTTTTAATCCTGCTGATGACTAGTGATTTTTAATCAGCTGTGGGTCGAAACTGGGGTCAGGAGACCCTCCTGGGGCAAACTCAGCCTCTATAAAGTGGGTACTCTTAATTAAATAATTAAGTAAAGGGGAAAACCTGACGATTGAGCGTGATATTGGCCCGTCACCTCCATGCACAACCGTTGGCCTTGTAACACTACTTCCTCACATTGTACTGAACCCAAAACCCTGCATGGGTTGTTAGTAATACAGTTTTTTTCATTTTTTTTTTTTTATGTAGATGCATATATTAAAAGAAAAGTATCGATATAACTATATTCCAGTTATAGTTTTCATAAACTATAATTTGTATTTATGTATTTACAATTTGTAAGTATGTTTAGCAAAAACGTACGTACTTAAAAATTGTAATATATTCGATACAAACTTTAAGATAATAACAACAGCTCTCTAGTAAAAAATAAAACTTTGCATACCGACTTGAATCAACCAACTATCTACTAACACATTCGTACTGTTTACTTTCGATTTCATTTTAAACTGCACGAACACAAAAATATACATGGTCACAATTAACATGCCTATTATGAGACGTCTAAAAGGAGCAGGATGAGGGATCTACTCTTCTGAGTTAAGGAAGCAAATAAAGACTAGGAAGAGATGCTGTTGGGCACTTCTTCATTCCTATAATTTATTACAACGCATCTGCTTGTTGTCAAACTCATGGCAGGTGCAGATTAAAGTTTGAAGAAAAAAAATATTATCCAACCATTATTACTAAAAAGGTATTGTTTTTTTTTCATTAATGGTGAAGATTTAAGAGTATTAAGATAATCTTAAAAATGGTATGCCAAGTTTAGATGAACTATTAGGAGAGATGTGGTGTACCCAAAAAAGTTTGAAAAATATCGTATAAAGATATTTACAAGTTTTTAAGTTTATTTAGGACAAAAATTAGTATTTTTCTTTCAAAAAAAGTTATTATTATTCAATGTGCTGGAGGGAATTGATATCAGTATATCACTCACTAATTAGTAAAGTGATATCGGTTTTAGTTGATGTTGTTAGGATGTTCTTTCCTGCTTGCTGCTTGTATATCGCTGTACCCTAACTTTACTTATCTCTACTACTCAATCTTTGTTACCCAGTAGTTTTGCCAAACTAATGCTTAACAACGGCAGGCAATTATCGTCGGTACCTGCCTACGTTTCGAGGCCTATGAAGGCACTTCTTCTAAGCGACGCGGCGTGGAATCCTTAATCAGGATCTGGATTTAGGGCGATATAGAAGAAACCTAAATGGACCAGTGGAGAGTTTATCTGCCAGGCATTGCTTGAATGCATAATTAGCAATTTACATTTCGTACTGAGTTGTTAGTTTTTGCGTTTTGCAAAGGCTCTGGTACGATCTATCGAAATAACAGTTCACATTCGTTGGAAATACTTCAATTCCAGAACAAGAGATACATTCTCTGCTTCTGACAACACCTAAATTAATTACACTTCTCCAGGCGAAATTCGCCTTCACTGTTCTGCCGTGGGCCGTTGATTGGTCTCGTTTCTGGAAGTATTTTATTCAAGGAAAAAGGTTTTGTTAAATTTAACTCCTCCTGATTGGTTTCAAACGCAGGTATTAAGGAAAAAAAAAATTAAAAACCAAGATTGGTCAAAAATACTTATTCCAAACTCTCATCTGCAGTGGTTACAATCTGATTGGAATTGTGTATCTTTAAATACAATAATATTTAACAAAAGTGTATTTTTTTTCTGGTACTCCACATCTTTGTTAATTCTACATACAATCAAATTATTGAGTCATAATTTTGAAAAATTTATATGTTACCAGAAATCTAAAAAAAATATATAAACAAAAAAATAATATATTTGTGAATAACTCAAAAAGTGTAATGATTAATTGAAAGATTAGCAAATTCTCAAATCTGTTTTAGTTCATTTTTATGAACCACTGTAATTCAACTGAGGAAAAGGAGATCTTCTGATGTTTTAAAATAAAATTGGTGAATTTTAGGTTATTATTGGTAAAATTTTAAGCACATATCCTTAAATCCCTAAGCACGTAAACGATTCGCCAATTCAGGCCTCATCAGGGCTGAAAAGAAAAAAATCTGGTGCGCGCAACACACAACTTTCACTTACTCTTTGAACTTTGAATAAAAATTATTTTCTGGCCATGTTAGGCTATTATAAAATGTTTTAAATTGCATTTTAAACTGAGCTAAAGCTAAAAAAACACAAATGCTATTAAAATAACAAAAGTCCTATTTAATATATCACCGGTTGATTATGGATTGTACGATTCGTTGATTATGGATTGTTTGATCCATTGATTATGGATTGTACGACTATAAGTCATTAAACTGTTATTTTCCATTGCAAAGTTTATTAAAACGGAATTAAGAGATTTGCAGTGTCTGTCATAGACAGGTCAAAAGTTGTCACACTAATTGTAAGTGGATTCTGTTGGAATATCGCAAAAAGAAGAATTATCAAACTATTCACTAATTTAATTTTCTAAAAGGTTACATGATGATTTTTCGGAATAAACGGACGATAGATATCTAAATATTTAAATATATTATGAGATCTAGAGTTATTAAACTACAGTAAATATATTTAGGGTTATAAACGTATCTATGAAATATTTTTGTATTTCACTTCTTTTTTCACACAAGTACAATGAAATGGTAGAGGAATATCACAAAGAGAAGATCTATCGAATTATTCACTAATTTAGTTTTCTAAAAAGTTATATGACAATATTTTGGAATTAACTTTAATACCTAATTATTTATAGAGAAATACTTTATTAAAAGTAATGCTGCCCTACTACATAGGGTTGCTTCGTACACAGCATACTTATCAATCCATACGGACATTAATTTTATATTATATTTTTCTTTTTTTTTTCTCCCCCTTCATAACAATACTCTTACAAATTATCAACAATAAGCCATATTAAACAATAGACATAGCATAATAAACACTTTCCCAAAATAAAAAAAAATTCCTTTTTTCTCTTTAAATTCTCAAACGCCAGGAACGCAATATAACATCTCACACATATATAACACAGCAATTCCTTGAATGTAGCCAAAAAGATAAGACGATTATGGACCAATTTAAAATTTAATAAATAATTACTAAACTACAGTAAATGTATTTAATATTATAAACACATGATTTATACATCCGATGAAATGATTTTATATTTTATTTCTTCTTTCACACAAGTACACTGAAATAGTTTTTTTAACAATGCCATCAACTTGCTTAGGTGGATTTTAAATACATTTAAAAATTAGCATTACCTTATTAACACATTCAAAATTCAAAAACCGAAACAAAGGATATAACCATTGCAGCAGAACGTATTAAAAAAAACTAGAGACCATATCTTATCTCCTAATTATCCGATTTTAACGATTTTTTTTTTGTTTTTTAGGCTATTCCATAAACTTTTAGAAAACCATATACAACATTCTTCCAACTTTTTTTCAGCTTCTTTTTCGCTGATGAATGTTATATAGATAAATTTGAAGGGTGTCGAGAAAATGACTTTAGCGAAGTTTCAATGAAATCGGTACATTCGTTTAGTCTATGCGCTACAGTCTATAGCTACGTTTTTCTGCATTTTTATTTTTTTCTCCTTTATTAACTTATCAAATTCTTTCAAAAGTTATATTTAGCATTTTTTCGTAACTCTGAATAATGCGAAATAATTATCTTTTTAAAATAAACCATATTAAAGGTACTTTAGAGGAAGACGTATATGAACATTGGGCATTTAAGCCCTGTAAAGTGACATCAATGGGGATAAGACCTAATTTATATTAAAGACCACTTAATTATACAATGATACACCAAGTTTAATCAAAATCGTTATAGCCGTTTTTGAGAAAACTGTGAAAATGTGTTTCAGCGTTGATATAAAGTGGCACTTCCGGTTAGCCGATTTTAAGGAAAAAGTTGCCATCACAACTAAGCCATATACCTATCTTAAATACGTGATATCAGTTTCATAGGACTTTTCGTTTTTGAGCTAGACTGCTAACATACAAACACACACAGACCATTTGTCGGGACTTGGTCATTTCGACTCAGGATACCTCAAAACGTATAAATCCGTCGAAAACTCAGATTCAAAAATTTTCTCGATCGCAATACTTACACTTACTATATATTACATATATACGTAAGTGAAAGTAAAATGTTCCACATCTCTGTAACATTCTTCTATGATTTGCAGAGGACACGATTGAATGAATAGTATGATCTTTTACTGGGTTTAGCCGTAGTGACGCGGTTGAAAGGGAAATGCAGGGATTTCGTGGAGTCATGCTTTTCCCTCCACAGTTGGAGGGATAAGTCTGGCTCGGAGTTCTCTCGCCTGATTGTAAATAGTGTATATAGGTATGTTTGTGTTCTTTTTTAATTATAAATTTTTAGGTTATTTTATTCTTTTATATTTTTCTGTATAATTTATTTTATTTATTGTACATAGAGTGTGAATGTGAATACTATTATATAATATAATATTATATTATATTATAACTGAATACTATTATAAATGTCCTGTGAGATAGATTGTAATATTTTTCAATAAACAAGTTAAAGAAAATACATATGTAAACTAACATTGAATTTCTTTTGAAGAGTTTTTACTTGTTTACGCTAATAAATGGTGGATATTAACCTCGTGTTTTGGATAACGTTTTCTGGTCTATTCTGGTTCGGATCCTTTTGGCGAAAGATAATTTGAGATTAAATATTATTTTTTTTTTATCTTTACATTTTCATCCGCACCTGTCATGGTAGTGACAATTAGCAGATTTGCTGTTAATTTGAAAATGACATGATAGGCATGACGAAGAATGGAGCCCATCAGCACCTCTTCCTTGGCCTGTTTACATCCTAAAATCAGGAAAGGAGATCTCTCATCCAGCTCCTTTTCAGTCGCCTCCTGATGAGCATTTCAGCCGTGGCCATGTCTTTGATAAGTCCATTGTGATGTCCGTGTAGTTTTAGATGAAATCGGGAGTAAAGAGTACGTATGCGCTGGTCAATGGTTGGTTGTCTTAGGTCGGTATGTAAAGTCTTGTTGTTGACGTACCAGGGAGCTGCAGTTATTAGTCTTAAAATTTTAGATTGAAAGGATTGTAGTTTTTGTAAGTGAGTCTTTTTTGCTGAACCGTAAATCTGTGAGGCGTATGTCCAAATGGTTTTGAGCAGGTACGTGTATGTATTTAGTTTTTGTCTAATTTTCAATTTTGATTTACAAAACAATGAGTACAGTATTTTCAGTCGCTTGTTCAAACTCTTTATTTAATGTTCAAACGTTATTATTTAAAGCGCATAAATTTGTTTTCATTTCAACATCTGTACAATTTTAATATTTTTTCTGGTTTTAAGTGATTAATTAATATTTTAAAAACGTTAATATGATCAAATCTTGTGAACTTATTTTATTTTTTTGTGTGTGAGGGAGGGTTATAAATAATGACTTCACTGACTTTTTTTTCTCTCTTTGTTAGTTATTCATATCAACCCACAGTCTGAGTTTTACCAGAATTTATATTTATCTATGATTGTAATAAACAGACAAATTGTATATGACATATATAGAAAGATGCAGAAATAACAGTTCTAGATGGGACATCAACCCACGCAGTAAGCTCTGTGTGCCCCAATGGATACATCTATACTCATCTCTTCAAACCTATATAATCCAATTAATGGAAATAACAATTTCCTTTACAGAACGCTATATATAGCATAGGAAGAATTGCAACACAAAAATAAATTTTATCAGTAATTCCTTTTTTATTTTTAATTGAAAACTTCTCAAGGCTCATTCTGCACCTATTATACATTAATAAAACTAAAAGCAAAAACGAATATTATATCTTTTACAAACATAAGAATTAATATATCAATATAATGATAAACACCGAATTATATTAGTAATTATCAACATTATACATGGAATTGAAACATTAAATATAAGAATTTTATAAAGAAGTCTTTTTTTTCTGCAGTAATATAACATTGTGTCACACGGACAATAATTTTAGTGCGGTAAGAACACAATCACACCATAATATCGTTTATATGTTATATACAGAAAACAAAATATTATTACATCATTATAAACAAATTATTATTGTATACAAATAATAAACAATAGCACCGGCTAAATAATAATTCATAAAGGAATAAGTAGAAAATAATAATATGTAAACATATCTATAGAAACAGATAATAATCAACGGACTGACCGAGGAAGCTAACGTTGCCCGACAACCTGACAAAAAGAAGTTAACATGATAACCAAATATAAATAGGAATGGGGTTGCCGAGTGGGATAACGCTTTGTCCCATAACCTGATAGAAGATAATTTGATCAAATAATTACGAGTTACAAGGTGGGAGGGGACTTTTAACTCTTACATGAATCCCCCACTCTCATTCACTGACCTGGAAAAAAAAAAACGTATATTCTAAAAGGCGAGGAAGGGGAAAAAAATGATGGAATAATTACAAGCCCACGTCCCGGCGAATCTTTGAACTCTGCGACAGTTGGCACGCAAGAAGAAATCGGATCATAGAAGCCGCAGTAACTATCAAGCACCATCCTGATGCTATACGAAGAGCCAGAGAAGCATGGATTCGTCGTGCTGAATGTTGCATCAACATAACGCAGGCCCCTTTGAGCAGTTACTCTAAATAATAATAACTAAATAGTAATCATAAATAATAAATGTTTAACCTTTGATATCTGCTTTATAAATGAGTGTGAGATATACGTTAATATGAACTTTATATTTATTTTGTGTTAGTGAACACATACCTAAAATAGTGCCGTGAAATTACGAAAAATCTTGTATATTCCATTTCAACAAGATCTCGATCTTCTGACCTCTACATCCCTTCTCACAGATCTGCCTCATTTCAAAACTCCTTTATAGCCCGCGCTGTCAATTTCTGGAATTCTCTACCTATCAAAATTCGGCATTCCCCCTCCATATCCACCTTCAAATCCCTCCTATTCCAATTCCTATCCCAAAAACAGTCAGATACTTGCTAAACTTTTGATGTTATACATTTCTTGTCATCATCAAACGACAGTACTATTCTATACTGTGAACTTCACTAGGGATATTACAATATCTTCCTGCTCTTGATGCAACTGACCGCATCTATTGTTTTTTTTTTTAGTTTTTTTTATTCGTATATAATTAAATCTGTACCTATAACTAGAATTAGACAATGATCAGTCTACATATTATTCATTATTTAAATACACTGACATTTTATATTGTCAGCTTTGTCTTTTCTTTGTTAGCAGAAACACACCTCATTTTAATGAAGAACTCAATGTATTTTTCAAAAGAATATAATAATAATTTTTCATACAGTACATAGTTTTAAGTGTTTTATCATAGTTTTAACTGTTTTGTATATAGATTTATTTTTTGTATATAGCTTGTGTACAATATTGGGGGGCCCGGTACATGCCATATGACCGGGAGCCCATTTCTTGTGAAATATAAAAAGAAACAAATATTTTGTGAAGGAATACTTGTGAATAAGTAATTTGATCAACGTACAGTTTGATGAGAGGGCCGGTCTCGCGCCTTCTCTTTCTCTCTCTCCGCCGTTCGTCCTAGGTCCAGGAAATAGCCGAAGGGCTGTAACTCTGGAGGTCTGGTCAGGAGGTAGGTCGTAAGTCCTCTTCTTACTCGCTTAGAGAGGGGGTAGTGCAAGTTGAGACCGGGGGTCCCCGTGTCTTATTTATTCAAGTGAAAATATAATTCTAAATATTATATATTTATACAAAATTGTGGATGTAAATCCAACAGCTTGTTTAACTAATATTTTCTTTACTTTCTGTTTTTTATTATTGTATTATTTTGACTAGATGTAGTATTTTAATCATGTTCTATTTTGTTATTCTAAAGGGAATTTGTCCCGGAATAAAGTTATTTTCTTTTTTCTTTTTTCAGGGAAGTTGTTTATTTATTTTAGTTATTTGGCAATAATAACTTCCAATTGGTAACAATTGAGTATATTTCTATTATCAAAGTTACTTGTTAACAAGTGAAGTTATTTTCTATTTCTATTTCTATATGTATATACAGGAAATATACAGTAATTATATAATAAAATAGCTGGAGAAACAAAAGTTTATATTAGTTTGGACATTTATGTTATTAAATTAATATATAAAGCTTCTTGAATTATTTACGTGTTTTCGTATTAATTCGTAAACAATTGATGTACCATATGTATACATACGAATTTTTTTTAGTTTGAAATTTTTTTTTTGTAACTTGCTTACTAAATATATTACACTAAATTGCACAGGTTAAGAACTAAGATTAGAGGAGGAATATATTTCCATTGGATAGAACTGACAGGATGACCATCCCAGCTGACGCAGTGATCTATAGAGGGAAGGACCTTCGGACAGTTGTGCCAACTGTAGCGATTGATATCCTTTTTCTGCTGGTCCTGGTAAACGGTTCCTTCTGGGCTTTTTCTGCCCCGTTCCCAAAAACCAGGACAAGATAAAGGACCCGTCCGACTCGATCCGTCTTCCTCTCCCAAACAGATTCCTTGATCCCGCCCTGTCTTCTTATACTGACCAATACTTTACTAATATTGACAGAATTCGCTATTACTCTAAAACTTACCTTGCATAAGTGTGCTTAACACATTACAAGGTTTGAGTTTAAACAACTACAGTAACATATTTATGTTCGTAAGACAATTACATCTATCAATATATATATAAAAATGAATATATGTCTGTCTGTCAGTTTGTCCTTTGTGCATTACTAAACCATTCATCCTATCGCCATGAAACTTTGGGAAGTTCTTCCGTATACTCCTTGGAAGGTTTCTGGCATAGTACTTCTGTCTCACGATAATTTTATATATGTAAAAAAAATAAAAATGTAAATGTTTTTCTGTTCAAAGCACAAAAAACTGTGTCGCTATAAATTATAGCGCCAAAACAGCTTTACCGATTTTAACAAAACTCATCTTCCCCGAGTCTTCCCCTTGAAACCCTTTTAATTTATGTATATAACATATTTTCCCGAAAACAAGCTGAAAAATGTTACGATGAATTTAACATTGTATTTGCCGATATCTAAAAAAGCACACAATTTTTGATAGATAATACCCATATTTATATGAAATATTTCTGAATTGTTGAAAAAAAAAAAAAATCATCAAAATTGGACGGTTCGTTGCAGACTTATAGAGTTTTAAACATTCACTGCTTTATCTTCTGAAAAGACCATTTCCTTTTGCTTCCTCACTACCGAAGGTCGGCAAGCATTTTTTTCTGTCTTTTATTGATTAATTGAAAATTTTATAATTACTACAGTAATTGAAATTATCATTTGAAGAATTTATATGATTCTCCTTATGTAGGTCAATACTATTATACGTTTTTTAAATTAATTTTTTAACTTAGTTTTATAAGTTCAACTCAGACTGTTTTTGATGATTATGATTAATGGCTTATTCACTCAGATGATTATTAATGCTGAATTTGAATTCCGAAAAAAATATCATTAGAATTAGTTTAAATTGAAGCCATTTTACAGACAAATTTGTTTCCCAACTTTTTAAAAATGACAAATGTCCTTTGCTACTAATCTACTCATATGTGCTTTCTATTTTCTTTCTTTTTAATTTTGCCAGGCTAAGCAACAGAAGCGCGTGGCCGGGTAAAGCTAGTTATAAATAAAACCTGGATGTATACACAGATGCATATTTTTATTAAAGTACTGATTTCAGTACCTGAACACCGTCAGTGCTCAAACTACGCCCTAAAGATAACCCCATGCATGGGTTGAAACGTTGGTACAAATAAAACATTAAATTTTTTTTTTTAAATACTGCGTCCTGAATATTTATCATATGTACAATATATGTTTATGATATGTAGAGCAGTCCTTTTTATAGCCCCTTTCTACTTATTTTTGTCTTTAATCCTTGGTATGTCTTAATAATAGTCCTTTTCCTGCTTAAATGCATTGTAAGGTTTTTTTTTTTTGTCGATTCTAAGTATTTAGTTCTCCATATGTAATATAAAGGTGATGGGGCTCACCTCAGGCTTGAGTTGACCTTATTCTCTAGAGCTTACAACTAAATTAATAAAACATCTATCTCATGTGATTTGTTGCCAACGTTTTGGAATTTGGGCTAGTAATAATTCGTTGAAAAGAGGGTTTGCCAATTGTTGGGATTTTGCGAAAAATCGTTTTGCCAGAAATTCGTTTATAGTTGATAAATTTAGTGTTGCTTGAATATCCAATGTCATCTTTCTCTGCAGAGTGGTTCCTCTAACAATTTTTCTAATTATTCCATTTTGGATAAATTGTAATCTTTTCAGAGTTGTTTTGCTGATGTGTTCGAACAGAGGTGCACCATACAACAGAGCCGGCCGTATAATACTTGTATAGACTAGAAGCTTTAGGCGTAAAGATAGGTTTGTTGTCCGAATTAAATTTTGGAGTCTGTATGTCTTAGATCTTACTGTTTTAATTTTTTTTGTCAAAATGTCTAGTAAATTTTAAATGTCTGTCGAAGTGAATACCGATATATCGAATACCGATATATCGATTAAGTGAATCGATAATTTGATACTGTTATTGTTAATTTTGAATTCGTTTGGCATTTTCTTTTTTCCTTTTTGGTATGGAAATATAATTCCTTTCGTCTTTTCAGGGTTAACATCTATGTTTAGGATTTTTAGCTGTTCTGAAATTTTTTCACAAGCTATTTCCGCCTGCTGCATAGCTTTTTTAGCATTCATACTGCTTCTTGAGACAGCAATGTCATCAGCAAATGCTGTCACGGTAGCTATTTATCTGAGTATATCATAAACTTATTAATATGACCTATTCCAATTACGCCTTACGAGAAACAAAAATTAGAACAACCATTGCATTAATTATAAACGACATTTTCTTTCATTAAATGTGTAGGTATATGGCATATGTGGGGAACCTCCGGCCTCCGTGACGTAGTTGAGGCCTCCTAAGGACTTAAAATAATCATCAGGATGTTCGGAATAATGACACCTGAATAATTATATATATATTTTTTGTAAGTTTGAAGGTTTTTAAATTATCTGAAACTCATTAATTAATTTACAAATATATAAAACGTAACAATTTATAAAATAATGATTATATTGTAATAAATATATTTTCACTTTTAGCCAATGAGAATTCCCGACCTCTTTTCCGCTGGTCCTTTTATCCTGAAGGGGTTCTAGAGGGAGGTAACTTTCAGAAATAAGGACACCGGGTTATAGTAAGGAAGCACCGCAACTTGTACAATCTTTACAGAGTTTTCTTTTAAGTAAATACTTTAGGATCGACTTTGTCTGCTTAGCCCACAACTTTGTAACTTCAACTTCATCACTTAATCTTAAGTTTATTGATTATCATGGTCAATATTATACAGTGTTCTGTATGAGTAATATCTTTATTGTGTAAAGATTTTTTTTAAAAATTATTACAATTATGTATACGATATGTTAAACGAGAATTGTCTGTTTATGTAATTAAAGTATTGATCAAAATAATTAACAAAATATTCCAAATATTTTTAGGCTATTTTATATATATATATATATATATATATATATATATATATATATATATATATATATATATATATATATATATATATATATATATATATATATTTATTTTTTTACACGAATCGGCCAGCAAGAACCACGCTAATGTCATTTCTTGTTCTTCTTTACACCTTCCGCCCTCCTTTTACTCCAATACTCTCTCATCCTCCTAGACTGTTCCTCTTGCTCTTCCTTAGTACATTTTGTCCCTTATCTTTCCCTCCTTCCCACAAGAACCCCAACCTCTTTTAGTTTTTTCCCCAAAAATCTCTCTTTATCCGTGATTTTTGGTCTACAAAGTTCCTCTTTTATTCGTTTTATATATCCCTCAATACTCTTAAAGATGCTGAGTTTGTAGAAAATTTTCTTGTTTAATCTCTTATCGTTCATTTTGACCATGATCTTTCTCTGTCTTCTGGTTCATAGGACTATTTAAAGATCTTCCAATATCCTATATATTTCTTCATTGGATCTTCGCCTATACCCTTGCGTTATTTAGGGTCCATGAATCCTCCTAAGAATTTTCTTCCATCTTTTATTTGTTATTTTATAGAAAAATATTCATCATTAAAAATATGAAGTATGTTATTTTATTTTATTTCATTTCCACATCACAGTAATGGATGCATATATTTCCAAGTGTTTCTCAACGGCATAACGCGTATTAAAATACAGGGATACTTTAAGGAACATATATAACAATGGTATGAGATTAAGAATTATATATTAAGTATATTCATAAACAAACTTCAAATCTTTCAATCAAAAACATTCAGAACAATTACAAAAGCACCTTGGTACGTTAACAACATAACCTTACATACTGACCTCCATATACCGACTGTTAACGAATACATACGAACTCATTACAAACGATTCTATGAGAACTTACAAGGATATCTTAATACACTTATAAATGACATGGCCACTAAAAATATACCAAGTAACGTCTGTAGGAGACTGAAGAGGAGCTGGATGAGGGACCTTCTCGCCTAATGTAGATATCAAGCCGAGTGAGTTGCCGCTGGGCACTGCTCCTTCTAATGCCTTTCATGACATATTTTGCAAGCGATCTCACATTCACTGGTTGTCATTACAATTATGATAGATGTGAATAAAAAAAAAATAAATAAATAAATAAAAAAAAAATTATATTCTTTACTCTAAAAAATTTTATTTCTAGTAATTTACTAATTGATTAATATTGATTGATCAGAAATTCAACTAACAAAAAAAATAGTCGGTAAAAATATATTTTTAATTTTGGTTTATCCACCTATCTTTCTAACCCTTGTACATTTTTTTCCCTAAATATTCTACTAAAACCCAAAAAGTCACTCGAAAACCCATCTTCCTATAATTATACAGGAAGCCTCTGCACATCGATCAATATCTTAGTATATTGAATCGAGAAAGGTGCTGAAAAGTGGAAAAAATATTCCAAAACAGGGAGAGGTAGACAAGGTGCAAAATATTTCCAAAGTCAGTAATGGGATTTTTTTTTTAACATCCAGTTCTAAATCTGTGTCCCGGAGGTAAAGTACCTTACACCATGGCTAGTTTTCATAAAATAATTTTAGATCGAAGAAACAAATGTTAATAGCTCAAAAAAAAAAAAAAAAGAAAAGAAAAAACCTGTACCACTACAACTCATGAAGGGTATTGGGTTCAGTAATATTTAGGGAAAGTACTGTTACAAGATTAACGGCTGTGCAGACACGGGATCGGGCCAGGATCACGTTCAACCGCCAGGTTTTCCTCCTTAATGAATTATTTATTTAAGGGTGCCCACTTCGTTAAGGCTGGGTGTGTCCCAGGAGGGTCTCCCTATCCAAGGGTTGCCCCACGGCCAATGAAACAAAATAAATAATATTTCTGCCATAAGCAGGGATTCGAACCTGGGACCTTCAGCATTGGAAGCTTAGAGCTCTACCACTGAGCTCACCTGCTCCCCTATAATAGCTCAAAATTATTAAAAAATAGCTCTCTGAACTAAACAAAAAAAAAAAAATAATAACATGGTGTTTATCTGCGGCTTACAGAGATATAATATATATATTGTTTTATTTCGTTATTTTTAGCAAATATTTTTAATACTTTCTAAATAATAACGAAATGTCACACCGAAGAGGATAAACCGACCGGTAAAGATGACAAATACGACCATTATCGGCGGGAACGAGTTGCATATTCAGGATGCAAAAACCATCGAATCAGAATTCACGCCCTTGAATACATAATTGCCTTTTATATTTTGCGGGCGGATCTGTTGTGAATAGATCTACATTTTAAGCTTTTTACCTCCCCTCCCCTAACCATCTACCATTAGCCCTCTGTTAATTTAATAAAGGCTGTGTTTAAATCAATTGTTTACAAAATGTATTTCAATATTTGTGCGCTTCGTTGGAGCTTTCATGGAAATATTGCTACGTTTTCATTAGTCTCGCGCTCCTGACTTTTTGTTTGTCGAATGATTTACTATTCTGGACAGAACGCAAACAGCATCAGTCAGTGTAACTTTTGCAATTGCTTTAAAAGGTCAACTTCATAAATCATGACGATGAATACACGACTGCATAAAAATGTTTCGAATATTAAGCTATGCACTCTGTTTATCTTAAAATTTTGTAATAAAAAATTGTAGATGTTGTAAAGTCTTTTAAACTGAACCGTAAGACGTTAATCTATATATTTTGAAAACTGTTGTATCGTCAGCATAATAATAGTTTCATAAGATTTATGTTGAGGATTCCGACGTGCTCTTATATTTTCTTTTCTTTTGCTATACCGAGTTGAAGTGGCTCTATCCTACTTCCTGATAGCAATTCCTATTTCATGTTTTCCTTATCTAAGCCCTTAGAACTGGAAAAATCTCCTAACATACTACAATTTCATACATGGAATTTTAAAAAAATAGCATACACCAACGGCGCTAAATATTAATGTTTTCTATACAGGATCAATGATGTTTATATTTTAATTGAGGAGATGCACTTGGAGTACAGTTCCTCATCATACTGTTTATTTGATTTGAATCTGATTAATTGTTTATAAATATATTCTTTTACATGCAGTAATATGTAAATAAAACAAAGGAAAAAAAATACAAAATACAAAATTTTCATACGGTTCATATATAGTTTTTTCTATTTATTTCTAAAAAAAAATAATAGGATTATTATTGCCTTATTATTATTATTATTATTATTACAGATTACAAAAGATTATTATTATAGATTGTCTTCATATTGGTTCTCCATATCATATAATGTCCTGGCCATGACGTTAAACTGCATCCTGGGGGGGACTTACCTCATAGCCGTAGTGATGGCAATTTGTCTAGGAGAAGGAAACTCCGAAATCAAACCAAGGATAGTTTAGACTCTTCAGCTGTGGTGAAAGTGTGGGCGGGGTGGCCGAATGGACTAACGCGTTGTGCACAGCACCACCGTTGCCCGGCAACCTGATATATATATATGATATATGTTGCAAAATAGTCATGAGTTCGCGTCTCAGTGCCAAGTCGTCTTTTAAATACCCGCCCACGCCTTCTGGCCCACGAAAACCCGATAAAAAAAAGCTGTGGTGAAAGCAACTAGCCTTGGGAAGAAAAATCCTGAATACAAATGACCCGATCCTTCAGATTGAGGGTTGAGCCTGGGACCAAAGACTCCTTCTCGAAAAAAAATTAATGTTCAGAAAACTGAGTTAAAAGGAAAGCTGGATGTTTCTAATGGTAAAAGACTTAAGCGCTCTCAATGGACTAAACTAAAATGGAAACAATGCGAGGTTTCATAAGCCACAAGCAACGTAAATACAATGTTATGAGCCGCAAAAATGAAAGAAATCACCGACCACCTCATAAAGCATAACATAGATATAAGACATAATGCGAGAAATAAGATGGAGTGGAAGTGGTAAAAAAGTGGTAAAAGTGGAAGAACTGATAAAACGGAGTTCTTCATATTATACAGTGGTCCGGATAAAAGAACTAGTCAAGCAGTAACAGGATTTTTTTCTGAATAGTAAATACATTTTTTTTTCGTACGTATTAAATACTGTTTCTCGCATATGCCCCAACTGAGGCTGACGATGGATGACAACAAAGTAAAAATTTACGATATCCCGGGAAGCAATATTGAAAAGGTGCCCAAATAAGATGCAATTGTATTATTAGGATACTTCAATGTCAAAATTGGGAGAGAACAGGCCCAAAAGAAGCAGCTGGAAGACACTCGTTGCATGAAATAACGATTGAGAATAGTCTGTTATTAGCCTGCAGAAATGTACAGATAGCGCATAAAACACTCATGTTTTCCACATAAAAAGATAAATGAAGGTACTTTGAGGGCACCTGGATGAGATGTTGTGAATCAAATAGATCAAATACTGATATCAACAAGACATTCATCAAACATCATAGATGTGAAAAGTATGAGAGTCAATAACTGCGATTCAGACCGCTTTTTGGTTAGAGCTGAGTGTAGGCAAATGATAGCAAAGACGGCAAGAGCAGAAACAATAAAACGAACAAAATGGGACACTGAAAAATTAAAAGTGGAGAACGAACTGAGGAGTTTTCAAGATTTTATGAATACAGAGATGGAAAGAGGAATGTTAGAGAATAACAGGAAAAGTGGGCTTATTGAAAAAAATGGAAAGTTGTAAAGGAGGCTCTAGGTCTCCTTCCACTACTATGGCAGTGGAAGAAATCACAAATGATAGAAATCGGGAATTGTTCAATGAAGAATGTGGGAAAGTCATTGAACAGAAAAACCACTCCAGATAGAAGATATTACAGAAGATCACAAGGCAAAACTAGGAGACCTATGATATGAAAAGAAGATATATTTAAGAAAATATATACAGAGGAATGAGAGAAAAATGATCATTAAAAGGCTTGAAAATATAGAAATGTTGAACAATATGCCCCAAAGCAGGAAATTTAGAAGGAAATTAATTGGTTCAAAAAAGAGTATCAGCTGAAGCTGAATAATTGTTAAAATAAAACAGGAGAGGCTTTGGATGCTGTAATTATGGTAGGTAATAAATAAACATTTGTTAAAAATGCATATCTGAAATTCTATCTGATTAAGATACTTTTCTTTACTTTTATAGTTTTACGAGAAAAAATATAGAAATTGAACGGGTTTTCATGGAATTTTGATCAAAATGTTCATACAATATAAATGCCCAGTTTATTGCGCAGATATTTGCTAGTACTGGTTGAATTTCCAGCATTAAATTTTTTTTTTATTTTTAATGATCAAATATATACTTTATGCCCAGATAAGATTTACTTCTCCTCATAATTATAATTTTCTATCTGTTCTGTTTCTGAAATAAATGAACTATATATCGATAATTTTACCGGACTATAATACATTCCTTACCCCGTAGCTGTAGGAATATGAAGATCTGTTAGTTTAATTAGGCTTCAGAGCGTAAAATATCATTGTCATCAACATCTGATATTTTCATAATTTATAATTTTAAAAAAGACGAACGAAGAGAAAAGAGAGAAAAAATGATTTGTGATTATGAAAATCTAAGTAGCTTATAATTGACAATGTAGTAAATTTTAGCTAGTTTACTCCTTTCAATTAAAACTAAGGTACACGCACCTCTGAGCTGTGTTGCGGAATGGTTTCACATGACGCCGTTCTTCACACTGTTTTTGCATTATTTTATATATCTGATGAACTGACTTTTATTTTCATTATGGGCTGTTTTAAGAAAAGGCAAATTCTTGTCACTTCACTTTCATGCTTACACTGGAATAAGCAAAATAAAAATATAGATAGAGGTATAATTACTAAAGAAATATTTCCTGGAATTCTTCCCCATCCAAGTCATTCGATCCCGCCTCCCCTCATAAATCTCCGACATCCTTCAATTTAAATAATTTGTTCACTACCGCAATACCCTTTCCCTCTATTCAGATTTATATATAATGACTAATGCCAGACTTGTCCCTCCAGCTGTGGAGAGAAAAGCATGATTCCAGGAGATCCCACCTCTTCTCTCTCAACCGCGTCACTGGGGCCAAACAAATTGTAGATTGAGTAAGAGCACTTTAGCCACATACACTCATGTCGTGAGTTGAGAATCTGGCCATTGCCAGAACTCCAATATTTACAAACTATAAAAGGTCGCTGGGCCACTGCCGTGTTATATATTAAGGTGGAAAATTTCTTGAGCGTGATCTCGATCAAATCTCCTAACACAACCGTTGACCAAGAAACAATACTTCGTAACATAGTACTGAACCCAACATCATTTATGTATAGTGGTACAGGTTTATGTTTTTTAAATTGTATTTAACTTTAATTTATTTTATTATCTAATGATCTGGTTGAGTTTTATTCGTAAAGTTCATATATTATTTTATTTTTATCATTGTTCTTCCTTTATTACTACTTATTATTATTGTATATATTTGTTTGTTAATGTTCGCTTTGTTTTATTTTTTTAATCATTTATACATTTTTTTTTTTTTGTATGATTGGGAACTCACCTTCAGAACCAATACCTATTGCCCTTGGATGTGGCATGATTTATTATTATTCAATAAATAAATGTTTTTCTAACATTTCTCTTGTCTTATAGATTTATTTTTTAAGTCATAGTCCCGAGATAGAATAATTTATTTATAAATCCTTATTATGAAGTTCAATTCCGATTATGTTTCGTAACGTTGAGGTTTTTTTTTATAGTTCATTTGTAGTTGTTTTGTCATATCTTTAGTGATGGGGATCAATTCTTAATTGAGGATTAATTGGTTTTGGTTTGTAATTAAGTTCCAAACTACCTTAATCCCAGAGCTCAGACCATGATTAACGTTAAAACAATTGTGATCAGGATCGGGGTAATGCTGGTTTAAAGCTATTTATTAAACGTGAGGTGTACTTTTGAATTGAAAACATGATTTATTTTTATGTTATTGGAACATTAAAGGTTTTTTTTTTTAAATTACAATTTTTAGAATGTCTTTGAATAGAAAAACTGTTAAATTGGTAAAATTTGAATTAGTTTTGAATTTAAAACATTACCATCTAAGATATACCCCTGGAATTAAAATAAACCAACAAACAATGTACGTACAACAATTTTTTGACAACATGAATATTATTATTTAAAATAAACCTGATTAATTATTAAATATCAAAACTATTTTTTATAGTATTAACTGACTTAAAATAATAAAAGCAAAGAATGCATGTATGGATCTGAAACTTATACAATACAAGTACTTATTGCAATGAGTGATACTATTTGATTCTTGGTGTATATATTACTTAAGAATACAGAAAACTTAGTTCCAATTTTTATGTCTAATTTTATCCTTTCGCGCAAGAAAATAAACTGTTATTAACTAATAAAACCAATTGAAAATATTTAAAACTAAGCAATAAAAGTATAATTATGAATGTTATTCTTTTGAAGTGTTATTTCTAAAAAAAAATAAGGAAAAAAGTCTAAGGTTCCGGGTCCTTAATGTCTTTGGCAGCCACTGGCAGTTGCTATCTCCTGCTTAGTCCTTATCGTCGAGATCTGCTTCTTCAAGCATCCTCTGTTTCTCCCTCAATCTCCTTTCACATTCTCAGCAACCCTGACCATAGGGATCTATATATATATATAACATACATGTATATGCACGTATGTACTCACAGTTAAAATCTGTCGAAGTTGATCAAATAAAGCATAATACATGTATGGCAGTATAGTCTTAAATTTAAAGAGAAGACCCAGGTGCCAGAATTTATCAAACGCTTGAGCGACATCCAAAATACATCAATATGGTCGTTTTTTCTGTTTATTTTTATGTCACTATGATACACTTCTGATGAATTAATCCCTAAGGTGGATTGTTTATCCTGTTTGTAATATGTCTAAAACTATATCTGTTAACTCTTGTTGAAATTAGGGATATCCTCCACTAACAATTAATTTTAAATCAGGATAGGAACCAAGGCCGTGTGGCGCTCCTCTCCCACACGGCTACCAATGTCTTATTTCTTATTCATCTCCACGACTACAAACTCGCTGGCTCTTGGCATTTCCAACAGGTGTGAGTTGATACCCTATGAGTTGATCCCTAGGCACTGAGGGTCAAGTTGTTGAGGGACTTTACGTTCTGACGGAGAGTAATCTCCCTCAACGAATGACAAAGTAAAAATATCCGTACTACCAGACTTTTTTAAACGGGTGGAAGGAACTCGTTGATCCAACTCACTTTTCAGTGGAAAGAAGAGATGGACCTGCACGCGGGAAACCTCCAGAGAGGGTGGAAGAGAACGCTGGCTGAAAAGAAGAAAGAGCAGACTGTGTGCCCAGTTGAAAAATAAAAAAAAACAATGTGATTGGTCTGAATGCAGCAGCGACTTGTAACGCATGCGTTGCTCACTGCTGCATAACACCCGTATTGCCTTACCGGTAGGGTAAGGTTTAAAAATAATAAAATAAATAGGTGTGAGTTGAAAAATAAAATTGCATAATTTAGCTAAATTATGTTTAATAATGTATTATTATTAAAGTAAACTTGAGAAAATTCAGACATTAAGATCTTGAATGGGGACATCACATTGATATTTTCGAATAGTATTCAGTTATAAAAGAAATATATAAAGTTATTACATTGGAAATGAAAAACAATGTAATGCGCCATTCTAAAGGATATTGCAACTGCCCTAGTTTTTATTCCTCATCTCCTTGTAATATTCTTTTTGTTTATTCATATCTTGTGTATTAAAGCTACCCTAACATTCTTATTCTTATAAAAATTTATTTTATTACTTTGTTTTTCCTTTTCCTGTTCCATCTGTGTATAATAATAGAGAGGCAATATTGTTCCTCTTTCCATTGGACTAATGGAACAAAAACACCGTCGATAAATAATATAAACTCCTATCTCGATCATAGAGGCATCAAGTCGACGAAATGAGATATGTATTCAACGACAGTACTACAATTAACGTAAGGTTGTGTGGATGCGAACCCTTTACCTTGAATTATCTCGAAAATGGTACGTTTTTGGGTTTAAAAACGCAGGGCCCGATAGTTCCTGTATGTATCAAAATCTTCAAATCCCAATTTGTTCCGTATCGATTAACAGACTTGCCACCGTTCCAGTATTCCAGTATTGAAGCCTAGCAAAATGTTTGTATCGACTTTATATATTTTAGAACGAAAAACAAAAGTGGAGAATACGATTCGCTAACCCTCCGTAAAATTCTTAATCCAACGGTACCCCATTCATGATATTTGAGCATGGCAGGAGCTTATATTTGGTACAAAACCGATTTCGAGCCTTACTGTAATAATATATGGGGGGATGTGGTGATGGAGATAGCTCATTGTAGAGAGGAAGGAATGCTGAAGGTCTGATTTTTAATTTTTGAGATATTTTAATCCATATCTTTCATAAAACTCGTTATCATTTCGTTTTCAACACTATTATTTCGTCATCGCCTCTCTAACAGGGGATTTAAGATATAATTTTGAATAATAACCCATTACAGAGATGATGGAATTCTGAACAATTGAGTCTCTTACTGTATGCAGATTTTATTTTTAGTTTCTGAGGTATTTTAATCCATATCTTCAATAAAACACATTACTATTTGGTTTTCGACAATATTTTTTTATCTTTTCGTCTCACTAACCAGACGTCGCGTTAAGATACTATATAATATAATATAGTATATAATATAGATAATATATTAAACTACATAATAGATACTATATAATATAGATAATATATAATAGCTCATTACAAACAGGATAATATGTGAAAATTTTCCTCGCTTACAGTATGGAAGTCAGATTATTAGTTTTAATGAAATATTTTAATCTAAATGCAAAAACGCTTTAATTAATCGAATCCAGCCAACTTTACTAGAGCGTTACACATCGGGGATCTGACTGCTCAATCTATTTCACTCTTCACAAAAAAAGAACAAGGCGCGTCTAAAAACGTTTTCCCTTAAACAATAAAGAAGATTGTTCATTTAAAAAAGGGTTGCATTTTTTTATCCATTTTAGAATCACTATAACATGATTATACAATTTTTAGACATTTCAGTTTCATTCATATACATTCAGTACATAGAGTCGATTTCCTGGGGTCAAAACACCATTAAACTTTGGGTAAAGTTCATCTAAATTTCGGAACGTAAGAACGGTTATGAGCGGAATTAAATATTTTTATAGTTATTTGCATTTCACATATCCTTTTAATGATTTTTGAAGGTGGAAATTTTCTATTTAGAAAACTTAATGAAGTTGTCGGAGAAGTGAATTTAGAAGGAGGTACTCATAGCCAGCCACCATTTTATTACAAGATAGCTGCAGAAGAACCCGTTTTGCTATCAACTGTAGAACTAAAACGGCTGGAACGATTTTGATAAATCTTTTTGGGGGCATTACCGTTGAAATACTTTATAGTTTTACAAATATGTTTCTTACACCTAAAAGAGCGAGGAAAATGGTTTGATTAATAAAAAATTTCATTTGCAAATAACTCAGTATACATTTGTGCGTGTATTTATATGTCAATGTTATTTCCAATAAAACAAAAAAAAAAAAAAAAAAAAAAAACGCTGCAAAGTATTTCACAATGGTTTATTATCTCCAAACAATAACTTTAAATATAGACAACTTTAAAGGGCGTCGAGAAAATGACTTTAGCGAATTTTCATTGAAATCTGTAAATTCGTTTAGGAGCTACAGTCTATAGCAACGCAGGTTTCTCGGCAGCTATTTTGAAAGTTAAAGGCGGATAGTAATGTCGATGAAGGAGGATCATCCTTGGGTGACCTCTGATTTTATATCAAAATTTGAAAAAAAATCGGTCCAGTAGTTTCGGAGAAAATGCGCGGACGGCGGACGGCGGACGGGCAAAAAAATTTTTATTCGTTTTTCGAATACTACGCGTCTTGAAACGTGGAACCTCAAATTTTGAAAGGGGGTTATGTTTTTGAATTTTTTGGTTGATCACAATGTTTCATTATTGAAAATTTATTGAAAAAAAACCAATATCATTAAAATCATTCCATTAGTCGCAGAAATATGGTGTTTTGAATTTTATACACACATTGCCTTGGAAATTCGACTTTATTTATTTGGATGTATGATAGCTAAAAAACTATAAGTCTACCGGTAGATTCCTAATGTTTCTTTGAAAATCAATATACACTTATATGTACACTTACCTACTCAAATCCATATGGACATACGCCTCACATATTTACGGTTCTGCAAAAAAGACACAGTTACAAAAACTACAGATATTTCAATCCAGAATTTTATAACAGGAGCTCCTTGGTACGTAAACAACAAAACTTTCCATAAAGACTTACGACAACCAACTATCGACCAACACATACGCGATCTCTACTCCAGATTTCATCTTAAATTACACGGACATCACAACGGACTTATTAACGGCATGGCCACAGCTGACATGCATATCAGAAGGCGACTAAATAGTAGCTGGATGAGAGATCTCTTTTCTTGAATTAAGGAAATAAATCAAGACCAGGAAGAAGTGCTGCTGTGTAGTATTTATTTCCTCATGCCCAAAATGTTAACTTTTCTTATTAGTTACAGCACATTTGTTTATTGTCCAGCTCATGACAGGTGTGGATGGAAATACGAAGACAAAAAAAAAAAATTATTTTATTAAATAAGTATTTTAAAGTTATTTCCTTATTTCTTTTTTTGGTCTTAAATATTTTTGTTTGTTATTATATTTATACCAGCGCTCTTTTGCTTTCATATATATTTTTAAATTTTGTTAAATATAAAAATTCATTTTACCTTTCTTATTTTTACTCACTTTCCTCTCACAAATACATTATA
Source organism: Nezara viridula (assembly GCA_928085145.1). Lineage (NCBI taxonomy): Eukaryota > Metazoa > Arthropoda > Insecta > Hemiptera > Pentatomidae > Nezara > Nezara viridula. The sequence goes on from OV725079.1 coordinate 171,632,048, forward strand.
CATTCACATACTTTAAGACGATGAAAAGTTCCACTCAATTTCTCAGATCAGGTAAAAACATATTTGGCTTTGTCAGGGTCCACGCCTTACTGCCTTACATTTGCTTACTATATATTACAAATATAGCTAAGTTAAAGCAATAATTCTTTAAGACATACATCGTTAATAATTTTGAATGAAACCTTTATTTGTTATAGTGTGGCAAGATATCGAGTACAAACCTTTGAACAGGAACAATTACGCAAACGCTTACGTCATTTTCATTGCCTCCTATCTACTCAGAAGGAATACGTAATCTTCTATTGTTTTAATTTATGTTATGTGTTATCTAACAGTCTAATTAAAACTTCGTATTTGTTTATAATTTACTAACATGGCTGACTTTCTATTATAACGGTTTCTTTTATTGAATCGGTTATTTCCAAGACGACACATGGGACATTTTTATTGGTATTGTAGATGTATTATTTAGTGCAAAAAAAAAAATCCACATTATATTCCTTAAAAGATTCAATGTTATACATTTCAAGCAAGAAATAGAGAAAGAGAAAAAATTAAGACCCTTCAAAATTTGAAGTTTCATTTTTCAAAATATACAGAATCTAAAAACCAATAAAGACATTTTCGTCGTCTACCGTTTGCACCCTTTTTGTGGAGAGTGAATTAGTTTGAGCCGACAAACCTCCGATGTTTAACGCTCGGCTTAAACATCGACTAGAGTCGATAATTGAATTAAGATATACTGAAAAATAAACAATAAAAATTTTTTAAAAATATTTTTATTGAGAGAAAAAAAAAATACATTTTGCCTCAATTAAGGACATTGAGTAAAAAAAAAAAAAAAAAAAAAAACTTTAAGCAAGGGAAATGCTCAGCATTTCACTTTCTATATAATGAGCTATTATTCAAAATTGTATCTTAGAGCCGTGTTAGAGAGACGAAAACGGAAAATAAATAGTCCAGTAAACCAAATGATAACGAATTTATGGAAGATATGGATTAAAATATCTCTGAAAATAAAAATCTCTCCTGCATACTGTAAGCAAAGGAATTGATCATCGTTTCATACTCAATTGATTAAAATTAAACTCCAATAAATCCCACCAAATTATCTTTACCCTTCGTCGTAAACCAACAACTTCCTGTCCTACAGTTTCCTTTAACAATACTCCACTTATCCCTGTTGAGCAAATCCGATACCTAGGACTCCACCTGGACAAACGACTAACTTGGAATCCTCATACTAGACTGAAACGATAAGAAACCGCTCGACGTTTCCGATTACTTCAGCACTTACTAGGAAAAAGCTCTAATCTTCCAATTAATTACAAAAGACTCATATACTTGACTATAATAAGTCCTATTTGGATATACGGAGTTGAGCTATGGGGCTCCACTAAACCATCGAATTCCTCTCGTATTCAATCCTTACAATCCAAAATCCTCAATGCTCCCTACTTTGTTACAAATAAAACCATCCATAATGACCTTAATGTTTCAGATCTGGCCCAATCCAGATACCTATCCTTCCATAATAAAACAACTGTAAACATATCATTAGAGTGCTACCATTGGGTAGTTACTCAGCAAGTGTTTTTTATGTCATTATATACATTATGTTCTAATTTACTAGATGTATTTATTTAATACAGTTGATTTATTAAAAAAAAAATTGATTAAAATATTTCATCAACTGAAAATCCGACCTGCATACTGTAAGTGAGAAAAATATTCAGTATTTCATCCTCTTTATAATGAGCTATTATTTATAATTTATATTTAATATTATTAATCTCGCCTTGCTGATGTTTTAACTTTTATCATGTGGTCTATAGTACATACCTTAGTTTCTTATAATATAAAATAAAGTTTGCAAGGCAGTGACGAAGCCTTTCACATCTTAGGGCTTTTCTCATTAATTAGTTTTATTTGTAGTAGGCAGGAAAGAAATTCTCCATTACCTGAGAGCTAGGTACTCAGGTAGCCACAATACTGCCCCTAGTCCAACTATGCCGACAGCTATTAAATTTCTTTTTTTTTCACTGTATAATTTAATATATTTTATAATAATGATATATTTCACGAAATATGTCATAAATTTATTAAATACATTTTTAATTTAGAAATCAGCCATCCTCGAAACGTGAAGTTAAATCTAAGCATGTGTTAAGAGAAAAATATAAAAATTATTACAAAAAACATTATTGTTCCTGAAATTAAGTTTTTATTCTTTTAATAGGCCTTCAGTAATAACTTAACTATATTTTTATATAGTTTATTTATTTTTATTCCAGATTAATTCCTGTTAAAAAATCTTGAATCCTTAATGATTATTTTTAGTTTATGAATTAATAATTAATTATACGATAAATGGCAGGATTATGTAGATTTTGATTGCAATAAAATTAATAAACAAAAGAGGCTACAGACACCTACTCTTGTACATTATTTAAAAAAAAAATTTTTTAGTAAATTAAGTATTTTATATAAGTATTAAATTAACTCTAATATATTTTGTAAATAGACGTTCAGAGGTTTAAAATTCCCTTTTTAAACTAAAACACCAAACAAGATGGACGTTCCAGGATGTTTTCCTGCTTCAAAGGAAAAAAAAAAAAATGAAAAAAGGATCGCTCATCCATTTTAATTTGGAAATGGTGGAGCTCCTGAGACAAGAGGCTTTAACAGCCGGATGCCTAAAGCTTCATAGCCGCTAATGGATAGTAAGAATATCTTCTCCAGGAATCTTCTCTCACCGTCTCAAATATACATTAAACTTTAGAAATTCCCAAAGGGCTAACAATGTCAAAATCTTTGTCAGGTAATGAGAAGTATTTTTATTTTCTCTTTATATATATTTAAAAAATTATTAGTTACAGAAATGATTTATCTAACAACATTTACAAAGTTTATCCGACAGAATAGAGTACATTGATAGAAAAAAAATCCAGTAAAATTATAGCTGCAATGTAATTCAAATCATAAATGCATCTAGTAAATTTAACATAGATAAATGACTTATAGAGAAATTATATATTGGTAGCACTCTGATAGAATATAAACATTATGATATCAATAGACCATCTTCGTTTCGGATTCGAGATGAAAGAGCAATCAAAATTATAAAAGAGAGTGTTCTGATAGTTTTGAAGTTTATTATGAAAAGATAGGTATATGGATAAGGTTTGTTTGAAAACATTGAAAATTATTAAGGTTATTATTATAGATAATATTATTTTTGATGCTGTAAGGAACATTGAGGATTTTACGAAGGATTAAACAGTGTCATGTAAGTAGAGGGAAATGTTTAGTAGCAGTAATAGAAAGAGTAATAACAGGTCTAAAGAGATACAAAAAGTTTTATGTAAGCAATGTATCGATTTTCCGAAAAGTAGAAAATTCAAGGAAATGATTTGTTGAATACTTATGTGGAGCTACAACTGCTGTTAGGTCTTGGACTCCTCAATAACTTTTCGCCATTGGGCTCTATCTTAAGGGGACCCTACACGGTCAATCGGAATTGCACTAATGACGTTCCGAATTGTCGTGTAAGGTAGTGAATGAAGTACTGATGGTTCAATCAAATCAAAGATTCATTCACGAAAAGTGGAGGTGGGACTGAGGTGAAAGTAGTGGGGAGACTAACCATACTACTGGATAGGTTAGGTTACCTAGGCCTCACAAACATTATAAATTTCTGATTTTCATTATATGTAAATAGTTAAATAACTTTTCATATCCCTTGTTTATAATTTTAAACCATCTTCAACTATTTCTTTTAAATAGTCAAGTGGGCAACAAATTAAAAAAAAAATGAGGAAACTTCACAATTTACTTTAAGAAAAAAAAAAAAACTTTAACGTTGTGTATATTTATCAGTTCTTTTCCCATTTTCCTCAACAAATTTATTATTTTCGCAATACCTTTCCTTAATTTTTGTAAGTAGTAGACTTATATTTTACTAACTTTTGTCAAAACGATTTTCTATTAGACTAACCTTCTATGAGACTACTACTAGATAGGTTAGTTTACCTAGGTCTCGTTATTAAGTAAATAGTTGTTTATATCCCTAGTCTATATTATTGTTAACCATTTTCAACTATATTTTCTTTAAATAGTCAAGTAGGCAATAAATTGAAGAGAAAAAAATGTGGAAACTTCACAATTTACTTATAGAAAAAAAAATTTAACTGTTGTGTTTATTTGCCATTAATTTTTCCATTTTTCTTAATAAATTGATTATTTTTGCAATACTTTTCCTAGATTTTTGTATGTAGTTGACTTACATTTTTCTAGCTTTGGTCTAATCGATTTTCAGGCACTAGGAAGTAATGATTATATCTCCGTTTTTCTCTTGATGCCCAATATTATAAATGACAATGTCCAAATAAGCATATCTATGCTGTTTCTTTGTTTACAACTGCGCTAAATTGGTATCAGCAACGATAAATAATGATCAGTAATGATTGAACGTGTAAGGGTCTTCATGATCAAAGCGATTGCGGCCAATCTTGGCTTCATTTGACGTTCATTCATGAATTACAGTGTAGGGTCTGCTTTATACAGCCGTTCTTCAGTCAGTTCTGGTCTCAAGTAAGCTCCTTGCATCAGCTGCCACGCCATCTATTCATCGTATCTTCCAGCTCCAGCTAGTGCGATGCAGAACTCCGCTTTGCCGAGAGAGGTAATTAAAATGATCAGAGGGCCTCAAAAGAGCCTGTTAAAATTAAGGTAAATTGACTCAGCGGATGAAAGAAGAGATTAAGACAGGATGATCTCAAGACTCATGGTCTGCGGGCTAAGCGCTGAGCCTTATAACACTACAAGATTGAAACTATAAACGGAGGGATGAGTCTTCAGACTCATTATATAGGAGCTGTAGCGGACAGATGAGCATCCAGATCTTGAACGGAGAGAAAAAAAAAAGACAACTGTTTAAAGCAGCATAGGAAAATAAAATAAAAATTGATGAAGAACCAAAAAACGTATATTAAATCAACTTATCAATCTAACTGGAAGATATGTATGTATTTTTTGATCAGTTGATTTTATATAAATCAAATTTTATAGAATAAAATAATTATACATTGAAAGTACAGATATAAAAAAAATACATGTTTACCCACAAGTTTATATCACAATATATATACCAAAATAATAAAATATAATTGTTCTTCACAGATGAGCGTCTGGCGGTGGCGTACTCTAGTAGCAAGCACATCAACTACTTGGAGGTCACTATAACTTAAAATTTTCTATGGGGAATTTATTTCACCCATTCTTGCAATATGCCGCGCATAGCTTAATGTTCCTAGCTTAAAGACTGTAATGATGTCATCATCCGAAAATAGATTATAGAATTTCCGATTCTTCCTACTTATCCAAAAATCCCCATCCTCCTGCCATATATTCTTCTTAGGATCTTTCTTCCAAATATAAAGAGATCCTTCTTCTTTAAAAAAGGGTGAATATCTACGCTTCAGTAATAACAGAATCTGCCTAACATCGGAGATATATCGTCAGTATGGATCGAGATCGAAGCTGTCTTGTTTTAATCTTCATTTAATTTAAATTAAATTTGAATGTGAAATTTGAAGTGTTCCTTTAACAATTATTAAAAAGCTTTAATTTTTTTCCATGACCAAGAATGGATTATAATACATATAAATGTTATAATTAATTGTTATATATTTATCATCTAAAGTGATATTATAACTGTGTTGATTCGTATTTATAAGTACCCAAATAAATGCCCTTATGTTATTATTCACGTTTAGGATAAAGGAACCTTTCGATTGCTTTAATTTTCTAGACCTTATCCCAGAAAAATTCTCCAAATTTCACCAGAACCTTAGTTACCACCGAAATCCTCTTGCACAATCCCTATCAAGCACCTCCCACCCCTATAATCCTCCAAGAAGGTTGAAACATCAGTGGCCTCGCAACCTTTTGTAGATTGTATAAATTGGAGTTCTGGCAATGGCCAGATTCTTCACTCAAGACATGAGTGTATGTTATTTATTTTATTTATTTATTTAAATCTCTGCCCTGCCAGTTTGGCAATACGAGTGTTTGCAGCATTGGATAGCTAGACGTGTGTCCATAACTAGCCAATACTGCAATCGATACAATAAGATTTTCTGTTTAGCTTGGCTCTTCCATCCTCTGTGGTGGAGCTTCTTCTCTTCTACCCAAATAGAAGTGGGCTGGGCCAATGATGTCTTTCCACCCGTACACAAAGGCCTTGTAGTGCGGGTAGTTCTCCTTGGTCACTAGCTGAGGTAGATCGCGCTCTGATAAGACATAGAGCCCAGTCTCCCTCAGCAACTTAGCCCTCAATGCCTCATAGGCGGTACAGGCTAATAAGACGTGCTCGGCGGTCTCCGGTACCCTACAACTTGGGCATAGGGGATCAATGTTCTTACCATGTTGAACAAGCTTTGCTCGGAATCCCCCATGCCCCGTGAGGAATTGCGAGACCCAATAGTCCGGGAGGAGCCATGTAGTTTCCATTCTTGAACCGACGGTGGGGAAGTATTTCCTTAGGGTTGATCCTTTTGGCGTTGTCACCCAACGCCGGTTCCATTCTTCTAATGTGCATTCCCGGAGAATCCTCTTCCATCTGCTTGGGTCTTCACTGATCCTCACTCGGAGATTAGCCGGTAGATCCACCAAGCCATCTCTCTTCATTTCGTGCCGAAAGTAGTCTTCACGAAGTTGAAGATCAATTGGAATACTTCCGGCTAAGACTTGTACCGCCTCATGAGATACTGACCGGTACGCCCTAGTGACACGCAGCAGAGCCATACGCTGGATCGTCGCCAACCTTTTCTTCTGTTGGTGCGAGAGAGTCTGACTCCACGCAGGGGACGCATATCTCAGGATACCCAAGATAACTCCGTTATAAATAGCCAAAGTGGCTGGGTATCTGAGACCCCAAAAGGCGCCCCCGATGCGACTCAGTCCATTAAGAGCCAGGGCCACTCTACTTCTCAGATAGTCCAAGTGAGGGGTGAAGTTAAACTTTCTTCCAGTCCTTATCCCAAGATAGGTGACCGCCTCACTTGGACGTATCGTTTCTCTCTGTATATTCAGAGTGATAGGGTGGGCCCTGTCAGTCTTACCCCTCAAAAGAACGGACTGAGTCTTTGAAGCCGCCATCTTCATCTTCTTTCTCTCGCACCATTCTCCTACAAGGTTGGCGCACCGTTCAGCCTCTTCCTTTAATCTGGCTCTGCTGTTCGATGCCACCACGACTGCGAGATCGTCTACGTAAGCAGTGGCGGGGAACCGCTGCTCTTCCAGTACTCCCAGCAGCTCGTCAAATACCAGTTTCCACAAGGCTGGACCTAGTACAGATCCTTGTGGGCATCCTCTTTCTACAGAATCCTCTACAGCAAAGAAGTTACCTTTTATCATTAATTTGCGGTCTTCTAGATAGCTTCTTAAGAGGTCGTACAGGTTGCTGGGAGCTTCATACTTTTGCAACTGCTGGAGTACACTCGGCCACCAAACGCTATCGAAGGCGGAGGATATATCAAACAGGAGAAGCATTACATACTTCTCCGCCTTCTCTTCAACGTCACGGCGCACCCTGAGCAGAGCATCTGCGGTTCCCCTACCTTTAGTACATCCGTACTGTCGTGGATGGCTAGCCCTTAAGAAGACTGGTCGTAGACTCCTCATCAGCAAGGTCTCCAACAATTTACTCATTATAGGAAGGAGACATATAGGCCTATATGACTTCGCTAACTGCTTGTCCTTATCTCCTCCCTTATAAAGGAGTCTAACATCAGCAATCTTCCATATTTTAGGGAAGTAACCCCTGTCTAGGCAATCATTGAACAATGCTAACAGCCTTTGTTCAATGTAGGGGATACTATTCCTTAGTATTGCTGTGTCTATCGAATCCAAGCCAGGAGCTCGACCAGTCCTTTGCCTATCCACGGCAGCACGGAGATCCCATATGTCCCATGGTGGGCATAGGTCCGTACCTGGTGGGCATACCGTAGTGCGTCTAATGTATCTCTCCTCTTCATTATCTTGGGACGGATCATCCCTGGGGTAGGTTTCCGCAATGAACGTTTTTGCCGTCTCCTCCAGAGTGGTTGCCTGAGTAGCTCCGCGTTTCAATGCGGCTATTACCTGTTGTGGATTTAACTTACCCAAGGCAACTCTGTAAGGGATACCCCAGGGGTTCTTGGACGATTCTTCAATAATGAACTCGTCCCAAGACTTCCTTTTTCGAGAGCGCACTTCGTTTCGGTATGCTCTGGACTTGGACCTATACTCGTCGCGAAGTGTGGCGCGCCTCTCCTCACTACCACACTTTTGATAGGACCGCCGGGCCTTGTAGAGCTCTCTCTTCATAGCAGTTAAGGCCGGCGTCCACCATGGGATAGGTCGAGCTCTCACCTTCCGTTGCTGGAGGGATTCCTCAGCGGCGTCACGGATGACATCTGTGATCCTAGAGACCCTATAATCTAGACTATCTGTCTGGTCCGTCTCCGCTTCATCCCATTCTTCATCTACTAATTTTTCCTCCAGCGTTGACCGGAAGGCTTTCCAATTTGCCCTTCGGGTTAAATAACCCATAGCGATGCCGTGGGAACTTTCCATATTTTCCACCAGCTTAAAAGCTATCGCTTGGTGGTCGGAACTCGTTTCAGATCGGAGGATCCAATCGTTGATGCGACTCGCTAGCACCGGTGATGCCAGTGTTACATCAATCCAGCTCTGCCCTCGAGCGCTAGAAAACGTTGGCAAGGCAGAGGGATCATTCATTACCACTAGCTGGCTTCGGCCAATGAATTCTCCGAGTTTAACGCCTCTTCTATTCGTTTGATTGGATCCCCAGACCGTGTTCCAGGAGTTGGTATCTGAGCAGATGATGATGTTTCTATAGCAAGCCGTGATCATCTCCATGGCGGATATGTCGTTGTCTATATCACCTCCGTCAGGAAGATATGATGAAACCAACGTAAAGGTAATATTACCCCATTTGATATAACATGCGACACAATCCGCCGTGGTAAACTGCCTCAGATCCATCACATCGAGGTTTGGGTTATTTACCACTATAGCTGCCCTGGGCCTCCTCTCTCCACTGCTCAGAGCTATAACCCTCGATGTGAGGCCGAACCCCGTGACCATGTTCCCACGGCAGCTCGGTTCTTGAATCGCCATAACATCATAACGTCCAACAAGAGCCCTTAACTCATCCGCTACGATGCGACGACGGCCCATGTTGAGCTGGAGAATGGTGATATTATTCATAGTAGGTCCTCTTAGCCACCTCATTTGACCATCTTAAGTGTACAGGGCACTCTCGGCTGCCCGCTTTATGCTTCGTTTGGCTTTGCGGTGCACTCGCCCGCACACAGTTAATACAAGTCGGGCCAGTTTGTTCCTTCTTCCTTGGACAGTCCTTGAGTATGTGTCCATTGGCTGCACACCATATGCATACAACGGTATCCACCGTACAGGTAGCCTTCGTGTGTCCATAGCCTTGGCACTTTGTGCAACGAGGGGCGTCGAGGTAATCCTTAAACGTCATGGACCACCATCCTCCATCTAAAGCTGCCATTTCCAACAGCTGGAACCTCACCATTGGGTGAACTTCGAGTACCCAGTTCCTACTTAGTCCATTTCTAGATACTGAGGATAATAATGGCCGTATATCATCATTAATGAGTGTAGTAGGGACTGACTTCTCGTTTATTCTTCCCCACAAAAATCTCGTTAATTCAGCTGAGCCCCATGAGTGAGGGACACCCCTCACCTCAATCTTAGGTTTCTTTCTTTGTGCTAGTTTTGCCTGAAAACCTTTCTCCCGTAACCCCTGCCAACCAATTATTTTAGTGGCATGGGTACTGTCTTCTAATCGGACTAAAACGGAACCACCTTTGGTTGCTCGAACAATTTCAGCCTTAACACCTATTTCTGTGGGGGAAGGCAGGGCATTGATAATGTCCACCGGACTCTTACCGGTACCGCTAATAGTAATAAACGCCGGCTTGAGGGACTGAGTAGGTTTTAAAGGCAATTTTCTTACTATTTCGGCCAATGACTTCGGCTGATTTGGACCGGACCCAGTCAAAGATTCCGCCTCTGTCTTATGCGTTTCATTTTCAGTTTGTAGGCTTTCGGGACCGGTAGACTTTTTAGTCTTTTTCCTGTTTCTTTTGCTCTTAACGACTGTAAAAGGAACTGCGGCTGGTAAAGGCTCAGGCGGGGTCACGTTAGTCGCGGATGACTTTTCGTTGCTTTTTCCAGGGATGGCGAGGGGACCATTAGATTTCATAGTGGTTCCTGAGAGAGATTCTATAACCTTCGGCACTGTTTTCTCTATTACGATGCTGGTTATCATCGAATGTACTGAAGGCGAGGTAAGTGTTTCCTGAACCGCTTTATGGACAAGTAAAGATAAACCCTCACTCTTATCTTTGTACTGCTTTGTCCTTTCCTCCAACGATTCAATAGCGTCAATGAACCACTGTATTTTGCCATTAATGTGGTTTTGGTCTTTATTTTTAATACTTTTGTCAGCTTTAGTTAGGTATATTCGGAGGTTTTCTTGAATTATCTTTGCTTTTTGAAGGAAGTCATTTGAGATTCCTACCTCAGAAGCTTCTGCGTTATCAACAAGAGAAACCTTTCTCGCCCTTTTTGCGGTTGAACGTGAAACCCTTGGAGGGTCCCCTTCTTCCCTTTCATCTCCCTCCATGTTGTCTATAATATTACTCCTGGACAAGTCTTTAAAGAGTAGACACTTAATAACTTAAATAGTAACAGTAATAATATTTCTTATCACATAAACAGGTTATACTTACAAATTTATTTTTTTTACACAGATTCAGTAAAGTTAATTTCTTTGTGCTCCCTGGGAAGGTCTTTTAGAGATCTTCTACTCAATATAACACTCGGAACTCAAATTTTTTCAAACAAGAACTCCTTCACGAAATTTATACGACTTAACCTCTCCTGTCCAAACTTCAATCTATGTACACTATTTACACTTACAACTAATAACAACAATAAAAAACATGATAAAACACTAGAAAACAATAAGATGGCTATGAACAATTAGAACAAAACGAAAACACAAAACACTGAATCAAAAGATAGCTCTTTAGTAGATCGCAATTAATCACAGTAACCTCGCTATCACTCAATGACATGAGTGTATGTGGCTAAAGTGCTCTCGACCAATCTCCGCTGGCTTTAGTACCAGTGACGCGGTTGGGAGAGTAGCGCAGGGTTCTCCTGGAGTTCCCTCGCCTGATTGTATATAGGTATGCATGTGTTTTTTTTTCCTTAGTTTTAATTTTCTTATTTTTTAGGTTATTTTATTTTATTGTCTATTGTATATACTTTTGATTATTATTTTGTTCTATTTATTTTATTTTTTTGTTCATATAGTGTGAATGTCATCCTACCTCACTATAACCAATGTCCAACAGACAGATTGTTATAATACTCAATAAAGAAATTTAAAAAAAAATTTTTTTTTTGACGAAAACGTAAATCTTAGAAACAGGAACATTTAGTTGAGCACCTATAAATACGAATCAACACAGATATACTATCACTTTAGATGATAAATTTTCAGCAAAAAAAAAAAAAACACATTATTTTCACATTTTTTTTATAAATATAAACGGTACTAATGTATTTATATTTACTATAATCGATCCCAGGCCATGAAAAAAAATATATTAGTATTGCCATTATTAGTATCTGTACACTAAATCACAGAAAGAAATATTTAAACATAAACCCTTCTCACGATAATAGATCCATTAGAGGACTAACACAAGGAACAGGGAGACCTATAAAAACTGTTTACAGAAATCAATCAGTACCTCATGGTGTAGTGGCAAGGAGTTTAAGATGGGCGTGGCATGCAGCTCAGTACAACCAATCAGGAAACTTTTACACAACAATGAATAGTAGGTAAGAGACCACCGTGAAAGGAGAAAAACCAGATCGATACATCAAATCAACAAAGATGCAGTACAACTGCATGAGGAAAATGGGAAGAAATAATCCAACATGAGCAGAGATGAAAAAGGCAACTGGAGGTCTGTTATTGGAAAAAAAAAATGGTTAAATGAATGTAGTTTCGTACTTGATGGATATTGGTGATTACCTTCAACAGGATTCAGATGAATGTTTAAACAGCTACGTAAGTTAAACAAGGAAAGCATACAGGGAAAGTTGAAGTGAACAGAGTAATTCCATGCAAATATCGTTGCTAGTAGAATTAGTTCATGTATCTCTACATCACTATTTGCTCATCCTCTACACATTTGCTCATAACCTACCAGTAATTTGTTACAAATTAGCTCGTCATCCTCTTGCTTTGTCAACTTTGTAATTATTATTTAATTTATAACGCTTAAGCAAGTCATTCCAGGGCATATCAAAGATTAAAATTGATTTCCTATTCCTCTTACGTTGTAGCCTTCACGGAACAAAATCTGTTCAGTGCCGATCTGTCTGCAGTAAAGTACAGGCGAGATGCATATTTTTTTTTTAGATAGATAGAAAAAAAACTTTATTCTGGGACTAAGTCCCTTCAGAATAACAATAATGTACAAAATAATAGGATATTACTGGCCTGAACGTTTGAAACAATAAATAAAATGATAAAAGTAAAAGAAAAAGTAAAGTGCAACCTTAGGAGTGCACAAGCTATATACAATAAAGATAAAACTATGTACAGAGCATTTAAAATTATGAACAAAACAATTAAAACTATGGACGAATCACTTGAACTATAAACAAAATTATATATAAGAGTTGAACAACATAAACATACACTTTGAGAACTGAAGAACGAAAAAGAGATACGATGAGTTCATTTCATAAAAAAAAAAAAAAAACTTTACTTGAATATAAATATAAAAATAAAGAGTTAATTATATTGAATAAATAAAAATGTATGTATTGAAATTCTTACGTCAATAGAAGGAAATGCATGTACTATCTCTTACCAAGTATTATGATTAGCAACCCAATATGATTGCTACACAATACATATATAATATTAATAGTTAGCTGGTATCTGACTGTTTTTGGAACAGGAATTGGAATAGGAGGTTTTTGAATGTGCATAGGGAAGGGGAATGTCGAATTTTGATCGGGAGGGAATTCCAAAAGTTGACAGAGCGGGCTATAAAGGAATTTTGGAATGAGACAGATCTATGAGAAGGGATGTATAGGTCAGAGGGTCGGGATCTTGTAGTGAGGGAATGGATTGAGGAGTTAAATTGGAGAAGGCTGTAGGCATAAGAAGAACGATGATCGGATAAGATATTATATTTCTTACTATTTCGTGGTTATACTTATTTTGTGTGTTTGGTCCATAGGTAGATACCATATCAATTTTATCCATAATGTTATCCATTACTTTCGCCTATGCAGGCACAGAAATACTTTACTTTACGAACATCTGGAATATATATAACACGTTAGGAAAGAGTTCTTTTTCAGCTCTCTGAAGTAGAGCATTTTAATCAACGATGTACCAAACGAAAGGAAATAACAAAGAAGAAGTATCGAACAACAACTTAAAAAAAGAAAAAGAAAAATAGGGATGTGATTTAGACCACACGATAGATGTGAAAACATCAACAAGCGAGATAAATAATATAAATTATAAATAACAGCTCATTATAAAGAGAATGGAATGCTGAAAATTTCTCCTGCTTAAAGTCAGCAGGTCCGATTTTTAGTTTCTGAGATATTTTAATCCATATCTTCAATAAAACTCGTTATCATATCGTTTTCGATATTATATTTCTCCTTTCGCCCCATTAACACGGCTTTGCGTAAAGATAAAATTTTGAATAATAGCTCATAACAAAAAGGATGAAATGATAAACATTTCCCTTGCGAATATGTAGGTCCGATTTTTAGTTTTTGAGATATTTTAATTCAATTAATCGACTCCAGCCGACTTTACTCGAGCGTTGCACATCGGAATCTAAGATCGGCTCAATCCAATTCACTCTTCACAAAAAAAAAAAAAAAAAGGTGGCAAACGAGCCTAGAGAAGTTTTAACTTTAATAAAAATTTATTTCAGAAAATTTTATAAAAGCCCAACATGATCAGAAAATAATTTCTACTCAAAGTTGAGCGATAAGTGGAAGTTATTTTTTTCGCGCACCAGATTTTTTTTTTTAATAAGGGTCTCTTTATGTTTTGTAATATTTCTAGTCTTACTGACGTTGCTTAGAATAATGATCTTATAGTTTTTGAAATTTATCTAATCCTCTAGAGAGTGTATTTGCTAACGTTTCTTGAAACAATAATGTTTTATTTTATATTTTTATTTTGTTTTTAACATTACATTAAATAAATAATTTATTTATTCACATTAAACATATTTTTTATCCCACACCTCCACATAAACACTTGTTTTACGAATGCATTTCGGCAACTCATTTCTATTTGTTTATTAATTATGTTGTTACGGTTATATTTAAGCTTAGATTGGTTCAGCTAAATATATTATAAAAATTTTATTAAACAGTTTTATAAGGATTTTATTATCTAAAAAAACTAACAAAACAACCACAAAAACAAACAAAAAAACAACAGCGAATGTTTAAGAAAAGACTTCATCCATTTGACGAAGCGATACTTTTAATGAAGAGTGAAATAGCTCTACCCTTCCCTGGTTAAATAGACTACCTTGATAATGCCATATTGTATATAAAAATAAATATTTTTCGTTGATTTATACATTGAAAGCATTAGAGAGAGGAATAGCTTTCTTATGTCAGAATTCTCATGGAGTATACTAGTCTATCTTAAATATTTGTTATACAACATGAATAATACTACCGTCTATCATCAATAATTCTTATATTATATATTGATAATTCTTATATGAGAAATACAGAAAATATATATACACTTATTTTATGCTATATATTATCGAATGTTGTAAAAATATTTGGCTTCAGTGATAATAACTGCTATTGTATTAATCCCTGGAGACAAAACGTTAGGAGCGACGAAACGACATTGGGAGCCATTTCAACCCTCAGAAGATATTACGAGGCATGAGGGAGCCACTAGGGTGCGATAAGGACATTTCCAGGAGAGGAAAGAGTCTTCAGGAGTTGAGGATCGGGCGAGGACTAAGGAACTTGGTCCAGTTATTGTCATGAATATTCCAACGGCCTCCTCAGGGCTATTAGTCAGCCAGGAGTTGAGATCATCTTCGTTATCCTTAATCGTATCCTTGATGGCCTGCCAATTAACTGACGATTAACTCAGTATGCTTTCCATATCTTTGGTTAGGATTAGCGACGGCTCGATAGACATCCAGCTATAGATAATATCGAAAATATAGTTTCAAAATTAACGGTTAGGTTTTGAATAAAAGAGAATGAGTGTAAAATATCCTGCCCTTTTTTTCAGAGATTATAAAACAAATAGAGAAAGATAGAACGAATTTCTTAATAGGGTATGCAAGAATATAAGTGCAATATGTTCTATGTTTTTTATATTTTAACATATATTTTTTAGTAATAGGGGCTACAATCCGTTACTTTGAATGTAATACTGACTACTCGTATGACAGATTTTAATTTATAACTATGGTGCATATTCAAGAAAACCTAAAAAACACAAAAAAAAATTTGACTTCAATTAGTACATGATAAAAAAAATTCCTGCCCAAAGTATATTATTTAGTAATGTTAACACCGAAATGCAATTTTAAAAAAAAATCCTGATTTTCTCTAAACATATTTTAAAGTATTGGTCAGCAAAGAAACAATTGTTATTTTATTATTGTTTACTTCATCATTTTATAACTTCTTAAGTTAGTTGCCGTTATTTTATAATTTCATAAATGTATATATCACATATTTTTCATAATATATATTTATTAATGTTAAATTTAACTATCTACATATACTAGTCTACTTATTTTAACATATAGTTACTTGTCTATTATTTTTTCAGTATTTATTTGTTATCTGTTCTTTGCTTAGCTCTGATGGAGACTTGAAATTTAGTATGAAACGTGAAAATAAAAATTAATATAATTTATTTTTATGTTATTTTAATGACAGCAACTCCCAAACAATTCCTCTTTAAAAAATGTTTCTAATTCAACTAGCATTTGCTACGTTTCCTGTTCACCGCTGTTTTAAGTCGGCAATGTGGTTCTAGAAATAGTATTTATTAGTATTTCATGTATTTGATATTTATTTTTGTATTTCTATCGGTTCCAGAAGGGAATCAACCTACTTAAACATTATAACAATGATGTATTTATAGGCTACATATCACAGATCCTCTGCTGTAATAACCTTTATTGAAACTAACTTCCATTGGATATTTTTTCAAATGGTGACATGTTTCTAATTTACTGTTGTAATGTAAATTGTAACTACCAATCTTTACAATTAAAAATCCTTAGTAAAGTTCTTAATGCTGCTTACGTTGTAACAAATAAGATAATCTACAACGACCTGAATGTTCCACATGTTTCCGATTTGGCCCAATCCAGGTACCTATTCTTCCATAATAAACATCAGAACCATCTTGATCCCCTCGTTTTTAACTTTGATTCCTCCTCGATCCCTTATAACCGTCCTAAGCGTATGAAAAGAAGATAGCCTTTATTAGAGTGCTACCAATGGGTAGATTCTCTACAAGCCTTGTCATATCATGTATTTCTGTTCATTACATTTACTGAATTTATATTAATTTGTACAGTTGTAAATTTCATAAATAATATTTAAAAAAAAAAGAAACTATTTGTAACTATGATGACGTGGATTCATGCCAAAAAATTAAAATTTCCGCAAAAAGTACTTTGTTTATAATTTTAAGCAACAAAAAATACATCTATGCAATCATTATTGAAGAATGTTAGTATGAGGACAGATTTCAGTCATTGATTGAAAAGCTGTTTAGTTACTGATTCTGTTATTCTCACTAATTTCCAAAACAAGTTTACAAGAATAATGTGTGAGTGCATTTTGTCATTTAGCTATATCTTCCTTGTCTAAGTATATATCGTGTCGCTAGTACATCTCTCTCTCTCTTGGAATATCACATATATATATATATATATATATATAGTATATATATATATATATCATATCTTTTCTTGGAATATCCTCCTGGCGTATTTCTTAAAGGTATCAAATATCTCAGGTGTCTCCACAAGCCTGTCCATGGACCGAGGAGGCCATTCCAACATGGAGTACTCTCCTGCCAATACTTGTTGGGCGCCAGTGTACATTGGACATTCCAAAATCATGTGTCTAGCATCCTCAACAGCCCCGAAGTGACAATTCGGACTGGCTCTTCTATGAAAAAAATGTAATTTTTCATTTATATCTCTATGGCCTGTGAAGAGTTGAACGGTCCAGAAATCCGTCTCCACCCAGTCATTCTGGATTCTTCTCGTGACATCTGGGAAGAACTCATGGGTCAGTCTTCCAGTCTCGCATGCATCCCACCTTCTCTGCCAGTCAGAAAGGACTAGTTCTTCTATTCTGTCGGCTACCTCGTCGTACCTTCCACTGGAATCTACGTACTTTTCTCAAGTATCATCAGCTTCCTTCCTCTCTGTACCACAATCTCATCTCCAATTAACTCTCTCCAGGCTTTACCTCTTCTTTTCAGGCTCTCTTCTCCAGGACTGACTTGTAACTCTGCCTCTCTGTCACACCTGACTTCAACTCTTTCTCTAGCTGTTTCTTACTGACTATGTTCAGGACACATTTCCGACTTCTTTATCAAAGTTTTCTCTTATTGGTTCAAGTTTCGTAAAAGAAGGGATGGTCACACAATAAATCTTAAGCCTTAAGTAACCACAGCTATTTCTCTTGCTTGATGCGTCGGCTATATCTTTGAACCCAGATGTACGCCCTGGTTCCGGATCTATTCACACTATGCTAATGGAAAACATTAGGACCCTCCCATCTTAGCTGACCTGTGCCGACAATAATTATAATATTTTACATTTATCTATATTAAATTCTGAAATATATTTTAATTTACAAGCCAGTCTCTACGATACATATGGGTCAATTTAGTAACATGAATAAATAAATTTGTATATCGATCATGAATGATACCCATCTATAAGTATTTGATGGTGATATTTTTTAAATAATTGTTAAAATGTGTCATTTTCTGTTATTATAAATTAGCAAAAAAGTTGTAAAACACTCAAGGCTAGAAGAACTATATTACGTTAACATGAAGACACACACGTATTCTAATAGGATTTTGTGAAATTTGTTTTATTGGGCTCAAAAGATCTGAAATAAACATAATACTCTCTCATTCTATATATTTCTTATAACGGTACGGGAAAGTAAAAAAATGTATTTTAATATTGCTCTTTTCTTTAATATTCCGGATAAAACTTTTCAAAGTGAATCCTTCTTAATTTATCTTGAACTGCAACATAAAGAAAAAAAAAGTTCTTTTAATAACGAAATAAGTTTAAGTTTATCCATTAGCCAATATTAAGATTTCTTCATTACATTTTTTTTTTCAAGTCTGACTTTGAAACTTTTTTTATTTCATATCTGAATTACATTAAAAAGAATATCTTTAACAGGGTTCCTACATTACCTAACAACGAACTATTACTAGGACTGAGAGAGAAGAAAAGAAGCTGGACGCAGATAAAAAAGATGAGATGAAAAGAGCCCGCTGGCCGGAGCGATATCACGTATCCAATCTGCGGAGTGGGATAGGAGGCGACTTATTGTCAACGACTTCGTCATTTATCGGCTCTTATTGCTCTCTTCCTACTTATTGCTTCACTCGCTTCTTTGGCTTCACAGCACCGCTTGTAATTGTTGTATTATTCAATAAATATTGAACATTGATAAATAATAATGATTAGCAATGAAATAATTTACATATTATATAAGTACCAATATAAAAAAATCTTTTGCACGCAACACACACAACTTTTATTAGAAATTATTTTCTGATTATGTTGGGCTATTATAAAATTTTTGAATTGCATTGTTAACTGGGCTAAAGCTAAAAGATTACAGCTAAAAAATCATAAATACTATTAAAATAACAAAAGTCCTATTTATTATATCACTGGTTAATTATGGATTGTATGATTCGTTGACTATGGATAGAACGATCGGTTGAATATGGATTGTACGACTATTACTCATTAAACTGTTATTTTCAATTGCAAAGTTTACTAAAACAGAATTAAGATATTTGCATTGTCTGTCATATACAGGTCAAAAGTTGTCACACTGATTGTAAGTGGATAAAATTATTCACTAATTTTATTTTCTAAAAAGTTACCTAAAGATTTTTCAGAATAAACGGACGATATATAACTAATTATTCAAATATAGTATCAGATCTAGAGTTATTAAACTACAGTAAATATGTTTAAGGTTATATTATTAAACGTATCCTTGAAATATTTTTATGTTATCATAATTAAAAGCTGCCAGGACATCTAAGGCATATACCTATCTTAAATACGTAATGTCAGATTCGTACGAATTTTCGTTTTTGAACTATACTGCTAACATATAAACACACAGACCATTTTTCGAGACTTGGTTATTTGGACTCAGAGTACCTCAATACCTGTATTTCCATTGAATACGCAGACTCAAAAATTTTCACGATCGCAATACTTACCCTCACTATATATTACATATATAGGTAAGTGAAAGTAAAAATAATTAAAGAACGTTGCGAATTATTACATAATGTTTTATTATTTCCTAACCATCAAATTATATATCACATTTATCATATAAAGGAAAATAAATTAAACGTGATTCCTAATATAGGTATGAATATTTTTTTCAATCAGTAATTTGCTAAGAAAAATAGGCAAAAATCTCGATTGTTTCAGATGATGTAAGACTTTTCAAAAATACAAAGGATATCAGCAGCTTTAGAAGAAACAACTTTATTCTAGGACAAAGCCCCAGAATAACAATTTTGTACATAGAAATTAACATACCACCTGGCCAAAATACATAATACAATAAAAAAAAATAACTAAAAACTAAGTAATAACAGAAGCATTTACATAACTATACAGATATATTAAGGAAATAATATGAGCAATATGGTCACAATACTGCAAAATAGTTGCTACAAACAATAAGCTATGGAATACTAAATGAAATTTGAAATTAACGATTAATTACTTATGTTGTCATACCATTGAATTAATGAAAAAAAAATAAAAGAGCAGATAAATATTTACTGTAAATGATTTACATCTGTACCTTAATGTATTCAAACGAATACAATAATAGTATTGTAAACATTATAAAAGTGTTATATAATCTATATCCTAAGCTGTAGATTAATCGGAGAAAATAAAAGATGATACACATATAGACGAGTGGGTTCAATATTAGTAATAAATTAAATATTACAACTTTAGTTGTGGAAAATATTTAGAACAAAATATCTTTTTAAAAAATCGCCCGATTTCAACGATTTTTTTTTATTTTATGGGAATTTCATAAACGTTTTATCGACTATTACAACAACCACAAAGAAAGTAAGGAACAGTGGCTTGGCCTGCACGCTCCCCAAACCTGACACCACTTGATTTTTTTGTTTAGGGTGACATTAAACAAAAAGTCAATGCGAATCCGGTCAATGACCTTAATTCCTTCAAGGAAATCACTTTGGACAAAATTTAATATGAATGTGAATGTTTACATTTAATTAACAAGTAGTTAGAACAAATAAATATGTTTTATTTATTTCATATAACAAAAATAATTCATAACAACGAAAATATTTAGGTGTGAATATCTCTTAAACAAAGAGATATTCATTTGCGGTCATATCTTCACAGGATTTTTTTTCTTGTTTTGAGGCCCTTAGTTTATTTTTGCAGTTTGGCCACTTAACCCTGAAACACCCTGTATAATCCATTTTACAATTTTCCCCTTGGAAACAGTTTTGATTAGACTCGGTTCACTAACGTAAAATTAAGTGCTTTTAAATATAATAGGTCTTTTCCTCATTGAAATAGCAGCCCAGGGCTTAAATGCCAAATATTCAAAATGATTTATTCTAAGGGAGCCTTTAATTTTGTTTCTTTAAAATAATTTACAGTCTGACGTGGTTATTAACAGTAAAATATGGCTAATTATCGATATGATGAAAAAATTAGATATAATTTACTAGGCAGAATATTTTTTTCCAGAAATAAGATTTATTTTTCATTACAAAAGAACTACGAACTATACATCATACCATAAATATAAGTTCTTCTATTTTCTGTGATAAGAGATACTATACTTGACAAAGTGATCAACCATTGAAGTTGGGCAATACTTAACAACGGTCCAATTGGCTGAGATGGTTATAGATGATTCTTGGACTCATGGCTTTCAAATCTAGTCTCTATTAAAGTGAAAAAAAAAATTGGAAGTGACTGTAGAAATTTTCACAAAAACAATTCAAGAAGCTCTTTGTTCTTATCTAATCCGATTTCCAAACTCAACCCCATAAGAACTAAACAATTACCTACACACTCTCATAAGGGAATTGATCAAAGAAATAGTGCGTTAAATATGGCTGACTCACAGAAGCCCATCAGACAGACATATATTTACCGACTAAATAATCAACTTCAAATGGAAAAAAAAATCTGGTATGTCCACTCACACGACTTTCCTACCTATTTCAGAAAAGTTTTTATATCTTTACATATGTTCATGAAGAAAAAAAAATGAACTAGATTTATTTTCCTGAAAATTTATCAAAGAAAAGATTTGAATACGATTTATTTGATAAACTAAACCGGCTTTAGGTAGATCAGTGTAAAAATTTCAATACTCTCTAATATTGCTGATCAAAAACTTATTGCTATAGCTTAGTATTGCCAACAATAATTTCTGTTAAAAGTAGAGGAAATAGTGAAGCTTGTGTGATGCAGGCAACAGATTTTCTTACTTTCACTTAGTCATTTTTTTTCTCTTATTCATCCCATTCTGACACTAGGATATGAACTCATAATCTTACATTGGAAATTGAATAGTTTTAACTTCGTTAATAGTTGTCCAAAATGAACGATCTTTATATAGTTTTGTAGGAAATTTAAATACCTTTCAAAAATTACACAGCTAAAACATGTTTGAAAAATAGAATAAGCTCTATCATCGCTATTACTAGTTCGATTCCGATGATTTTTGTTTTGTTTTGTTGATAATATAATTACCTTTCAAAATGTTTATTATAAATTTTACAGTATAATAGATACTTAGGGAGTAAGGCCCCATAACGTTTTCCTTTTCTTTATAACTTTTTTTCCTGAATTTTCTCGGGAATTTAGTCCATATACGAAAATTGAAAGGACAATTATTAGAACATTATACGAAAGTTTCATCAAAATCGTTAAAGCCGTTTTTGAGCTACAGTTGAAAGAAAAACATGTTTATTGCGCATGGAGCACCGAATTTCTGTCACAGCCATCAGTAGTTAAAACCCTACAAAATAAAAAAATAAGTGACCAAATCGGTTCAGCAGTCCCCGAGAATATCTAGGAATAGAGTTTTTCAGGCTCAGGGGGCTCTGAAACGTATAGATCCGTCGAAAACCGCATATCAGAAATTTGACCCAATTTCAGTACTTTTCTTATCTAGTATAGGTAGGAAAGTAAAAATTCAATAAGTTAAAATATGATGAATACATGACTGATCTTTTACAATGTATTGAACAAAGCAGTCTTTTGAAATTGTTATAAAGTGTCGAAGACGAAGAAAAGAATATACTGACATTAAACACATTTGCTGACATCAAAGACAGCGTCAAAAAATGGAGAGCAGGTAACTTAAAAGGACCGAGAACTCTGGGTAAGGCCTTCTCTTAGAGTAACTGGTGACTAGTAACGGGTTAAATAACTGGTTCTCTTTAGGGTGTGACCAGTTAAAATAATTTTTACACGCCGAAGTTGAAGACGAATCATCCTTACCGCGCCCATAATATTTGTATAAAATCTCGTAATAAGTAAGAAAAGGAGGTCTTATGTCTTTTTCTGGCCTTGGGGACTGAAGAGGCAGCTTGGCCAACACAGACCGGGGAGAAGGGCGTTTTGGTAGAGTTTGGATATGGACTTTTACTGGACAAGAGGAGATTCAATTGGCAGTTGCAAAGATGAAACCTACTAACTACACCACTTCATAAACCATAGCTAAGTATTATTCCCAATAATAGACTTACTAATGTTAAAATATTTCATGGCATAATTCTCAAACAGTCCATCTGAAAAGTCATTATTAAATTCATTGAATGCTGTTTTTATTTAATTTATTGCAAATATTATTTGTACAAGTTTGGAAAATACGCTTTGTCCGTCAACCTGAGTAATCGAATATACAAGTCTTGTTGCCAATAGGGGCATTTAACTCGGACATTTATATCTCATCCTCTCCCTTGACGCTGGAAAACCCGTATAGCCGAAAAAAGATAGAAAAACAAGTATTTTTTAAATATATATGTTATATATTTATATATTTTTTTATAGATACAAATTATTTTTAACCAAACAAAAATAAAATAACTCATTTACATTTAATTTTGTTCTGCTAGACTGTATAGCTAGCTTATTGGGCGAGAGAAGAACGGATTATTTTTATTCCGTTTTCGGATTTGAATCATCATGAAACGCAAAACCACAATGTCAAAAGTGGGTAAAGGTTTTTTTTTTTAGCCAAAAAATACTAAAGGTTCATTATTGAAATTAAAAAATATAACCTCAGACGCTGCGCTTTAAATTAAAATTGAAATGGAAAATTTTCTAATAAAGGTCTAACCATGATTAAAATTTAATATCACGGCTGGAATATTGACATAGAAGATATTATTCTCTTAAAATCAACATACTGAAAAATACTTCCCGTTCCTTGCACGCTTGTGAAAAACAGATAATCATCAGAACACTGGAGAAACTTTAATGAGTTTTCTTTTTAAATAAATATATTCTATCTTTAAAGAATACATTTTGAAACATGACATATAGCCGAAAGTATCACAGAGAGCTTCTCCTCAGAACTATAAGTCACTTATTCGATATTATTATTTAAACCCCACGGAGCAATTACAGTCAATTTTATTTAATTTGCTAGATATTATGCCAGATTAGATCTAAATCACCCCAATTGGCATATCACAAACCTTGAAGAATGGAGTTATAACAGGAGAATAAAAATAAATTCCAATAAATCCCATCAAATTACCTTTACACTCCGTCGTAAACCTATAACTTCTTTTCCTACAATATCCTTCAATGATTTCACACTTGTCAATGTTGAAGAAATCCGTTACTCAGGATAAACCTCTCATTTGGAATCCGCATACTAGATCGAAACGACACAAACCGTTTCCGACTGCTCCAACAGTTACTAGACAAACGCTCTAAACTTTCAATTAATTACAAAAGACTCATCTACTTAACCATATTAAGACCTATATGGACATACGGAGTTGAGCTTTGGGCCTTCGTAAAATCCTTTAAATCCATATTTTGTCACAAATTAAACCATTCAAAAAGATCTTAATGGTCCATATGTCGCTGATTTAGTGCGATCCATACCTAACCTTTCACGATTAACTTCAGTCTCATTCGAATTCACATGTTTCCAGCCTTGCTTCTTCCTCGATTCCTGATAATCCCTTTATACGTCTGAAAAGAAAATGGCCTCGTGATCTTCTTACCTAAAATTAAATAGGGAGTGCTACCACTGGGTAGTATCCCTTCAAGTCTGTCCATGTCATAATTTCTAATGTATGCATATTTACTGGTTGTATTTGTATACAGTTGCAAATTTCATTAAATAAAAAAAAAAGATCTAGTTCACAGTTTGGATAACATTTCATTTTATTTCAATCAAACTAAACAATAAACCAAATATTATAAACATGATAGTTGTAGTAGGATTATTATAAATATATATTTTTCATTCATTTTCCTTTTTTCTTCTTTTTGCTGATGACACGTTTTGGAACTGCATCCACAAAAATCCTCAAGCAGCCGTAAATGTTACCGTTCTTGATGATTGACATATCACCACGGTATTTGCCGTACACAAACATTGGCAACACATGGCTTACGTCAAGGTCCACCTTCAGGTTTTTAATAGTGTAATTTTTCTAAAAAAAAAAAAAAGGAATTATTATTTAAAAGTTATAATTAGAAAAATCCTAAAAACAAAGCCACGAGGCTCCAACATAGAAGTGAATAGTTAATGCCGACGTTTCATCTATTCAGGTATCATCAGGGCAGAAAAACCAAGATCACATGTGTGCACAGAAAAAAAAATATTGCAGTAGATATCTCATGAAGCCATCCCAAATTTATAGCGAAGGAAAGAGAAGGTTCTATGAACAACAGTTAAGGAAGGTTATATTCCTCACCGTTCCATTGGCTAAAATATAATAATAATAATAACTTTATTTATTCTGGAACAAGTCCCTTTAGAATAATACATAAGGACAGTAATGTGGGATAAAGAGCCTCAGAGATACATGAAAAGAAATTTTGAGTAATGAAATAGTCATATTAAAAATTATATGTTACTTTCTAACTTAAATAAGTTAATAATAAAAAATTGAAAATAAAGTAAAAATAATGAAGAACAATCTAATAATTTATATACATATTTACAGCGGTATCTATTTACAATTTCATGGGGACTGGGTGGATAAGAAATGATTGAACAGGCGGGATTTAAAGGTAGGAAGGGTATTGGATTGACGGATGTGGGAAGGATGAGGATCGGATAATGAACGATCTGTCGAAAGCAGCGTTTCGGTGGATCCTTATGTATAAATCAGAAGATCTGGAGCGAGTATTGTGGGAGCGAACAGAAGATTTGAATTGGAGGATTTGATGTATGAAGGTCGGTAGGATTGGATGACTTGAAAAAGGTAGGATACCAGGAAATACTTACGACGGTTGAGTTGAAGCCACTTCAAGAATAAAATCTATGGGAGAAGCCTATTCGGAAATACAGTTACCCTTTAACATTCGCGGGTTTGATATCCACGAATTTCGTTTACCAGCTAATATTAAAATGCGAAAGAGTGCCATAATTGAAGATTTCATATTGATTATTCTTAAAAAAAACAATACCAATGCATTTCACTACTAATAGTGCAAAAGGTCGTTTGTAAAAACTCATTATTTCTTTAAAAAGGAAGGAGATGGTCCGGGGTGACTGTCATAAATAGGGTAAATAGTGGTAAAACTATTTTATTAAAAGCCGACGTTTCGACCCGACTTTGCAGGTCTTCTTCAGGGAGGTGTGTTCAGCTAGCAGTTTCACTTAGAACAAACTCCTTTCTAACTCCGTTCTAAGTGAAACTCCTAGCTGAACACACCTCCCTGAAGAAGACCTGCAAAGTCGGGTCGAAACGTCGGCTCTTAATAAAATATTTTTACCACTATTTACCCTATTTATGACCGCCACCCCGGACCATCTCCTTCCTTTATAATACAACATTCAACTATTAAATATTCATTATTTCTTTATTATTTATTATTATAATTTCATATTTTATTGTCCTCTGCTATTTTCCATAATATCAGACGGCTTATATCAGTTGCAGGCTACAAAATATCACCTTTAGCACAAATAGAATAAAAGTTGAAAGTTTTTACATAAGACCTTTTGCACTAATAGTAATGATATATACTTAATAGGTACGTTTTCAGTTCGTAAAATGGTTGGAACTAGAAAATCCATAGGAAAAATTCAACTTTTTTTGCTCCGATAATACCTGAATTGGCGAAACGTTGCCAATTAACTTTTCACTTATGTTAGGAGTTGAAGGCTATAGTTTGGATTTTTCAATTAATAATTAAATAAAATTTTATAATTAAGTTTTTATCAAGATGAAAATTTAAACTACACTCGTAATATTTCATACAGTTATCTGAGATGTAAAAGTAGTAGGAAGTTTATTAACTCAAGAAATCATAAAAAAAAGATACAAATAGAAACGAACTTTGTTTTTTAATTTGATATTACAAAATGCATTATCATGCACAACTTACCGGTTTTATGGGACATTTGTCTCCATTTGGATAACCTGCGGCTGTGGCAATGCTCTTAGCGAACTTGGGTGCCAAATTAGTAATCGAGCAGATCTGGGGAAACTCCTTTACGAAGTACTTCTCATTCCATCCACCGTTACCGAACTTCGCAGCTTCGTACAGGATCTATAGAACAAGAAGATGAAACGAAATATACAGAAGAAAATTATTTAAAAATATGAAAATTTATAAATTGAGTTTGATTGAAAATGAAGTTACCGATAGACTGTCATCTATTCTCATAGAGCTGGTGAAGTTGGCGTCGATTGCAAATTGATCTCGGCCGACTCTGTGGAGTTTAAAAGCAAACCTCATTGTTCCTTGTCCGATTTCGGGGCACTCCTCTAAATGGCGAATGACAAGATCGAAAGGTCCCTATTAAAAATAGAAAAAACTAATCAGTTCATTGGAAATACGCCATTTTGTAGTCCTCCGGCAAATTAGTCTAGTCTAATTTCCTGTCGAGAGGAAATGCATGAAGGGCATATTATCTCAACCTCATCATAGAAGAAATAAAAATATGTCTAAGTAAGGCGATCATCCTTCTTAGCATAATATGCATTTTATATGACCCCTCATTTTGACCATTTGCGAAATATTGTGGCTATATTCTGGATGACCAAGGCCTGTTTCGATGGTGATTTTTTTAGCCTCAGATACACCTAAACCATGACCATTTATAATGGGGTATTATAAGGTGCGCATTTCCTGTATGTTTTCAGAACCTCTTACACCGACATAAGAATAGGTTGCTGAAAATTCATTGGACTCTTTTATTTTGTTTCACTAAACTTTACGTTAGTTATATAAAATCAATATGTCTCTTGAAGCTAAGCAGGTTTTAGCAACTCACATTTTAATCTATTGCAATACTTTCGGTAATTTTATTCTTTTTTTCTGAGCTTTATTTCAATACATATGTATATTTTTAAAGGATTTATGTTAAAATGAAATATATAGCATTAATCGATAAATAAATCACACTTAATAGAGTCTGAAACAAAGTTAAAAATAATAAGTTTATACGTACAAGTATAAAATAAGTATATATGTATACGTGTAAAATGAGTTTATAAACATAATATAGGTTTCATAAGTTTGTTGGTAAGAATTCAGACTTATATGTTTGTATAAATAATATTAATGTAAAAGAGTAAGAACACGCCAAGAGAGTAAAAATATATGTTAGGTTATTATTGAAAACATCTAAGTACCAAGCGTTTCAGAACATTTGAATAAGGTTAGGAAAAAAAAAACCCAAGAATACTTCACTTCATAACATCCAATCGGATAGTGAAAGAAGGGTGAGGTAATACAACAGAGGAAGGTAATAAACAAACAGATGATCAGCAATAATAAAATGACTTAAAAACGTGTAATTAGCGACCAAAATACATAGTTATGCCACAAAAAATAGTTATAATATTAAGATAAAAAAAATTGAAAATGTGAAAAAGAAAGTTATCATGAAAAAAATTATTCAAGATGTTCAACTTTTCAGAATAAAAGCTATTCCAATTTCTATTGCCAGTCCTATAATCTCATTTCTATGCAATATACTGGATTAGCCAATAATTCCTTTTGGTTTTTCAGGGTGAAATAAAACTCAGTGTATTACAGACATGAAATATATTTTAATCTACAATATATTGACTATTATTTAATATGACTTTTTCTCATCTTTCCAATAACTACATAATGCATAATGTTCATAGAATGTCGGGAGTTTATTGTTAAAAAACATAACCTAAAAACATAATCAAAAACAGTGGTTTTGATGTCCTCTTCCTTTTGGAACTTCTTTCCATTCATGTGGTTCTGCAGAGACCGGAATAAGTGGTAGTTACTTGGAGCTAAGGTGAATAGAGAGGGTAGGGCAAAAGGTCTCCAGGGCTCAATAATTTAAGTGCGAGTGACCAAGATGTGAGGTTTTGTGTTGATGGAACACAACACCCTTCCGATCAACCGAACATCCTGAAGAATCTTCAGGATGTTCTCTAAATTCGATGTTACTATATTCGTTGGATAGCTGAATTATTGTTCTTCAAAGCCATATAAATGGTTTTTTTATTAATGCCTACATAAGAAATAAATAAACAAATATTCCTTATAGGTTTTTATTTTTGATCTCCATTTGTAGTTTTTTTTTTATGAAAGTCGTTTTGATATTATATTATGTGGTCCTAAATTTATGCTAAATTTTTAGTAAATATCTAAATCCGTATTGAAGTTATAACATTTTTTGTGATTTTAGAAAAAAAATCAAGTGAGGGACCCAAACATTAAGCCTGGAAACATAGCCGAGCTTGTGCAAATGGTTTTCTACGCTTGTGCGGCACATTGAGGGTCATAGCAATCTCTCGCACTGATTGGATGGGATCTTGATCAAAAAATGGACTTAACATTGTTCGTTTCAATTTCATGTGAGCCACCGTTGATGCATCATTGATGTCAAAATTTCATGAATGGAATTTGGCAAACCAATTTTGACATGTGCGTTTGGTTAAGGCATTATTCCCATAAACACTGCAAATTTTTTTATGTGCTTCTGCAGCATATAAGGAACGATATTTTCTTCTATATTTACAGTGAAAAAACAAACACAATACTTAGCTAGTTTCAACAAGAGTTAACAGGTATACTTTTTGACATATTACAAACCCGATAAACTCATCTTAGGGATGAATTCATCAGATAAGAAATTTATCATAGTGACATAAAAATAAACTGAAAATCCGAAAGGACTTATTTTGCAACTCAATTCAATAGATAGTTTCTAAGCTAACAATGGTTCGAATTTGATAATAATTTTTGGTTTGTAGGAAATTAAGTAGTATTTTAAATAATCATGAGTACAATGGATATAGCTGTCTGTTAAGCTATAGAGAAAAAAAAGTTTCTTTTCTTAAAATTTTAGAGGTCTTCAAAATGCGAACTTAATCATTGGATTTGATGGAAAATTGACGGAGATATAGCGTAAGGATAAAAAAAAAACTATTTTCTTCATTATTTTTAATCTAACCCACTGTTACAGTAAGCTAGTAGCTTTACGTGGTCGGTTAAAGCTAGTTTAAATAATTAAATTCTAAGTTATGTTTTAAATTATTTATTTATAATACATAATAATAATAATAAAATGCTTAGCGAACCCGAAGACTCGATGCCGACACCACCAATCGCTTATTACACACTTCCTTCCACCGTTCGCCGTCCAAACCCAGTCCCTTCAGATCGGCTTTAATGCAATCTTCCCACCTTCGCTTCGGTCTACCCCTCGGACGTTTACTATTCGGTACAGCATATATTAACCAATAAATAATTGGAAATTATTTATATATAAATACTAAAAATGTTTTATATTATTTTTAGTTAGACTAAACTGCTTAAGTCACTCTGGATATACCATAGTTATTTTGTTGTATTGTGCGATACAGATGCTGTGGAGAAGACAGATATACAGCGTGACATAATACCCGAGGTCCATGTTTTGCTTCCAAGCTGACAACACATAATGTGCCTGAATTGCGGAGGATGTGTTGTCAATAACAGATGACAATCTTTTCTGATCACTGTCGTAATTTTCTGTCAAATTAGCGAGCTATTGTGTGTTGTTGTCGAGCAGTCATGTCGAATTAGTCTCAGATCGTGTAGATAAATCTAACAAGCAATTTGATTTATATGCTGTAGAGGTCACACTGTAGACCGAGGGACTGTTAGAATAATGTATTTGAAAAGTAAAATAACAAGGTTAGACTTTTGATAATATTTCTGGCCACAAAGAATGGATTTCGGAACCAAAATTTTTGTGACAACTTCTTCAATATCTTATGTATTGCCATGAGTTTTTTCACCTCTCTCGTACTCGAAAATGATGAAACGTCAGTTTTTCCAAAATATGTCATTGTCGTCATCTTATTCCATACCTGGGATTAATGTTGCCTAGATGCCCAAAAGACGAGTCTTGCGCACTCAGTATTAGTCTTGAGCGAGAGTCTTGAGGTAACCTATTAGCATATTGTTATTTATTAACATGTGGTTTTAAATCTTATAAAAATCCTACAGAATACCTACAGGTAGATTTAGATGTTTTATTTACTTAATCATAGTAAGATATAGTAAAAAGTAAACACAAATAAAATTTAATAGTATTTAAATAAAAAATCTGGTGTGTCTACTCACATGACTTTCCTACTAATTTTTTTTTTCAATTTTAAATATGTTAATTAAAAATAACATAATTGAATGAAACTAATTTTTTTGATGGCCGATTAGAGAAATCGTAAGAGTAAGATTGCTTTGATGAACAAAAGCAATGTGATGAACAATTATTAAAGTCAGTGTCTAAAATTCAATACACTGTTACACAACAATAACACTGTTTGCCACAACTGGTCCGTTTTAGACGAGTTTTTCTTTAGCTTTGTCAGAAATTTAATAAAATTTTAAAAAATGTTACCACTACCTACTATAGAGATATTACTGCCATTTTTCAGAATGGGGAATCCTGACTAAACCCTGAATGAAAAATTGGTAGATTTAAATACAGAAGTGTATTGGTTCTACCAATCCTTTACATTTGGTATTTTAAACTATCCAGTGTTAGTAACTATTTCACTATGATTTTTTATTTTATTTTATATCGATCAATCTCCACTGGCTTTATTACTAGTGAAGCGGTTGAGAGAGTAGTACATGATTCTCCTGGGAATTGGAGGGGCAAGCCTGCCTCGGATTTCCCTAGTCTTATTGTAAATAGTGTACATAAGTATGTATGCGTTTCTTTATAATTTATTTATCTTTAATATGTTATAAATATTCAGGAGGCAGTCATTATAAAATTGTTATTAGTGTCAACGTTTCAACCCAAACATCAGTGGTTCGGGCACTGAAGGTATTCAAGTACTCTGAATACCACTATGTTTTGGTTAAAACATCGGCACAAATAAAAACTTTATAATGACTAGGTCCTGAATATTTATCACCCATGATATGTCGAGCAGTCGACTATCTTCCTTCAATATTTATCTTTAAGTTATTTTATTGTATTTGTTGTATATAATTTTTTATTATTATTTAGTTATTTTCCTTCAGAAAATTTTATTTTTTAATTTTTGTTTTCCTGCAATGTGGCAGAATGTATTAATTTTCAACCAACAAATAAAAAAATAAAATATTTTATTTTGACCAGTCTTGGTCTCTAAACAATTATGCGGTCTTGGGCCGATTTTAGGCAGTAAACTACGTAAAACTCTGGCAGTAAGCTACAGAGGGTTTTATCGGGTCTGAGAGAGGCCGAGGGAATTATGCTGTGCTAAAAGTCCCAGCGGGCCTCGGGATTTTAACTAGTAAATATTTTTCATTAACAGACCAATATAAAACTGTGAAATAAACCACAAACTATTATTAAATTATACAAAAACCAAAATTTATTTAAATGCATTAGACGCAGTTATAGGTCCTGTGACTAGCGCCCTCTGGTACCAAAATTCAAAACCCGGTCAAAAAGTGCCTTCATAAAAATTTTCAATGCGGTCAAATTAAGTTCAAATCGTTGCAGCCGTTTTTCAGGAAATTGTAAAAATGTGTTTCACCGATGATATAAAATGGCACTTCCAGTTAGTCGATTTTAACGAAAAAGTTGCTGTGACATCGAAGCCATATACCTATCTTAAATACGTAACTTCAGTTTAATATGGCTTTTCGTTTTTGAGCTAGACTGTTAACATACACACGCACACCCAGACTATTTTTCGGGACTTGGTTATTTGGACTCAGGGTACCTCAAAATGTGTATTTCTCTTGGACACTCAGATACGAAATTTATTTTCCCTTACTATATATTACATATATTAGTAAGTGGAAGTAAAAATTGAATTTTCAATAAAAGAGCGGATAAAAATTTTACGAAGCATTTCATGGTTCAGAATGAAGCACTCGGAAACGATAGGTCAATTTGATCTGGACGAAGATAGAAGAATATTGTGTATTAATAAATTCACTGAGGTCGTCGGCTTCTCCCCAGCCATCAAAATGTAAATTTTGCTTCGGATGTGGTGGGAGGAGGAGGGGGGGAGGGCAATAATGCAGATTGATGGGTCAGGTACCCAAACTGGCTAAATATTCCCTGGCGGCCATACATCAAACTAATCCGCGACTGACCGTTCCCTTGATATGCGATTTATCGATTGTCAGATATAGTCTATTATATATCGAAGCTTATATATATATATATATATATATATATATATAAGCTATAACGTTATATATATATATATATATATATATATATATATATATATACGTATCTATGTATGTATATATAGGTTCGATTTTATTTAATTGTAATATTAATTTGCAACATACTCATATATATGAAGGATACAGCCTGAAAAAACAAAACAATATAGCTTCATTTTTTTCCAATTTGCATATTACTTCCAATTCTTATTTATATAGGTTTATTTCCGAAACAAATAGAATTTTTTACATATGTGAATATTAAATATAAAACAAATCATAAAGGCTATGTATATATTTTTTTTTACTCTATGTCCATGTAAGGGTTATTACTATTTGTATTAATAATAATAATAATTGTAGTAGTATTTTCAAGATTAATCTACATTTGTAAATTTCCAAACAATGGTTTGAGTTCCCAATAATATTGCCACTTTTTAATATTGCATTTTTCCCATTGTCGTAAACGGTAGGTATAAAGGCAAAGAAGAATGAGATTCTTCTGGTATTAGTCCATTGCATGAAATGACCAAAACTAGAATCCGGACAAATCATATAATTGTTTAAATTCTTCCGCTAAATTTAAATTGTAATAATTATTATTTTTATTAAATACCTGCGGGTTAAATACCTGAAGTGGGAAACAATTTCATATTATTTAAGGCACTATCATATTATTTTTATGTTAAAATATTTAAAAAATTCGGAACGATTCTTGATGTGTTCGAGAGAACTAATTGATGTGCCACTCTTACCATATCAAGAGATGATTCCAGCCCATTAGTGGATATTATGATTGGTGTTGTTGTAACGCTTTCAAATTTATATAGTTCCTTCAATCGGATAGCTAATTCCTGGTATTTCCTGAGTTTTTCTTCCACAATGGAACTTATATTATTATCGTTGGGTATCCCAACATCAATCAGTTTTGCTTTTTTCCCTTTTAAATCTTTGAGGGGAACGTCAAGTCTGTTATGACGCACAGTATGGTCCGTGGTAATTGATCCACCCCATTGGAGCTTAACGGGGCCTTTTTGAAGGAGTCTATTTGGAAGGTACTTATAATATGGCATCTTATCTTCTAGTAAATGATACTTCGTCACCAGACCCTGATACAAATTTTTAACCACATTGTTATGTCCCTGGAGATACTTAGTACCAGCTAACACACTCCACATCCACCAGTGTTATGTTGGGTTAATTCCAGCGTAACTGAGCATAACCGACATTTATTCGGTGCTGTTACGTCTTTTATATGATCTGTTAGCAATAACCTGATCTTGAATAGCAATCAACAACCCTTCTGTTTCGGAGAATATCTTTCCGAGTTTTAACCATTTGTCTGATTTTTTCTTGCCAATGGGGATGTCATTCAATTGGCTGTAGATTTTCCCATGCAGTTATTTGATTTCCACTCTGTCAACCGTTCATTTTCTGATATAATTGTAGAGTCATCATGTTTGCTCAGATTAAGCGCAGTTAGACCAGAATTCATTGTTAAAATTGCGAGATAAACCTCTGTTCTCTTCGAGAGAATATATCGCCGTGAGGCCACTTCCTGCTTGCGGCAAACTTCTTGGATGTTTAAGAAATCATATCCTCCTTCCTTCCTAGGTAAGTACAAACGAGCTTTAGAGTTTATTGGGTGGTGTGCCCGTTCTTGTGTGATAGTCGTTCGGGCAATATGAGGTACGACAATGTCTCAACCCAAATTTCAGTTAATAGACCTTAGGACTTTTACAAGGTGAAAGTCTGAGCCCAACCTTGTTTTTGTTGTTTATCTTCGACATATTTAAATACTTTCATGACAAAAGAGCAGCAGGGGTAAGCATAGACACCTTACACTAGGTAACAATGCTCCTTCTAGCTGATGATATTATTCTCTTAAGTAATAATTGGCATGGAGCGCAAAAGAATGTTAAAATATTACAAGAATATTGCAGTAACCATTCTCTTACATTAAACGTAGACAAATCTAAAACTCTTGTTTTCCACAAATATCCACGGCTTAAACAGCTAAAACCGTTGTATTGGCATGACAGGATATTGGACTATACAAAAAGGTATACTTATTTGGGAGTTCCCTTCACATCGTCAGGAAAATTTAAACAAGCATGTGAACATTTTACTCAGAAGTCGTCAGTGGCATCTGCGAGAGTAATAGACATACTAAAAAAAGGGAAAAGTGACTCCTGGGAAAGTAAAAAAGTGTTATTTGACTCCATGGTCTCATCAACATTGTTTTATGCTTCTGAAGTATGGAGCCTCAATTATCTTGAGGCAATCGAAACGGTCCAACTTAAATTTTTAAAGCAACTGTTTGGTTGCCCCAGAAATACCCCAAACTACATAGACCAAGCTCGAGTTCATGCCAGAAGAGCGACTCCCAAAACTTTGTTTTAATAGACTCAAAACATTAGATAAGGATAAGCCTGACATAGACTTCAATTGGGTGTCTCAATTTAAAGCAATAGCCGAACTTAATGCCTTTGCAGAAGAGCTTTCTGTTCACCACACAAACAGACTTCTTCGATACGAATACGACATCCTTGAAAAATCACACAACCATTATTTCTCAGCCGACATATAAAGAACTTTAAACTCCACTAACTACCCTTTATACAGAATGCTATGCAGTTACAATGCTCCCGAACCTGATACGTACCTTACATTCAAAGTCCACATAAAGAAATTGAGATGTGTAAGTCAATTAAGATTTGCGAACCCAGAACATATCAGAATCTATGCAAAAAAACAGAACATTTTCGATTGAGTCTCAAGAAACCTGTATTTCATGCAGCCAATTTATCTACAATAGTCTACATCACATTCTCCTTCTCTGCCCATCTGCCCATATACAATGACTATAGACAAAAATTCCTTCAAAACTTCATCTCAGAATCTTCTGATAACCGCAACATCGAATCCATACTGAATATCGATTGCATAGAAAAATTAAATAAAGCATACTACTATATGATGGGAGTACACAAAGTGCATACGCAAAATTGTTATTCATAGCCATCTTCTATTAAGCGTTTGTTTTTAGTTTATCTTAAGAGTAAAATTTGTTTATATTTATAAATATTTTTATTTTTTATTGTTTCTGTCATAGTAACTCGTTCATATAACTACCCGTAATCGTTTTTAATTTTTATGGTTATTCATGTTTTGTGAAAACCATTCTAAACGTTAAATATTGTAAATTTTATTTATATCTAAATTATATGTATGTAAATTTGTAAAACCATATTATTGTGCAATAGCCAAGCTAGGCTCTATTTGTATGGAGATCTCCCTTAAAACAAATAAAATATCTATCTATCTATCTATCTAGTCGTTCGGACAAGGTGATCCATCTTCCACAGTTTTTTATTCCATCGAGAAATTGTTCAAAATAATGAAGTACACCATCGTGAAGTAGTCACAATTGTGCAGTCAACCATGGTGCAGTCAACCATGGTCTCCACGGTGCAGCGGCATGCCACCCGTAGCCAACCCTTTGGGGCCAATCTGGATTCAAGGTCAGTGAATAATCGGTCTATATCCATGGATTATGGCTGCTCAGAGTCAGGAGGCGCACTAATACCTATATTTCTTTCCCCGAAGACCGTCCATGGACCGCCCCTCGCAGGGGCTACTTACTTCATATTAAGACACATCCCGATTCCCGATTTTAAGTACGTGTTGTAGGGTCATCAGGCCTATGGCCTTATAATATGAATATATTACCTATTTATTATGATAACTTGAATAGGTAATACAAATTAAGTTGATAAATACATTTATTTTAATCATATTAATACGATTGTACCAGAATTCTTCATTACATTTACATGTATTAGAGCTGGTGTGTTAATATGTCACCATATATTGTCACTGACGTATATTGTCACTATGTCGATCAGCACCATTTTTGTATGCCAAAGTCTTTCCCTTAATTCAGAGGTAGAGGTAGGGGGGAAGGCGGTTTTAAAATTATTTTATAAAATATAAACTTTTTTATTACAATAATGGTACATAAAAATAACTTCATTTTTAATTTTAATCTAATTAAAAAATTTTTTTTTTGTGTACTAAGCAATTTTCGTATCATTTCTTAAAAAAACAAAATGGCTTGTTTTGGGAATAAACCTATTTTCAAACCATTTTATCAAATATCTAAGCTTTTTTTTGAAAAAAATTGCATCATTGGAATCATTGGGCGTTTTGACAAGGCAGTCGATATTTTTCTCGATTTCCATAAAAACCGATCAGTGTTCGGACTCATTCGGCTGCTTACCTTATATATGGAATGAGTAGCCTTAAAGGTTGATAAGCTAATTATTAAATTTCCAATTGTTTATATTGTCAGCTGTAGTATAAAACAATCAGCTTGCCATGCAATAATCAAAATCACGATTTTTGTATGATTTTTTTATATCTCTTAGCTCTGTTTTTCCGAGACTTCTGAACTTAAATGATTGATCGATTTTTTTTATTTGAAAAAAAAGAAAGGACAATGTTGCATGTAGTGTGCATAATATACTCATAAATCTTTTACAGAATTAAAATGAAAACTTTGACATGTATTGAAAGTAATACTGCATGTAAGGTGTGATAAAAAATTATTAGGTATATTTGAAATGAATTTATTAATATAGAAATTTAAAAGTTTAGTAATCACCAACTTTAAGTTTAAAAAAAAAAAATTAAGTTTTACTTATGCAGCTATGTAAGCGATTCCGATAAAGTATTATTTAGGTTCTGCTGGCATTTACACGTCCTGAGCTTGGAACTGGTGTTTAAAGAATGAACAGAAGAACAAGGAGTAAAAAAATCAAGAAAGAAGTGTTTTTAATTGTAAAACTTCAGAAAAGGAATTAACCTACGAAATATTATCGTTGCAAAACTAGTAGAGCCACTAATATATTATAAAATAAGTTTTATACATATTTTTTAAGGAGTTGATTTGACATAGAATAATATATAAGATAAATCTTTTGACATATACTGACATAATAAAAAAATAAAAAAGTTGTCGGATATTTTTGCCCCCTCCGTCACCAAAACTCGACATGGAAAACTTTAGGATATTCTGTTATTACCGAGAGAGTAATGAACGATGACATACATTTCAAACTTTTCATTGGATCTTCGGGTTAATACTTAATGCCATTGTGATATTTTTAAAGATAAGAATACATAAATCAGTTGTAACTTCCGTCTTTAAAACTATTAGCACTGTTGCTCAACCTCCACTGAATTTAGTCCTAGTGAGGCGGTTGAGAGAGAAGTGCAGGGATCTCCTGGAGTCATGCTTTTCCCTCCGCAATTGGCGGGACAAATCTGGCTCGGAGTTCTCTCTTCTGATTGTAAATGTTGTATATAGGTATGTATGTGTTATTTTTAATTATTTATTTTATTGGTATTTATTGTATGTATATTATTTTTCTGTATAATTTATTTTATTTATTTATTGTACATAGTGTGTGAATGTGATATGTGAACACTATTATAAATGCCGTGAAGAATAGTTGGGGTAATCAGTGAAAAAATGACCATTTACCAATTATTATAAATGTCCATTGAGACAGATTGTAATATTTTTCAATAAATAAGTTTTAAAAAAAAATCTATCCAGAATAATATTTATTTTGTTCTCTGAAATTTTAAATTTACTTTACTTTAATTGAGAAATATCGAGACATAGAAATGAGTATATTACCACAGAAGAGGGGACTTCTAAATTTTGCATTTGAGATTAAAAACAATTTCCTTCACTAGTAATTTTAATATTAACTTTTCAATGTATTTACATAAAATTAGAATATTGTTTTGATAATTTTCAAGTTTTTCATTATATGTTTCATTTCCTTTACAATAATTTGAAATCAGGTCAGTTCCAGGTACACAGAAAAGTAAAAATAAATAAATAAAATTATAAAAATTGAAAAACCCGTTTAAATTAAATTAAAAAATATATTTCAATCAGTATCGTTATATTTTTTTATTTACTAAAGAAATAACGCTACTTTATACTTTTGTTATTATATATTTTATTTGATGCCTTCCTCTGGTGTAAGCAGAACCTTTCTTCCTCAGTTCTTCTTGTTTCGGTTGTTCTTCACCTGGACACGTAACTTCCTGATGGCTGCTATGATGACTATGCAGACATCCCTTTTTTCTGTTTTCTTTTCGTCAGAGTATACATCTATGAAAGCATGCAACCAGTCTTCCTCACCAAGGCTACGAAAGAATGCCAAGTGATTATCGGTTTCCAGCCTAACATTTTTTGCTTGATAGAGTCCCTAAAAGAACCAAAAATTAAGGAGTAACTCTAAATGTATATTATAAATATTGTAATATGATGTATATTAATTTATATAGACATTATTATTTATCTTATTTACACTTAGTCGGACTTATTCTTCAGAAAGGCGGAATTGATAAAGTAATATTTTATTGAATTCTCCTAGTATTAATTTATTTTATTTTTTCTTCTAGAATTAAATTTGATAATTTGTGAATATTTGAAGTTTATCTTTAGCGATTTTTTATATGTTTTCTTTAATATATATATACGGATGTTCAACGCCGTGATTATGCCAGTTCTGCTGTACGTTGTGAAACCTGGGCTGTAACAAGCACATTAGAAGCCAGAATTGAGAGATTCGAAAGAAAAGTTCTACGTAGGATAACAGGACCTATATTGCACAAGAACCTTAACACATGAACAATAAAGAACTGTTGAAAGAAACGGATCAGTCAATATCTCATGACATGAAGACAAGGAGGTTAAGATGGGCAGGGCATGTAGCTCGTAGTAATCCATCAGGACGCCTCTACAAGGCAATGAATGCCCGAGTAGTAGGCAAGAGACCACGTTTGAGACCAAAAACCAGATGGATAGATAGGATAAACAAAGGTACGGCCGAGCTTCATGCCGCAAACTGGAAAGCAGTAGACCAAGATAGGCAGAGGTTGAGAAGGCTGGTTTAGGCGGCCAAAGATCTACAAGGTCTGTAGAGCCAACCGAATATATATATATATATATATATATATATATATATATATATATATATATATATATATATATATATATATATATATATATATTATATAATTATATTACGCATACCCATTAAAATATAGGATGTATATCACAGATTTAAGAAACAACTTTATACTTATCCATTAAAGGAGTTTAATTTAATTCTGTTTAACTTCTTATCTTTTTATTATATAAAAATATTATATTATAAAAAAAAATCATTTCTCTATTACATATTTAAAAGTATTATTATTATTTGAGACTTTTAATAAACCTGTTATGAAGTATATATACATATATGAAAAATTAATATTTACATTAACAGGACATATTATCTGAGGCTCGAACTGAGTGTAGAGGTATCGAAAGTAAGCGTTGGCCAGGCATTGATCTCCGACCGGGAAGGACATCATGTCTTCACAGTCAGCCGTCATCACCTTCGTTGGGCACTTCTTCAAGTCCACGAACAGCTATGCATAGAAGGAATGGTTAATAGATTTAACTTGAAATTTCTGCTTTATGGAAAAAAAAATAACTTTATCATGGTAGTATAGTGTAAAAATAGTTGTTAGAATACTATTAAAATATTGTTCATTGTAATTTTTTTTTAAAATAACTTGAGTAATAAAAACCATTGTTTACAAACCAAAAACACAGTCTCTTTGAATGAGAAAAAACTAGAGAACCCCGAACGGTAAAACACAGAAGATTAAACATTCTTTAAACAAACATAAATCAACACGAAATACAATAACAACCTCTCTCAAACTCTTTTCTCTAAATACATCAACGACCTTCCCGATTCCATCCATCGTTC
This sequence comes from Nezara viridula, assembly GCA_928085145.1. Taxonomy (NCBI): domain Eukaryota; kingdom Metazoa; phylum Arthropoda; class Insecta; order Hemiptera; family Pentatomidae; genus Nezara; species Nezara viridula. The sequence continues at coordinate 171,673,242 of OV725079.1, forward strand.
ACAATACCTCTTACAGCCTGACGATCTCCAAATCTACCTTTCATTCTATCCTACTAAGATGCTTCAGGGTATCCAAAGACTACAAGAAGACATAAAAAGTAATACTACTTTACCAGCGAGTAATGATTTGAAGTTGAACGTTGAGAAGAGTAAAGTCATTCTCATTGGTTCCAATCATATTATTAATTCCATTGTGTAGTAGATAGCCTCCTGTATTTACTCCTTTAGTTGACATTGTGTGAGGGAATGAGAAGGAATATATAAGAACGTGAGGTTGCACGATGAATTGTACTCAATTACGCAGTGGAAAAATTATTCATGGAAAAGTCTCATATCGATAAACAATCGATGAAGAAGGACGCTGGAAAAAGGTCAGAGCAGGCAGTTTACAGCAGCTGGAAGAGGATGCCAGGCACTTGAGGCCTGGGCACAAAGACGAGAAAACCTCATCTGGAAAGAGAAGCCTACTACACTGAAGACTAAGAATATCAAGCCTACAGTTATATGACTTTATACATTAATTTATTACAGTTGTCAAAATAATTTTTTTTATTATACAGGAGTGAAAAGTCATTTTATTTAGTTGTCCTATATGCCTCACGATTGAAGAATAACAAACCATGTCAGTCAATTCATTCAAAGTGTTTTTATTAAATCCCACATCATACATATATTCTTATTGTTTTTTCTCACTCAATTTCACAAAAGGTATTAGATTCCCGAATTTCCAACAACAGTTAAAAACCCTCAAAAAAGTCTATATCCTGTGCCGGGGATTTCATTTAATATTCACGAGTGTAAATAACCTAGTTCCCCGATATAGAAAAGCGGATGGCTATTCGTCAATTCGCGCCAAAAACAAATCATTTAAAATTAAACCTTTACTAGGTTATTTACAATTTCATACTATCCCCTTTTTATTTATTTATTTATTTATCAACCCTGCCGTGCCTAGTATATGGGTGTCTGCAATAATAAGATGTTAGGCAGGTCAGCTCAACATCTCACTGCTGCAAATGAATCTCGTTCTTCTGCTCTTTCTTCATTTTTTTTCTCTTTCTTCACGGTTGCTTTCCTCATCCGTTTCACGCCAATGGTATAGTACCTCTTCCTCCTCTTCTTAAATTAAAATGGGCTGGCCCCACCGCGACTTTCCACCCGTACACAAAATCTTTGTAGTACGGGTAGTTTTCCGCAGTGACTAACTGAGGAAAATCGTTCTCTGTGAGAATGTAGAGACCGGTTTCTCTCAGTAACTTAGCCCTTAGTTCTTCAAAGGCGGTGCAGCCCACTATGATGTGCTCAGCAGTCTCCGGAACACCGCAGCTAGGGCATAGGTGGTCGATGTCCATCCCATGGCAATGAAGCTTTGCTCGAAAGCCCCCATGGCCTTTGAGAAATTGCGAGAGCCAATAGTCCGGGACGATCCACCTTGCTTCTAAACATGACCGGACGGTGGGAAAGTACTTCCTCAAGGTAGATCCTTTGGGGGTTATCACCCACCGCCGGTTCCATTCCTCTAATGTGTCGTCCCGTATAATGTTTTTCCATTTGCAAGGATTCTCGCCAATTCTCACCTTAAGATGTTCCGGTAGACCTGCTGAGCCGTTTTTCTTAAACATGTGCCTCATCATATCTTCTCGCAGGAGAAGGTCGAGAGGTACCCCTCCTGCTAATACCTGCACCGCCTCATGGGATACGCTTCGATTCGCTCTGGTGACCCGCAGCTGTATTGTCGCCAACTTACTCTTCTGTCGGTGCGAGAGATTCTGGTTCCAGGCGGGAGACGCATACCTCATGATATCCAGAATCACTCCCTTATAAATTGTTATGGTTGCTGGGTATCTGGGCCCTGCTCTACCACAATGGGCTACTTATTCTGCCAGAAGTCTCGGAATAATTTTCGATCAATACCTGTCCTGGAATAATCATATCTTCCAAGTTATCCGAAGATCTATTGCTACCCTAAAACAGTTGCTGATTTTATACCCCGAAAACCACGCCAACTCCTAGTTTCCTCACTCATCTTTTCTAACTTCGATTATGGCTGTGTTATACACGATGGACACTATGGCAGACTTGAGATTAGATTGAAGAAATTAATGAATTGTTTCATTCTATTGATCTTTGGAGTCTCCAGTTGGTATGCTGAATTGAAATGGCTCTATCCAGATTTCCGACTGCAATATTTCCTTGGTGTATTAATATCCCGAACCTTCACAACCAAAAAGCCATCTTACCTTCTTGATTTGTTTACTCCTTGTTCCTCTGTTCATTCGTTTAACACGAGATCTCGGTCCATAAACCTGTTCGTTCTCTCTCATAGAACCATTTCCTTTAAAAAATACCCTTTAGCATGTGTGCTACCTTTTTTTGGAATTCTTTATCTATCTCAATACATAAATCCTCTTCCTTAACATCATTTAAACAACATTTATTCTTCCATCTCTTTAGCAATCAATCTTCCGAATACATGTAAGAATTTTGTATCAAAGCGCTATCACTATCATTTGACTGTTATGTTAATGTTACTTGCATATCATCAATATTGTTAATAAAAAAAATTTAGGAACACACCCATTTATATTTATGTACAAATCAATATGTTTACTCGTTAATCATAAGGATAGATTATTATGTTATGTTAGCTAAACATTTTCCTTATGTTTTTTTTTTTTTTTTTTATAATGCCAGAGCATTTTCATCTGTTTGTTGATTATAATTATTTTATGGGTGCTAAATGTACTAGAATAAAATTTATTTTTCATCTTCTTCTTCTTCAAATAACACAGATAAAGCGAACTTACCTACTCAATTTAAGAGGAATATGCTTACGACTTGACATCATATATAGGAAAAACCAACTAAACGCTCATATATAGGAAAAACCAACTAAACGCTATTTGAAATGAACCACATTATAGGTACTTTAGAGGAAGATGTATATTAACATTGAGCATTTAAGCCCTGTAAAGTGACATCAACGAGAATAAGAACTAAATGGTATTAAAGACTACTTAATTATACAATGCTACACCGAGTTTAATGAAAATCGTTAGAGCCGTTTTTGTGAAAATTGTAAAAATGTGTTTCAGCGTTGATATAAAGTGGCACTTCCGGTTAACCGATTTTAAGGAAACAGTTGTTAGGACATCTAAGGCACATACCTATCTTATATACGTAATACCAGTTTCGTACGACTTTTAATTTTCGAGCTAGTATTCACAGACACACACACCATTTTTCGGGACTTGGTTATTTGGACTCAGGGTACCTCAAACCTTGTATTTCCGTTGAAAACTCAGACTCGAAAATTTTCACAATCGCAATACTCACCCTTACTATATATTACATATACAGGTAAGTGAAAGTAAAAATAACGAAATAAATAATAGAGAATCCCGATCCATAAACCCAAAATTTTACTGCTGAACACAAATGCTATTAGCAGCCATAAAAAAACTGCAAGATAACTTAAACATAATTTATCTCTCTAACATAATCTCTCCTCAACTCCTCTCTCAGTTTTTACCAATTTTATAGCGGAATCTCTCTGATTATTCACGTGATACAGTTAAAGTGTATATCAGAGCAGTTGATATTTACTGTTGACATCTTTTTTTTTTGTTATTTTAAGAAAAAAAAAAAAAAAAATTTTTTTTTTTTTTTTTTTTATTTATTTATTTATTTTTCTCTTATGATATGCGGTATGATCAGCAAGTGATGGCCAGTAAGGTGCCCAAGAGGTCTCGGTCAGACGGAGTTAGCTCACCAGCCAAACAAAGGACTCGTCGCTGCCTACGAGAAATACCTCCAGTGACCAAAATGAACACTTCAGAACCAGAACCTCAGCCCCAACCAGGTACGTCTGCACAAGAAACGATTGAAGAATCACCTTTCTTTACTCCAAACCCCTACCAAGTGCTTCAAAATGACAGAGAAGTAATGGAGTCTGCAGCAATACCCAGAGAACCAAAGCCTCCTCCGATATTTGTGAAAAATATAAAAAATTTCCAGATGTTCTGCACCCAACTAAATAAAATCTGCTCTGGCAGTTATTCATGCCTTAACAGAACCAATGACACCAAAATAACACCTGATTCTGCAGAAGCCTACCGAAAAATAGTGAAGTACTTATCAGAAACAAATGCGAATTTTCACACTTACCAGCTGAGGCAGGAAAGAGCTTTACGAGTAGTGATAAGAAATTTACATTCCTCAACCCCCACTGAAGTTATTAAAGAAGAACTAACGACGCTTGGTTTCAATGTACGCCAGGTAACAAACGTTTTGAAGGAGGACAGGGAGCAGCCAGGATTACGAAATAGGATCCCACTACCATTGTTTTTCGTGGACTTGGAGCCATCACCAGGTATCGAAAAAATATATGATATCACAAGAATATACTACACAATGGTGAAAGTTGAGAAGCCATATCCCAAGAGAGACATCGTGCAGTGCCATAATTGTCAGACCTATGGCCACACGAAGACATATTGCTACCATCTGCCGCGTTGCGTGAAGTGCGGTGAACAGCACAAATCTGTAGAGTGCACCAAACCTATACAAGATCCAGCAGTATGTGCCCTATGCTTGGAGGGACACCCGGCCAACTACAAAGGCTGCCAAATTTACAAGAATCTCAAAACCAGACACCAGAAAAACCGGATTCAAGATGAAGCACTAAGAACAAGAAGAGAGAGAGAGCCTTCCAGAATTGTAAACAATGATGTATCATTCTCCCAACTACTTAGAGGTAAGACTTTAACCGATAAATGTCAAGCCCTGCCACAACAACAACCTCAAACCCAACCTCAAAATCCTCTTCATCCTAATATACCTAACCACCAACAACAAATTCCTCATATTCCTCCTCCTTCAAATGCAACAGATCTCACAAGTTTGTTAGCATCTTTCCTCACCGATTTCAAATCCCTTGTTACTCCACTCATATCACTCCTCACGAATCTCGTATCTCACCTCATCCCTCCTTTGAAAAATCCTTAAATGACTCACATCCCTAAACCCATATCCATTCTCCTTTGGAATGCGAATGGTGTTAGAAATCATACAGACGAACTATCTACTTTACTACTTGACAAGAACATTGATGTGGCACTAATTACTGAAACTCGACTAACCACTAAACAGCACTTCAATATACCACAATACCTGACATATCGTACTGACCACCCTGACGGAAAAGCACATGCCGGTACTGCTGTAATTGTACACCAATCCCTCTCCCATCACGTACTCCCATTACCAATACATGATTTCCTACAGTCCACCGCTATCGTGATAAAAACCTTCTCCTTTCCGGTCACTCTTGCATCAGCGTATTGCCCTCCTAACCGATCCATATCCAATGCCCAATTCAGTTCTCTCCTCGACTCCTTAGGACATCACTTCATCTTGGGTGCAGACCTAAATGCCAAGCACCAACAATGGGGTTCCAGAACCACGAATTCTCGTGGCCGAACCCTGCTGTCTGCACTCAATTCCCAACGTTTTCACCTCCTTTCCCCCAACTCTCCTACCTACTGGCCCACAGATCCCAACCGTAATCCTGATCTTCTTGATTTCTTTATCCACAGCGGCTTAAGTCCCCTCAATTGTTCCATTACACGTCTAAATGAACTTTCCTCTGACCATAGTCCTCTAATCCTTAATGTTTCACTTGAACCTGTTCCCAAACCTTCTCCACCGTCATTCATTAGGGGCCCAGTAAACTGGGACCTTTTCCGCCAAATAATCTCCGATAATATTGATCTCAACATATCCCTCAAAACTCCCGATGACCTTGATAGTGCCGTAAATTCCTTTACTACCACAATCCAACAAGCCGCCTGGACTGCCTCCTTCCCAAAAGACTCCTCCAGAATTCCTATAAAGACCATTCTACCCCAACACATCCTTAACCTAATCCGCACCAAACGCCGTGCCAGATTATTATGGCAACGTACCCGACATCCTACCGACCGCTGCTCCTATAATTACTACTGCAAACAATTAAAACTGGAATTAGCCACCTTCAGATCACAATCCTTCAACTCCTACCTATCCTCCCTCTCTTCTCGCGACAATTCCCTTTGGAAAACCACAACAAAAATCCTAAATCCTCACCGCATTTCCCATCCTCTCCGACGAGGTGATGGCTCCTGGGCAGCATCTGACGAAGATAAAGCTGAGGAGTTCGCCATTCACCTATCCAATACATTTATTTCACATCCGGAATCCCATCCTGCCCACACCGTAACAGTAGAAGAACTCCTTACATCACCAATCCCACTTTCCTTGCCCCCAAAAGCTATTCATCCTTCCGAAGTAAAATTTCAATTAAAAAAACTAATCCTCCGTAAAGCTCCTGGACATGATCTCCTTACACCTCAAATCCTTCGACAACTTCCATCCAAAGCAGTCATATTCCTTACATATATCTACAATTGTATCCTACGCACCACCCACTTCCCTCTGTTATGGAAACACTCCACTATTATCCTCTTCCCAAAACCAGGAAAACCTCTCAATAGCTCAACATCCTATAGACCAATCAGCCTACTCCCAATCCTTTCAAAAATTTTTGAAAAGATCCTTTTGAAACGAATCCTACCCATTATAGAATCCCAAAATATTCCTTCCCATCAGTTTGGTTTTCGCTCCCAACATTCTACTGTTCAACAAGGACTCCGAGTTGTTGATCATATTTCCTCAGCCCTAGAAAACAAGGAATACTGTTCGGGTGCATTTCTGGACATTGCACAGGCATTTGACCGGGTATGGCACTCCGGACTGCTCTTCAAGCTTAAAATCCATTTACCTCAGTCCTTGTACCTAGTCCTCCGATCCTACCTCTCTGACCGCTCCTTCCGAGTTCGCTGTGGAACAGAATTTTCCAATATCTACTCCGTTAAAGCCGGTGTTCCCCAAGGCAGCGTCTTGGGTCCCGTGCTTTACATCCTCTTTACTGCTGACATCCCTGTTCATCCCGATACTTTTCTTGCAACATTCGCTGACGACACCGCAATCTTATCATCCAACTCTGATCCCAACATAGCATCCTTAAATCTCCAAAACCACCTCACCTTGATTGAGCACTGGTGTAATAACTGGCGCATTAAAGTTAATGAATCTAAATGCCAACATATTACCTTTACACTCCGACGCAGTTCCTGTCCACCAGTACACTTTAATTCCATCCAGCTTCCTTACTCAGACACAGTCCGGTATCTTGGCTTTCATTTAGACCGAAGACTAACGTGGAACCCACATACTAGACTCAAAAGACAAGAACTCAACCGACGATACGGCCAGCTATACAGACTACTAAACAGAAAATCCAAACTTTCTATTGAAAACAAATTACTTATCTACAAGACAATACTGAAACCTATATGGACATACGGACTTGAACTGTGGGGGACAGCAAAAGCTTCTAACATCAAACGTATTCAATCCTTTCAATCTAAAGTCCTTCGAACAATAGTTGATGCTCCGTTCTATGTAAATAACAAAATCCTACACCATGACCTTAATATCCCATTTGTCCTAGACCTTATTCCAGAAAAATTCTCCAAATTTCACCAGAACCTTACCTATCATCCAAATCCCCTTGCACAATCTCTATCCAGCACCACCCATCCTTACAATCCTCCTCGAAGGTTGAAGCGGCAGTGGCCCAGAGACCTTTTGTAAATAAGCATCTATTGGAGTTTTGGCAATGGCCAGATCCTCCACTCAAGCCCGAGTGTGTATGATTAGGTTAGTTCTTTTGTTTATATACATTTATTTTATTTTATTGTATTTATTTTTATTTTATTTTTTTGTATTTATTATTATTAAGTTTCTGTATTATTTATTTTTTTTTTATTGTAAATAGAGTGTGAGTGTGCTTTCTCTGATCACTATTATAAATGTCCTTGATGTGACAGAATGTAATATTTCTAAATAAACAAATATAAAAAATATAATTTGTGATTGGGCGGAAGATTTGAAATTGAATGCGGAGAAGACTTAGGTAAGTTAATAGGCTTCAATCAACTCCTTCAAACTGTTCCTAAAATCCCGGCCCTGCTCTTACATGATAATCCTATTAACTTTTATTCCACCGTTAAGAAACTTGGAATACTTTTCTTGTCTCTCAAATCTTCATATATCGGGTTGCCAGGCGACTCGCGGTGCAGTGCACACGCTTTAGCCTATTCGGCCACGCCGCCCCGATGTATCCAATACCTCCGGCTGTGGCTTTCCCATTTTATAACGTCTAAATTATCTTCGCCACCTATTTCCAATTGAAACCCGTAAACTCCTGATCATTTCTTTAATATTTCCCCACTTAGACTATAACTGCACGATATATGGGGATCTCGAGGCAAAACTAAAACGTTTGATAAATTGCTTCATACGATTCATCTTCGGAATCCTAAGCGACGTCTCTCCGTCTCCCGTTTTTATGAAGAACTGAAGAGGCTTTATCCTTCTTACCGTCGTAAGTACTTCTTAGCTTCCTCCCTCTTCCAAGTCATCCAATCCTATCGTCCTTCGTACATCTCCGAACTCCTTCAATTCAAATGCTGTGTTCGTTCCCGCAATACCCGTTCCCGGCCTTCAGATTTATACACAAGGGTCCATCGAACCGCTGTTTTCGACAGATCATTAACCGATCCTCGTCCCTATGGAATTCTATCCCTTCATGTGTCCGTCGCTCTAATACCCTCTTCAGCATTAAATTTTGCCTATTCAATCAGTTAAAATCACCTCCTATCCGTTCAGTCCCCGTAAACTTGTAAATAGATGTTGTAAATATGTATATAAATTCAAAGGTCGTTGTAAATATTTTTATTTCATGTTTGTTTTTTGTTGCTTTTTTTTTTTAAATTGAGAAGTTAGAAGACAAATCAAAGTTATTTTGTTTATTCGTTTTAATTTTTTTTGACAATTCTCTGAGACTATGAAGCCCACAATTCTGTTTATTATTCTGAAGAGACTTATCCCAGAATAAATAAAGTATTAATATTATTATTAAATCAATAGTCTCACTGATAAAACAATATGACTTAAAAAAGTAATTCGTCAGATTTAATGTTCATTAGAGAAGTAAAAAAACAAAATTCAAAAATTTACACTAACAATAAAACCAAAACATAAAACATACATCATATATATAATACATTGTAACATAGGGCAAACAAAATAGAACTGCAAAAATCAACACAAAAATAATTGCAATTCCAAAATAAAAAATTGTGCTAAGGGACTAGGATGGTGGATTAGGTTCTGATGATAATTTGAGAATCAGAATGGAATAACGTCAAGAACTTAAGTATTGTTAAGATCATGATGTAGGGTTTAGTTTGTAACATAATAAGGAGCGTTTACTATTGTACGAAGGACTTTAGACTGGAAGGATTGGATGCGTTTGATGTTCGACAATTTAGGTGTCCCCCACAATTCAAGTATGTAGGTCCAGATGGGTTTCAGTATGGTCTTGTATATCAATAGTTTTTTTTTTCAATTGAGACGTTATATTTTCTGTTAAGTATTCTATTTAACTGGACAAATCGTCGGTTAAGTTCTTGTCTAATAAGTCTGGTATGTGGGCTCCATGTTAGTCTTTTGTCAAAAAGGTATCCAAGATACTGAACTGCTTCCGAGATTGGAAGAGGACTTGAAAAGGATAGGTTGACAGGATCTACGTCGGAGAGTAGAAAATAAATGTGGTGAAATAATATACATAGCCTTAATTTATGATATTATAATTAATTTCACCTAAAATAAGAAACATAAATAATTAATTAATTAATGTTTTCAAAGTATTAAACGAACTAAAGAATAATAAAAATAAAATAAATTCAGAAAAGCGGGAGTATATTGTACATCAAAAGTTAAGCTGGAGGTATTACTATATCATATTCTTATTATTTTAGTTTATTAGTTTTTTATCATTTATCTCACGAAAAGATGGTCCAATTTCCGAGGCGTGAACACATCCAGGTTGACGAAGAAGTCTCCATTGCCCGAGTACTTGAAAGAGCCGTTAAGTCGTGCCATGTTGGGATGTTCTTCGCAAGGCCTCAGTTCTTGCAGATAGAGGTATTTTTTCATCTGCAAATCACATTTTTTTTATTTCATTAAAATTTACAATTGTAATACAGTTAAAACAAGTGTAAGAGAGTGTACCACTCCAATAGTTATTACGAATTCTACAGAACTGGATTAAGAGTCTAACTGCTTTTCGAAAATTATAAACTCGGATACACAAACTACTTTATCGCCATCGGACTTGAACTTTGGAGGACAATTCTTCGAACAATAGTCGATGCTCCGTTCTATGTAACCAACAAAAAACTACATCATGTCCTTAATATCCCATTTGTCCTCGAACTTATCCCTGAAATATTTTCCAAATTCCATCAGAACCTTAAAAATCATCTAAATCCCCTAGCACAACACCTGTATAGTTCCACTCATCCATACAATCCTCCTCGAAGGTTGAAGCAGCAGTGGTCTAGAGATCTTTTATAGTATATATCTTGGAGTTCTAGCAATGGCCAGATTCTCCACTCAAGACATGAGTGTATGTGGCTAAATTACGAATTATCAAATATGCAATCTACAATGCGGAACTTTTCGCATTAAGTATTTTCCGATAAACAGAACTCATGAATATCCAGCCCTAATATGTTGAGTGATTACTGAATTTCAGAAAACTGATTCTTACAGAGATTTTACGATATTCCTGTCCATCCCAATACCTTCCTGGCAAAATATACTGCTGACGCCGTAATCCTATCATCCAACTCAGATCCTGAAATAGCATCTTTAAATCTGCAAATTCACCTCTCCATGATTGAGCACTAGTGTAATAAATGGCGCATCAAAGTAAACGAATCCAAACACATTATCTTCACACACCGGCGCAGTTCCTGTCCATCAGTCCAATTTAAATCCACCCAGCTTCCTTTTTCAGACACAATCCGGTTTCTTGGCTTCACCTTAGACCGAAGACTAACGTGCAACCCTCATACTAAACTTAAAAGACAAGAACTTAACCGTTAAGTTAAAACGAAATGTATAAAAAGATGAAAAACGCGTGCACACCAAACAATATTAAATATAAATATATCCAATCAAGTAAAGGATGAAAAATAGAATAAAAAATTCCCTTTTGAATGTTTACAAAATTAGATTGAATAAAAAACAAAAAGCTATAAATATAAATTAAAATAGAAAAAAACATGAAATTATACTAAGATCCAGCCAACTAAAATTAAAACTAGAGATAAAAGAAACATTAAATAAATAAAATTGTCCATAAAGAATAAAACATAAATAAAATTAATATTATAAAACAAAACCTTAATTAAGACAGGAAACAATTAATTAATATTAAATATCTTTCGGCTAGGGCGGTGAAGTTGAGTTGATCTGGAGCAGATGGTAAGGTGGGGAGATCTTATGTCCAGTACATAGATCCACCGCATATCAATATTCGCTCTACATTGTCTAATCGCAACTATTGGTTGTCTTAGTCCTCAAGACTAGGCATTACTGCCGGGCATTGGGTATATTAATAAGCGATAATATACCGCCAATAAATCATAATATTTAAATTATATACAATAAATTATATTTCTTTTTTTAAATTGAATATTCATCAGCAATATTTGATTTAATTTGTATTTAATGTGTATAAAAAAATATTTTTATTTTATGAACATAATGTATTTGATCACAATTAAAATATTATTATTTATTTAAAACGGTATTACTCAGTGAGCGATCATTATTTTTCACCGAACCAACATTATTTTTCATCGAAAATTTATTTAAATGTTTATTTATAAATCAGGTATTTTTTTTTGTCTATAAAATATGTATTTGCGCCTGTCAACAATAAGTTGACAATCAGCAAATGTGATGGCGATAATGATATAATGACATGACAGGCATGGGGAAGGAAAGTACTCAGCAGTACCTCTTCCCTAACTTGTTCCAATTACTTAGGTTGTCTAAGGAAGGAGATCCCTCATCCAACGCCTTTTTAGTCTCCTGCTCATGTTCTGAGGTATGTCAGCTGTGGCCATGTCTCTTATAAGTCTGTTATTATGTCCATTTAAATTTGTGTAAAATCGTTGATATAGGGTCGTTATATGTTGGTCAACTGTTGGAAAGTGGAGGTCAGTATGTAGAGTTTTGTTAGTCACGTACCAAGGTGCTTTTGTTATGAGTCGCAATAATTTTGATTGGAACGTTTGAAGTTTTTGCAGGTGGGTCTTTTTAGCGATGCCGTATATTTGTGATGAGTATGTCCATATGGGCTTAAGTAAGTATGTATATGTATTCAGTTTCTGTTTTAGTTTTAGTTTTGAAGATTTGGCAAAAAGAGCGTAAAGTAGTTTGAGTCGTTTGTTAAGTGTCATGCGTTTCATTTTAACATGTGGGCCCCATGTCATCCTTCTGTCGAAGGTGAGTCCAAGGTAAAGTACCGTGTCCGTTTGAGGAATTTGATTGTTGTCAATATAAACTGGAGGACAGGTGTTTTTTCGAAGAGTAAATGTTATATGTTTGGATTTGTCATGATTAAGTCGAATTTTCAATAGTGTGAACCAATCTTGTAGTTTAAGGAAATGATGTTGTAGAGTTAGTGAGGCCTGTGTAGGGTCTTGATGTTTTGTGAGGATTGTTTTTGAGGTATGATTTTTATATATAAAATCTAATATAATAATTATTACATTATGAAAAAAAAACCGCTGCAAATTATTCCACAATGGTTTATTATTTCCAAACAATTATACATCTAAAGTAACATTACCTACTAGTTACAAATAAATAAATAAAATAAAATAATAAATAAAAGGTGATTCCAATTATTGGACTAAAATTTTTTTTTTGATTAGTAATATGCTAAAAAAATAGCATTACTTAAGTAACACATTCAAAATTTAAAAACCAAACAAAAGATATAAAATTTGGAGTAGAACATATTTTAAAAAACCGGGGACCATATCTTTGCTCCTAATTGTCCGATTTTACCGATTTTTTTTTTGGTTTTTAGGAAATTTCGTAAAATTTAATAAAATTATTAACATCCACAAAAAAAGAGTATACTTTTGAGTAATTCGGAATTAAATTTTCCCATCCCTCGTAACTTTTTTTCCAGCTTCTTTTCGTTGAGGTATGTTATATAGATAAATCTAAAGGGCGTAGAGAAAATGACTTTACCGAAGTTTCATTGAAATCGCTACATTCGTTTAGGCGCCATTTTGAAAGTAAAAGGCGGATAATAATGTCGATGAAGGAGGATCATACTTAGGTAGTTTCGAAAAAAATGCGCGTACGGCGGACGGCGGACGGACAAAAAATTTTTCGAATTCTACGCATCCTGAAACGTGAAACCTCAAATATTGAGAGGGGGTTAAGTTTTTGAATTTTTCGGTCGATAACAATGGTTGATTATTGAAAATAATAAACCAAAAATATCTATTTCAAATCCAGATACAAATTATTTTAGATTAAAACTTTTATGATTTTTATAAATATTTGATTTGGTTGAAGACCTTTTCACACCATATTAAATCTTCGTAGTACATACCTTAGCCTTTGCCTCGACGGAGCTTACCAGAAGGTTGGCAAAGATGAGGAGAAATGCAGCCGAACTGATCATCATCCAGAGAACGCCGATCACGATGTAGAGGATATTCCGGTTCATCCGTTCCGCAAGAGAGGATTTGATTCATATCTCCATTATATTTATATAAATTAATCAAGTCATCACCGGAACTATCCCGGCTCGAGTCATATGGGAATTCGAACACGAGAGAGCTGACATCTATATAAATAAAAATGTAAATGATCGTTTGTTCAAAGCCGTTAATCTCCGAAACTTCTTTATTGATTGCTTTGAAATTTTGTTATTTGAACGTTTCTATCGGATTCAGGAGAGTTTAATTACCTTTAATTTAGGAAAGGCGACCGAAAAACGTGTAACTGTGGCGAATTAACGTCTGTAATAATTTTAATTAAACTTGGATAATATTTTCTCCTCGAAGCCCTTTTAATTTATGTATATAACATACTTCTCGAGAAAGAGTATGATAGAAAACTTACGATGGATTCATAACTATATTTATATTTATATAAACTATATCTGCGAATAATTTTTTTTTTGTCTATAAAATATATATTTGCGCCTGTCAACAATAAGTTGACAATCAGCAAATGGCGATAATGATATAATGACATGACAGGCATGGGGAAGGAAAGTACTCAGCAGTACCTCTTCCCTAACTTGTTCCAATTACTTAGGTTGTCTAAGGAAGGAGATCCCTCATCCAACGCCTTTTTAGTCTCCTGCTCATGTTCTGAGGTATGTCAGCTGTGGCCATGTCTCTTATAAGTCTGTTATTATGTCCATTTAAATTTGTGTAAAATCGTTGATATACGGTCGTTATATGTTGGTCAACTGTTGGAATGTGGAGGTCAGTATGTAGAGTTTTGTTAGTCACGTACCAAGGTGCCTTTGTTATGAGTCGCAATAATTTTGATTGGAACGTTTGAAGTTTTTGTAGGTGGGTCTTTTTAGCGATGCCGTGATATTTGTGATGAGTATGTCCATATGGGCTTAAGTAAGTATGTATATGTATTCAGTTTCTGTTTTAGTTTTAGTTTTGAAGATTTGGCAAAAAGAGAGTAAAGTAGTTTGAGTCGTTTGTTAAGTGTCATACGCTTCATTTTAACATGTGGGCCCCATGTCATCCTTCTGTCGAAGGTGAGTCCAAGGTAAAGTACCGTGTCCGTTTGAGGAATTTGATTGTTGTCAATATAAACTGGAGGACAGGTGTTTTTTCGTAGAGTAAATGTTATATGTTTGGATTTGTCATGATTAATAATTAAAAAAAAATCACAATTTCTTTATGACTATGTCCTGATGGATTATCATTCATAATAATAATACTTTATTTATTCTGGGACGAGTCTCTTTACAATAATAGAGAAAAACCGAAATGTGAGCTGAGTAGCATCAGAGATACATAAACAAAAATCAGAGATACATCATTATTTGAAAGCTTCCTGAATTCTCTGCAAAATGATAAAACAACATAGAAATCGAAAAGAATTATCTTATAACTGAAACAATTTGTACCAGCCGAAGGAGGAGAGTGGGCTGAAGTATGTTTACTTTCACTTCCCCTTATATGGAATGTATAATACGGGAAAGTATTGCGATCGTGAAAATGTTTCAAAAAAAATTAAATGAAATTTTCTTACTAAATGTAAACTCAAACTAAATGTAAAGCCCTTGCCATTGTTTAAAATACTATTTCATTGTACTTGTGTGAAAAGAAGTAGTAAAATTATAACCTTAAATATATTTATTGTAGTTTAATAGATCTAGATATGATATTATGTTTGAATAATTAGGTATCTATTGGCTGTTTATTCCAAAAAAGCATCTATTAACCTTTTGTAAAATTAAATTAGTAATATTCATAATTGGTAATTGGTTGACTGTCGTGGATAATGAAGAGAAGAATAGTTGGGGTGCTCAGTCAAAAAGGAAGGCAAAAAATAAATTATAATATTTATTTTTTGCCTTCCTTTTCGACTGAGCACCCCAACTATTCTTCTCTTCATAAATTAGTAATAAATTGATGAATTTACCATTTGTGAAATCCCAACATTATCCACTTACAATTAGTGTGACAACTTTTGGCCTATCAGTGACAGACATTGAAAATCTTGTAATTTCATTTTAATAAACTTTACAATGTAAAATAACAGTTTAATAACAAATAATTCTAAAATCCATAATCATTTATTGGTTAGATATTTAGATAAACAATACTTTAAAATCTCTCTTGGCATATATTAGAGCTTCGGTTGACCGAATGATTAACTGCAATTTCAACATTGTTTATTATTAATTTTAGTGATGATTTTAGTTGAAAAATTTATATCTTTATTCACAGTTCTATATTTCGACACTGCAATCTCCTACTCTGGAATCAACTTACTCCACTGGCTCTGTATATATATAATTTCTGTCAACTGAAAGGCTCAGAGACTGAAGTTGTTTAGTTTATAAAAGCAGACGATGTAACTTGATTTTTAATGCATACCGTCGATATAATAAATAGACTTTTTGTAATTTTAATGGTTTTAATGATTTGTTGTCTGTAAGCTTTAAGCTTTAGTTCGTTTAAAATGGACTTAAAAAAATTAATAATAGCCCAATAATGTCAGAAAATAATTTCTATTCAAAGTAGAGCAGTAACTAAAAGTTATGTGTTGCTCGCACCAGATATTTTTTATGGAGAAACAAAGTTGATATTATTATTTCGGATCTCGACAAGCCCTTAAATGAATCATCAGTCCAAAGTTTCGTTGGACATTTCTTCATGTCCAGGAAGATCTGTGCCAGAGAGATTTGTAAATATACAAAATAATGAATCTTCTTAGTATTGAAACAATATATAATTAATTTACGTACAGATGGTTGATTTGCATAGGTGTAGATGCCTGCATATTGACAAAAAAATGCTCCGTATCCTTTGTACTTAATAGAATCGTTTAAGTGAGACATGTTGAACTCCGAATCGCAAGGTTAAAGTTCTTATATCCAGGGATACTTCTTGATCTGCAAATTACAATTTTTATTTTTATTGTAATATTTTTTAGGTTCGATGCCACGTCATTATTTATGGCATCTGAGTAAAGATAATAATAATAATAATATTATTATTAATTCTGGGACGATTCCCTTCAGAATAATACAGAAAGACTAAAATGTGGGCTAAGGAGCCTCAGAGATACATAAACAAGAATATAGTTAAATTAAATTGTCAAAATAAAAAAAAAAATATAAACGAAATTATAAGTTACTTTCTAATTTAAATTAGTGAATAATAAAAAATAAAAAAAATTGATAATAAACATGAAGTAAAAATAATGAAGAACGATCTAATAATTTATATAAATATTTACAGAAGTAACTGATAGTATGTATTTAATAGATTTTAGGCCACAGGTCACTAATAAAATACCATTCATATTGCATTAATTTATTTGCCAACGTTTCGGCTTTTTGAGCCATTTTCAATAAACTATACTTTTTGAGAAATGTTTATAGGAGCAATAGCACACTTCAAAAGCACAAAAATGTTTATATGAACAATAGGCCACATTTAAGCTGGAATGTACAAAATCCAAGTTTTGTGAATTTTTAGGTAAGTCGTGTTTATGGCTATGGAACTCTCTTCTGGAAACCTCTGGTATAAATTAAATTTTCAAATAAAACCTAAAATTTTTATCCTCATAAAAGTCATGTTATAACTTAATTAATTATAGTTAATTAATCAAAGGTATTATATTGTTAACAGTTATTTGTATTAATTTTAATTACTAAATGGAATTCAATGAAATTGGTACTAAACAATTTCTTAAGTATTCTCGAAATTTCCCCCAAACTTAGTTCAAATTATTGGTGTGTCCAATAATACGTTTACTAATCTAAAAGTGGGATTTTTTTAGAGTTGTGTATAGGATATGATTGAATTGATGCTTACTAAACTATCTGTTATCCAATTGCCAATCTTTCCTCTACATTTGAGCTAAATCGAATGCGCGGATTTAGAGATATAGAAGTATAAAGAGAATCCATATACTTAAATATACTTAAAGGAAAGTAAAGAAAGGAATTCAATAAAATCGATAAAGAATCATCATTTTAACAATACCCTAGTTTCTTTCGACTTTAAACAAAATCGGGCTGGTTCGAAAATATTGGCATATATAAAAAAAAATACAATTACGCCTGCGCAAGCAAAAGGGGTATCTAGGCACAATCCTTTAACATTTCATCAAAATCGGATGAACTGTAAAAGGTGATATGGCCGTCATATCAATTTTACTAGACAGACACCGAACCAAATTTGATCCTTGATGTCTGAGTACAATTTTGTTTTGACTTTTCTCACGAATTCAAAGCTTTCCTAATTTCGGTAGTGAGGAAGCAAGCATATCTGTATTATTTTCGGCAAATCAGTTTATATCAAAGATATTTTAGATCAAATGTTCAAAACAGTCGTTCTAATATACAATTTGATTTATAGCTCATTGTAAAAAGTATGAAATGCTGAACATTTACCTTGCTTGTTGTATGCTAGTCAGATTTTTAGTTTCTGAGATATTTTAATCCATATGAAAAAATACTTCAATTAGTCGACTCGAGCCGAATTTACCCGAATGAGCGTTACACAGCCTGACGGCTCAGTTTTATTCTTTTTACGCAAAACGCGACTAAAGAAGATACCACTTCAAAAATTTATTAAGTTAAATAAAGGTTAAAATAAAACCATACCTGTAACTTTCTTCTGTTATTTAGAAAAAGGATGTAAAAAGCTTTCAAAATATGCACCTTAGTCACCTCATTTTTTGGTATATGAATTAGATTAAAATATTGGAAGTGGCATTATATAATGATATTGATCGTATCTATTATTGCATGAGCCGATCTCTTCATGGTTATATAATTAGCAGGAAAATATTTTAAAAAATAATAAAAAAAAGTTGGTTAATACAGAATGTTTAATTCTTAATGACCAAATTCCAGGTGTTCATTTTAGGCAAAATTTCTAACGTAAAAGTTCATTTGATGCATTAGTCGATTCCGAACGGAAAATGAATTAATTTCAATTTTTTTTTTTTTTTTAAGATAGTCATGGTTTTTATTAAATAAGAAGGAATTGTTCGAACACTGTTCAAGATAAATGTTTATCATCGTAACTGAATAAATAAAAATGTTTATCGAAAACAGTGAATACATTTTGTAAGGTCGATAATAAAAGTTACTTTAGTATTACTAAGGTTTGTTTGGGATTTAAGGCGTAAAAACTTAGGGTCATCAACCCCTATGAGTCTGTTAATTTTTGTTGTCAGTTGAGTTCAGAAACTCCTTAGAAGAGAGAAAAACGAATAAACATTAAAAAAACTAATGGAATTGTTTTGTTTTTTTATCTTTTATCTCTTGTTTAACTCATGATTTGATAATATTTCGATGTGTTAAGATTATAAATTAAATAATCTAGATAATTTTGTACGTTATTAGGTTTTAATA
This sequence comes from Nezara viridula, assembly GCA_928085145.1. Taxonomy (NCBI): domain Eukaryota; kingdom Metazoa; phylum Arthropoda; class Insecta; order Hemiptera; family Pentatomidae; genus Nezara; species Nezara viridula. The sequence continues at coordinate 171,692,359 of OV725079.1, forward strand.
ACACAATTTTATGTATTTTGGGTTTTAATTGCACGATTGCAAATTTTGAGTTTTTTTATTTTGAGTTGAGGAATGGGCTTCCCTGTGTACAATAACATGGAAAGGCTGTCTCTAATGAAAATGATGTGTTTTCGAAATGAAATTTCTCTTTTTAGAAATAGTTACATTTCCTTGGTTTATTATAGTTTTTACCTTTGTTATATAGATGTATATATATTTTTTAAATTTATTTATTTGCTTATTTTTTATTTTATTTTTATTGTATTGTATATATGGTATAAATGTGCCTCACTCAGCCTTAGTACTCAGTGCCATCAAGTGTGGCAAAATGTATTATTTCTCAATAAACTGATGAAAAAAAAATTAAGAAATAAAGATTTCATTTTGTTAATTTAAAGTATCACCGTTTTCAGAATTATTTGAAATTTAATTCCCTGTACTTTGCTAACTCCTATAATATGTTTACAACAGAGTTGTGTGAGATGTGAACAAGGCTGCAAAAACTCTTCGTGCGACAAAACTGTATACAGAATTTATACTTAATCTGTTAAAACCTGAAGAGAGCAATCTATGGAGGCTCTTGTATTAAATATTATGTTAGCAAAAAACAAAACAATGACATCAGTTTAGAGAGCTCATCGGTAAAAGCTCATCAGAAATATTATAAAAATTTACTTGGATGCAAATTGCCCTAATGCTTCCGTAAACTATTTTCGTAAAATACTCATAATCTAAAGATTCTGAGTTAAAATCTCACCGACGGAGAATTTAGCTGTCTAATCAAATTAGATACTTTGAAAGTACATACCTTTGCTCTCGCTTGGACTGAGTATACAAATAGGTTAGCAACGAGAAGCCAATGAACGACACAGCTGTCCATCCTTGAGCGTTCACTGCTCACGATATAGAGGATATTTTAATTCATCCGTTACGTCAGAGCGGATCTGATACAGATCTGAATTATGTATAAATTAATCAACTTATCACCGGAACTGTCGGATTCTGAATTATTTGAAACCGATAACAGAAGAGAATAGTGATTTAAAAACTGCGATACTTGTATTTTTCGCTGGAATTATTATTATTATTACTTTTTACTTTATTTTATTGAGAAATATTAGATATACCAAAAGAATTGAAATTCCTAAAAATCTCATGAAAACTCCAAAATCTCAAGATTTTAGAGAAAAATCCTTCGCACGATAACCAGAGTGATGTTGGATTAGAATACTAAATCATAGAGGAGAAAGACCAATAAAGAGCTGCTTACAAAAACTGGTCAGCCAATATTACATGATATGAAGAAGGAGCTTAAGCTCTATGTGGAAGGCGCAACACAACTATGAATGCCTTAATAAAAGGTAAAAGAACACATGAAAGACCAAAAACTGAAAGATAGAGAAAATCAACCAAGCTCCATGCAGATAAATGAAAAAAAAACAACCAAAAAATGCAAAGATGAGAAGGCTGATTAACCCAAAGATCTATTAAACTAAAAGAAACCTCATCCACCGTAGTCTCTCCCTCTCTGATCCCCAATTTCATGTTACCAATACCAAACGCATAAAACAGATCCTGTCAAACAATAATTTTCCTCTCCATGTCATTAACAAACTTATAACGGACCACAATAATCGCTCTTCCTTAATCTCAACTTCCTCTAATTCTCCACAACCCATTTCAGCCCCTATATACAGATCTCTACCTTATATTCCTAACCTTTCAGACAACATCAACAAAGTTTTACGATCCACTAACCCTAACTTACGACTTGCATTCAAATCTCACAACACTCTCTCGAAATTATACACATCCCTAAAAGATCCTGTTCATCTCTCACACCGCTCTCATATCGTTTACCGTATTCCATGTTCTACCCCCAATTGTTTTTCATCCTATATTGGTGAAACCAAAAATCTCCTAAAAGACCGCATAACCCAACATAAATATTCTGTATCCTCTCGTAATTTCACCGCTTCCAAATTATCCGAACATTCTCTCTCCCTCAATCATTCATTTGATTTCGACAAAACATCCATCCTTGCCACTGTTCTCAACCATGACAAACGACTCATTTCTGAAACCCTCCACATCCAGCTTCAACCAAAGACAGTGAATCTTAAATTTGACAAAAATAACTTTTCTCTAACCTATAGCCAAATTCTGAATTTATTAAAACATCCATAGTTATATTCCTTTCCTTTTTGCTGACAACTCCCTTTTATATATATATATATATATATATATATATATATATATATATATATATATATATATATATATATATATATATATATTCATATTCACTTTCACTTTCTATTAACTTTCGTTCAATATTCCATAATTTTTCTACATAATATATCTCTCGTAACTATTTAGGCTTCTAGCATTCTTCTAGTTCAAACTTCGTCCGACAACCGTTACAGATGACGCCACCTCCACATCCCTTCTCTCTCCACCTTCTTTGTAACGACTTCATTCTCACTTTGACACTTAAGGAGAAAGGTACTACTTCTTTTATTTCTTTCTTATTTCAGCTTTCTCAATTTCTTCCCTCCTTCCTTTCATTCCTTTTCTCTGTTGTTAACTCTCTATTATATTATACATTGTCTGTACATCTTGATAGACTTTACAATATCTCAATTTTCTATCAAACTACTCCATTCTCAATGTTTTAATTTTACTATTTATTTTATTCTCATTTCTTATATAACTTTACATTTCTTTTTTATGTTTTTACATTTTATTCTAAGATTCCCAATGTAACACTTTTGTCCTCCCCTTTTTGATTATGCCTACTTCATCATTCCACACTATGTAACAGTCTGTATTATTTATCTCTTAGTTCTTAGTCATTATTCTAAAAATTTTATTTTACTTTATATCTATCTATTTTATTTTTCTTTTATTTAGATCTATTTTATCTAGATCTAATCTATTTTATTTTCTCTTTTTTTTTTTTTTTTTTTTTTACCATCATTACTTAAGTTTCTCATACCTTGTTATCTGGTTATTTTCTTAGCCCTGATGATGGCCTGAACTTCAGGTCGAAACGTCGGCATATGTAAAAAATAAATATTATAATTTATTTTTGCCTTCCTTTTTTGACTGAGCACCCCAACTATTCTTCTCTTCATTATCCACGACAGTCAACCAATTACCAATTATTAAACTAAAATATATACTAAGTGTATAATTGTATAATAATGTGTATAATAAATAAATATACATATTTACAGAAAATATACAGAAATAAATTAAGTAATAGAAATAAGAACAAAATGCGCAATAGACTTAAAATTCTCTCATTTAATAAATCAATTTTTTAAAAATATAAACCAAGTATTAAGGAGTAAACCAAGAAAATTTCGAGAATGTGCGGTACTTTTGACGAAGAGTTTATTTTTTTATGTTTACTATCTTATATTTTTCAATTCTTTATTGAGAAATATTACAATCTCGCACATCCAAGGACACTAGTAATAGTGAAAGAACAGTAGCTCATACTTTCATTTTCATTCATACTCTACGTAAAATAAATAAAACAGCAAAATAACAATAGTAAAAGTAAATAAATACGAAGAAAAAGAAACAAAACTAATCAAAATTACTACTTAAATACACAAATGCTTTTATACAATATTTACAAAATTCATCCACTGGAGAATTATAAGCAAAGCCTTTCCACCACACGTGGGAGGAAAGGCAGAACTCAAGAAGATCCCAGCGCCTCTCACTTAGCCGCATTGCTGTTATTAAGGACCAGTGGAGACTAATCAAAGAAACTAAATTATAAGTATGAAGATATGTTCTTTATTAACTAGGGTAAAGTTTAATAGGATCTAATAAATTTATCGCTGGATAATTATTTCATTCAAGAAAAATGCTTTTTAAGCTAAAGATAAAATGAGTGGAATATTTGTCCGTACTTCAGGACGAATGGGGTTTAATAAACTGGGAATCTGAAATATACAGGAAAAAATTAAGGAAGAAAGCATTCAAGGAAAGATTAAGTAATTATTCAATATTAAATTTGCTTGAGAATGCTCGCTCTTGTAAAAACCTTAATATCGTTTTAAGGAAGAAGTCATCTCTATCATTTTAATTGTTTATGGGAATAAATGTTGAAAATATTTTAAAAATTATTTAACTCTCAGCTATGTATAATCATTTCAAATGCGTTTGCTGAAAGTATATCATTCATTTGACGTTAAATTGTTCTAAAGGGACACTAGTCCCAGAATATTAAAATTATTTTCATTCATTAATCCATTCACACACACACACACACACACACACACACATATATATATATATATATATATATATATATATATATATATATATATATATATATAATTATATCCTAATACTTATAATCAGTATGAGAGGCGTATGCCTATATAGGTTAATGTGAGTATGCATATGTCTTGAATTAAATGTGTTTATTTTTTTTTTTTTTTGTTATATTTATATTGGATGTGATTCTTTTAGGAGTCACTCCGTTATAATAACAAACAAAAATATTCAATTCTCCGTCCCACAATTTTATTTCATTTATTTTAATTTGCATATTGTTGTAAGAATTGACATTACTGTCACCATCAGTATATTCGCTTATTAAAAACGACAATTCTCATTTTTAAATATAATGACAATATTCTTTTTCTTTAGAAAATGTTCATAATAAAAAAAAAACTCATAAAATTGTACAAAACTAACATCCGAATTCCATCAAATACAAAAAAAAAATAAAAAGTATAGCTATAATTACTGTGGATCAATAATTTTTTTTTTTTTACTGATGATATTTACAACTGTATTACAAGTAAAAATACATTCAGTAAATGTGAACAAAGGAATAAAATAGCATGAAATCACATGTTGAGAAACTACCCATTGGTAGCACTCTAAAAATGTATTTACAAAAGGAGATCTCGAGGCCATCTTCTTTTCAGACGCCTCTGAGGGTTGTCAGGGATCGAAGATGAAGCAAGGTTAGAAACGAGAGGGTTTGGGTGGTTCTGAAGTTTGTTATGGAAGGATAGGTATCTGGATTGGGACAGGTCAGAAACACACGGAACATTAAGGTCGTTATGGATGATTTTGTTTGTGGCAAAGTAATGAGCAGTGAGGATTTTACGAAGGATTTTGGATTGTAAGGATTGGATACGAGAGGAATTCGATGGCTTAGTGGAGCCCCAGAGCCCAACTCCGTAAGTCCAAATAGGTCTTATTGTAGTCATGTATATGAGTCTTTGGTAATTGAAGGAGAGGTTAGAGCGTTTGTCTAGTAAGTGCTGGAGTAGTCGGAAACGTCGAGCTGTTTCTTGTCGTTTCAGTCTGGTATGAGGATTCCAAGTAAGACGTTTGTCTAAGTGGAGTCCAAGGTATCGAATTTGTTCAACAGGGATAAGTGGGGTATTATTAAAGGATACTGTAGGACAAGAGGACATAAGTTTACGACGAAGGGTAAAGGTGATTTGATGGGATTTATTGGAATTTATTTTTATTCTCCAGTTTTGACACCATTCTTCAAGGTTTGTGATGTGTGATTGAAGGGTTTGTGATGCAATTGTTGGGTCGTTATTAACTTATAGGACATATGTATCATCGGCATACGTGGTAATGACTGTGTTAGGATGGGTTGGGATATCAGCTGTATAAACTGTGTAAAGGATACGATCTAGGATACTACCTTGAGGAACACCAGCGGACTGGTAAAAAAGGGATGAATAGGCATTATTATGATTTACTTTGAAGGATCTATCAGTAAGATAGGACGGATAATGAGGAAGTATGTAGGGTGTAGGAATTTACGGAGTTTGTAAAGCAGTCCTGGGTGCCAGACTCGATCAAAAGTGATCGATTAAGGTAGATACTAGGGAAGTATACTTTGTAGCATAGTTTGAAAGTATGTTATATTTTTATAAAAATGTCAACATTTCTGTTATGATTAAGGAGCCTCCTATATTACAAACGAAAAATGAATAATATAACAATAATTCTAATTTTTTTTTCAATAATTTTAAATATATTGCATTTGATATGGTCCGTATTAATTGTTATTGTATTATTTATTTTTTGTTGTTGATATAGGAAGTTCCTTAATCATTAAGAAAATGTAGACATTTTGATTAATATATATCATACTTTCAAAGTATGTTACAATGTATACTTTCCTATATAGTATCTATTTATGGATTAATCGTAATATTGTTGGAAAATCTTAAATATGAAGTACATATCTTATTCTGAAGATTTCATAATTGAATAATCAATTTTTCGGAAATAAAAATGCAATATCCGCATACGAATAACAATGCACAATTATATGCCCCAAAAAGTACCTGAAAGTGATAGGACGAACATCAACTTTTGAATGTCAATATAGTGAATACTCTCAAGTTATACAAATTACAGTTTTATATGCTCGAATAAAAATCTTTTCGCATCGATCTAAATTACTTAATTTGATAAATTAATACGAATTAATTGATTTTGGAAAAATTGAATTTTGGTCGGATTTTTAAGTAAAAGCCTACCACTAAAAAATCTTTACCATAAATAAAGTATCTTTTCAGTATTATAAGTTTTTCTATGACTGCTATTCCGGACTACCTCACTTCCTCAATCAATACAATTTTTTTTTTATTAAACACTGGTGAATGGTCCGTTCCGTACAACAACTGTTAACCAAATACCTAGACCCTGCGTCTATGAAAGCTCGCTCCTAACTGCCTTCCCAGCAGTCTTATCGCAGTGTTTGTGTCTCAATCCTCATTATTACTGACGGGCGGGTGTATATATACAAATGCGATAATGCATCGCAAATGATGCCAAATATATAAACAATATACACTGAGATACATTTTAGGAAAGTATCCCTAAGTTTTTTAACAAAAAATAAATAAACATTCAACATTCCAAATGGGTAAAAATGGTGAGACAAAATTACAATAAAAAAAATAAAGATATGAGTGTATTAGTGTTAACAGCCATAATTGCAATTATAGCAAATATTATCTAAAAAGAGAGGATTAATATCGTCTTATTATAATCTGTAAAAGTAAATATAGTACAAAATTAAAAAAAAAATCCTCTAACCCCACTTTTAATTTCTGAAATATAAAAAACTGATTATACGAATGCATAGATTTATTTTTTCATTTAATATAAGATTCCACCAATAGGAAAGGAGAACGTTTGAATTGAACCATCCGACGAGAGTTCTAGAGGAGGTGCCCTATTGGCTAGAGAACAGCTCCCCAATCACCAATGAAACGACTCATTCTCTTAATTGTACACAAACCTCCTCCTGGGCGCCATTTGAATACGAGATGAGTAGGCTGTGGACCTCCATTGGTCGCCAGCAGTCAGTCCATTTGAAAGGCAATTTTCTTCGGCCAAAGGCAAATATATCTTTTTTTTTCCCTTTTTCCTTTTTTTCCCCCTTCTTTTTCTCATTTTTCCCTTTTTTATCGAATCCTTTTGTAGAAGGCTGACCAGTAAGGGCCTGGGGGCTGCAGATATTTCCCTACCCTTTCACCGCCAGTCCCTGCCAATATGGGATCATCCCATTTACTGTCCAATAATAAATCCTATACAATTCTATACGTCCACTCTCCCAGCCCGTCTCGAATAAAAACATCTTCTCTGACGTCCATTTTTTTTTCTCTGAAAAGGAGATGGAAGCAGGAGATGGAGTAAAAACTTCATAACGGCACAGGCGATCACTGCCCCAAATGGCTTCTTCCTTTATCGACTCAATATCGTATCTTTCCATTGTGTATCTTTCCAAGACTTCTTCGCAATGAGGTTATCTATACCTAAGTTTTATCATATTTTAAAGCCCGCTAGTCATTTATAACAAAATATTTTTAGGTGTAATAGATCAGGTCTTCATATTATTTTTTTAATGAAAATTTTTTTCTCTTCCTTCTTATCACGACACCACGTTAGAGGGCAAAATGGGAAAAAGACAGAGTCAACAACTAAATGATAACAATTTTTTTTTTCATTGAGATTTAAGTATCTTAAATTCTCACCTGCATAAAGTAACAATATTTTGAATATATACAATTATAGTTGTGTATACAATATTTTTGTTCTATATTTATACAGTAATAACATTTAAAATTATAGTTTTGTATATATTACAAACTGTAGTAAACTTTGATCATCATTTGTATCACACTTAATATTTAAAAAAAATCTCCGTCAATGTTTATTCCATATTTGGTTATGCTTTTATTGCATCATTTGACATATCCATATCTAATGTTAGAAAAAGACTTGGAAACATCTTTTGAAAAATCAACAATTAAGTCTTTTCTCAAAATCTTTTTTTTTAATCTAAATTTTTTAATGCAATTGAGAAGAGGTGCTTCGGTATAGATTAGTAAATTTTCATGGATAAATTCAATGATTTTTTAAAAATATTTTCTGAATATAGGTAAAAAACAAAATTACCTTTCATATTATTTATCCCACCTAGTTGATGTTTTCATTTCTATCGTTTGGTCTTAATCACACACAGTAGATTTTCATATCATATTAAATTATCAATAGTTGACCATAGTATATTAAGGAAAGAGATGATCCGGAGTAGTGGATATTTAATTCAGTAAACTTTTTTTTTTACCACAGATCAAATAACCAGCATCTTTTACATAGCTTAGTGAGAGAGGAAATGTCAACAAGTATAGCAGATGCTCAGGCGAATAGTTGTAGGATTGTGATCTCAGATCTGGTTACATCGTTATTCCAAATGATAATACAGCTTACGAAATTCCATCACGGCTCCATTTAAATATGGTCAAATATATTATCATTGTCTAAATTATATCTATGATATTAAGCAAGATTGAATTGTTATTTCTAGCTTGTTGTGCTACCTAATTCACCTGAAAAGTCTGAAAAATAACATTATCAACTAGAGTAAGTTACCAAAATTTCTTAAAAGTTCTCAACTCCGGTAACTTATTTATTTTATTACTTTTCCTTGCCTGTATATGAAATAAATAGTAAGAGGAATTATTGCTATCGTGAAAATCTGAGACAGAAATATATTTTTTGATGTCTCCTGAGTCCAGATAACTAAGTTTCACAAAATGATCTGTGTGTGTGTGTGTGTGATGTGAACAAACTAGCTCAAATAGGAAAATTCGCTCGAAACTGATATTACGTATTTGAGGTTTGTGTATGGCTCAGATGTGACAGAAACTTTTTCGTAAAAATCGATGAAATGTAAATGGCACTTTATGTCATTGATTTTCTCAAAAACAACTATAACGATTTTGATTAAACTCGGTTTATCAATGTATAATTAAATAATTTTTAACATCATTTAGGTCTTATCCTTATATATGTTGCTCAACTTGGCATAAATGACCAATGTTTAAAACGTCTTCCCTCAAAGCATCTTTCATTTGGTTTAAAACATTAATTATCTTTTATTGTTACTAGTTATAAAAACAGAATAAATATACATTTTGAAATAATTCGATATTTGAATAATGGAGAAAAATGAAAAATGCTTATCGAGGTCGAAAATGAATATTCGGAAATAATAATCAGAAGTTATATGTATAATATATATCGATGGATACCGGAGAATGTTGGAAAAAACAAAATCTAATAAATAAAGTGTTAGAAGATGACGCTGGATGGCTAAAAAAATATAAATAATAATTTCTTAAAACTAGCATTATTTAACGTAAATCACATGTTTGCAAGGAAATTAAATGAAATTTTCTTACTAAATGAAACTTTAAATTTTTTAAAAGTTAGAAATACTATTTTACTGTACTTCTGCGAAAGAAGAAAGGAAATATAAAAATATTTCATGGATATGTTTATAACCTCAAATACATTTGTTGTAGTTTAATAACTCAAGATCTGCTTTAAATTTAAATAATTAGGTATCTATTATCCGTTTATATGGAAAAATCATCATGTAACCTGTTATAAAATTAATAAGTGAATTTTCCTTTTGTAATATCTCAACAGTCTCCGCTTACAATTAGTGTGACAACTTTTGACCTATCTATTCGTATTCTCCTAATTCTATTTCAGTAAACTTTACAATGGAAAATAACTGTTTAATAAATTAGGATTAATCCGCTGCCAATGGGAGGCTCCTCTACAACATTGGTCCATTGCTCAGCGACTGTCCAATGTGCCCGATGCCCTTTTTCAGTCGATCTTTGATTATTCTGCTGAGGTTGACGAATGTGCCGAGAGATTGGGGGTTGATCGGGGTATTCGGAATATGAGAGCTCTACGGCAGTCGCTTCGAGAAAATTCGTTTGAGGAATGGACCAGTTGCAGGTGGCAGGGTATAGGAGTTCGCCATTTTAAAGAGACCCCGAAAGCCAACAAATACATGTATGATAAGCAAGTACTTTCTGGGTCTGAATGGTAAATGCCCTGAAACTGAATATTAATTATGCACCCCTGTGTGGAGTCCCAGGTGTCAGCGGACAGGTAAGAGAAGTTGGGTCCCTCTGTCGCAAATGCGACCGAGAGCCAGAAACACCAGCACATGTGCTTGGAAAATGCCCCAACAACTCCCTCCTTATAACGCGCCGTCACCACAGAGTCAAACATGAACTGATGAGGCTCCTTATAGAGAGAGATTACGCCTGTTTCGAGGAAGTATATTGTATAGATACGGATGGATCCACCCGATATGCCGACATTGTAGCATACTTTAAGACGGGAAAGTCGGCGATGATTTTGGATCCGACCGTGAGATATGAGACCAACGACCTCGATCAGGCAGGAAAAGTGGAAAGGGAGAAATAACAGACATATGAGAAATGCATCCCTTTCTTTAGTGAAAAATTCCGCGAGAGTTTCGGGCCGAGAGAGTTCCATGTGAGAGGCCTTTGGTTCGGAGCTCGCGGAACGATACCAGACTCAACAAGGAGCTTCATGGAGGGCCTTGGTGTCGACATAAAGGACGTGGCAAGGTTGGCAGAGAACATAATCCTTGACTCCCTGGGAATTATCCATCCCCATGTGCATGGATAGAGAGTTTGTTCATGGGGGGAGGCATGCGTGTTTTACAGCATTTTTACATTATTTATTGACCACGTCCACTGCACTTTATGTATTTGTATGCATGTTATGAATTAGGTTAGGAAAAGAGAGGGGAAAATCTACGGAACGAGAAAAATGTATGGAGTGAGAGAAGGAACAGAAAGCGATGTATAATGCTAATAAATGAATTAAAGAAATAGTAAAAATTAAAAAAATAAATAAAAAAAATAAATAAATAAATAAAAATATAGGAAAAAAAATTATGATAAAAAAAAAATATATATATATAGATAAAAAAAAATTGTATATTATGCTTATATATGTTGTTAATACTATATAATTGTATATTAGTTTTGGAAAATTGTCTGTAGCGATTAATAAGTATGCTGTGTTTAAAGCAACCCAATGTAATTGGGCAGCACCCTTTTATGATAATAAAGTGATTCTCTCTAGTAGTACAATCCATAATCAACCGTTTATATAATAAATAGGAATTTTGTTATTTTAATGTTATTAATGATTTGTTAGCCATAAGCTTTACCTCGGTTAAAAATTTAAAAAAAATATAATATCTAACATTGTCAGATAATAATTTCTGTAAGTAGCGAGTATAAGGTAAAGCGATAAGTGAAGGTTGTCAAAAAAAAAAAAAAAAAAAAAGTAGCCTAGAGATCTCCTGGTAACAATGTAAATAAATATTTAAAAAAAAAACATGTTTGCTTGATGGTGAATATGTATATAATTTTTTTTTAAATATACAGTGAGATTTTTTTCTGTTGAAAATAGTAAAGTTTTCTCATTCGAAACCACAACTAGTTTTCAGAATAGGATGACTTCTGGTAAATGTCGCACAATTAATATTTAATTATCTAAATATATTATCGGGGTAAGGTTGTTGAACTAACAGGCCGCAGCAAGTGTAATTCTGTATCATCTACGATTTCCCTAATGCTACTTTCGCTTGCTCTGTTTTTAAGAAGGGAAGACTACTACAATTTCCAAGCGCCGATACCAAAAAAAATTAAAGAAAATAATGTGAAATCGAAGACATAAATTGGTACTTTCGGATTGCCGATCTTAGTGAATAAGTTTCTGTGACAAACCATATGTGTATATATATATATATATATTTACACTTTCTTTCAAGATCGCAACACTTACCCTTACTATATACAGGGTGTTAGAGGGTTAAGTGGCCAAACTGCAAAAATAAGCTATGGATCTCCAAACAAGGAAAAGATTTCCTCTGAGGTATGTCCGCAAACGCTTTGCTTACGAGATATTCACACCCAAAGATTTTTGTTGTTATGAATTATATACGTTATATGAAATAAATAAAACTTATTTATTTGTTCTAACTACTTTATTAATTAAACTTAAATATTAAATGTTGTTCACAGTGATTTTCTTGAGCATTAGGACAGGCTCTGGATATGTGTTATTGTTTCACAAGATTCAATTACCCTTCTTTGTAAGGAATTAATTTCATTGACAGGACTTGTTTAGACTTTTTGTTTAATGTCACCCCAAACAAAAATTCCAGTGGTGTCAGGTCTGGAGAGCTTGCAGACCAAGCCAGTGGTCCTTCACGGGCAATCCACTGATTGGGACAATGAACATTTAATTTAAATAATTAGCATTAATGTTTACATTTAATTAATAAAGTAGTTAGAACAAATAAATAGGTTTTATTTATTTCATATAACGTAAATAATTCATAACAACGAAAATCTTCTGGTGTTAATATCTCCTAAACAAAGCGTTTGCGGACATACCTTCAGATAATATTTTTTTCTTGTTTTGAGGCCCTCAATTAACCATATTTACAGTTTGGCTACTTAACCATGAAACACCTTGTGTATTGCACATGGGTAAGTGAAAGAAATAATTCATCAAATTTGAACTTAAATATGAGACTAATAACAGATGTTCCTTTAAATTTATAAATAAGTAATTTTTCTAGCAGAAATATTGCCGAAGTTTTCCCAGTTCCCAACAATGGACGTTTTAGTGAATAGACTTACCCAATAAAGCAGCAACTTCTATAGATTGAGCAATGAATTCAGGGAACGATACATTTTCCGTTCATGAAAGAAAAACTCACAGAGTTATTCAGGCGCTCAAAGAATAGAAGTTTTTTTTTTTAGTAGATATCTAACAAATGGAGTTCTCTCACAAAACGAGTTCTCTGTTAAATAATAATTTCCTGATATTGGTACAGTAAACCAATTAATAAATCATAAAAATATTTGTTATAATTTTTAAATAATTAATCTATAGAATGGTAGATTAATTATTTATAGTTGAGCCTTTGCATTAGAACACATAAAATATCGCGATATCTTCACTAATAATGCTCTGATTTCGATGAAGCCTTCATCGATTTTTAAAGAAATTTAAATACCTTTGAAACATTTTATCACGATATCGACAAAAAAGTGTATACTTTTTGAGTTATTGAGAATTTAATTTTACCATCCCTTGTAACTTTTTTTTCCAGCTTCTTTTCTTTGAAGTATGTTATACAAATAAATTTAAAGGGCATCAAGGTGTTAAGGGCCTATCATAGCCTTAAATGCGAGGAAGGGGAGGACCCCTTCCCCCTACCGAAAAAAGACGTCGTACAGCGTACGGACAAAAAATGTTTATTCGTTTTTTGAATTCTACGGATCCTGAAACTTAAAACCTCAAATATTGAAAAGGGTTTAAGTTTGTTCGATTACAATGGTTCATTATTGAAAGTATCTTTGCTTTTAATTGTCCGATTAGAACAATTATTTTTTCTTTTTTGTAGGAAATTTCGTAAGCATTTTTTTTTTTACAAATAACGTTTTCATTATTATTATTTATTAACATAAAATTGGACATTAAAAATTAAATTTCCGATCTGAAAATTTCTTTGCAATGAACAAATTGTTTGGCAGCTTCACAGCGTTCCTTTACAATCCAGGAAATAGTTCAGTTCAGCAGATCTCTTGGCCACCGCCTGCGTAATCGTCGAGGTGGGCTGTACGGGTTTCTCGTAAGTGCTTTTAAGATTTTCTGTCAGAGGATTTGTGTTGTAAGTTAGTCTTTGGTGAAAGTTGTTGCAGTTTATTTTTGCAGTGTCTGAAATTGTGCGTCAACTATTCTTCGTAAAATTTTGGATTGGAAAGACTGGATTTTTTTAATATTAGAAGTTTTAGCTGAACCCCACAGTTCTATGCCATAAGTAGAAGGTTTTAGTAAAACTTTATAGAGTGTTAGTTTGATAGTCATAGATAATTTTGAGCGTCTGTCAAGTAACCTAGATAAAAGACCGTATCGTCTGTTTAATTTCATACGTTTTTGTCTAATGTGTGTCCTCCAAGTTAGTCTTTTGTCTAGGTAAAAACCCAAATATTTAATTTCCTCGGATGCAGGAATTTCAATGTCATTAAAATATATTTCGGGGGAAGGGGTATGATTAAGAGTGAAAACTACGTTCACACTTTTTTTTCGTTAATTTTATTTTTCCACTTTGTGGCCTAATCAGCAATATCGTTCAAGTGGTTTTGAAGAGTGGTGGAAGCTCGAATAGGATTTTTATCTGAACTGAGGATTGCGGTATCGTCAGTAAAAGTAGGCAGTAGGGTGTCACTGTGTTGCGGTAGGTCAGACACATATATATTGAACAATATTAAACATTAAAAACACTATATACAATACCAACAAAATTTCAAAAAGATGATTTTAGCCAAGTTTAATTGAAATCGGTACATTCGTTTAGGTGCTACAATCTATAGCAACACATGTTTTTCGCCCGACGTCTTGAAAGGAAAAGGCGGATGGTAATCTCGATGTAAGAGGACCATCCTCGTGTGACCTCCGACTTTAAATCCAAATTTGAAAAAAAAATCGGTTAAGTAGTTTCGAAGAAATGAGCGGACAGCAGACGGACAAACAATTTTTACTCCTATTTCGAATTCTAAATATCCTGAAACTTAAAACATTAAACTTTGAGGGGGAATTACGTTTTAGGTCAATTACAATAGTTCATTATTGAAAATAATAAGACAAAAGTTGTAGGGTACAATAAGATGAAGCTATAAGTTGTATGCGGATGTTAATAATTTGACAAAAAGGAGTATGTACGACGGACTAATAATGTTTGTATCTAATAATTTTTAATTTTGTATTTTTGGACAGAAAGCAAATCTTTCCAAAGAAAATAAAAGGAGTTTAAACAGATACTTAAAAAAATTAGATATATTTTGTGCATATATTTTTTGTTATTTATTTTAATTATAGCATATGTATATATTGGAATTCTGGTAATGGCCAGATTCTCCACTCAAGTCATGAGTGTCCGTGGTTGTAGCGCCCTTACTCAATCTCCGCTGGCTTTTAATACCAGTGAAATGGTTGAAGAAGAAGCACAGGGGTCTCTTGAAGCCTTGCTTTCCCTCCACATGTGGGGGAATAAGTATGGTTCTGAGTTCCCATAGCCGACTGTAAATAGTGTGAATATGTATGCCTGTGTCTAAGATGTTTATTTTCATTACACTTTTTTTTTAAGTTAGCTTATTTTTTTTTTTAATTTGTAAATATGGTGTGAATGTGCTCTCAGAACTCTATCATAAATGTCCTTTATTGAGAAAGATTGTAATATTTATCAATAAGCAAATAATCAGTGAAATTGTAGCATATACCAATAATTTCAGTAATATTCTCAAATTTTTCAACAACAAAGTAAATTGAATATCTATTGATAGTAAACTAGTTACTGGAAGTTTTTTTTTATACAAAGTACTCCATTAATGAAACTATATATTAACATAACAATTTTGTTAATTGATATTTTATTATTTAACAAAAAAAATTATGATGTTTTCCAGAAAAGACAATTGTTTATTTTTCTTTAGCATGTATCTATAATCTAGAGTGACCTCTTTTTGGGATGACTTCGATGAACATAACGTTACATCCCACTACTTTCTTATCTCTTTTAAATTTTACCTCTGTCCTGTACTTATTGTAGAAGAAAATTGGAATCTGCTGTAGATTTTCAGTAAAATTGATGTTACGGGCCGAATAGTTTCCCTGGAAATTAGTTTATACAATTACCATAAATAATATGTTATGTTAAAAGATAAATTTTTATTAAAGAGAAGGATGTTTGGGGTGTTCACTTAAATTGAAATGGTAAAAAAAAAATTATTTATTTTTACATTTGTCGACATTTCGGCCCAAAGTTCAGGCCTTCATCAGGGCTGCTGTACAAGAAGTAAAGTCAGACTCTACTTTACTTCTGTTTGACTTTCCTTGTTGTACAGCAGCCCTGATGAAGGCCTGAACTCCGAGCCGAAACATCGGCGAATGTAAAAATAAATAAAATTATTTCTTTCTTACTATTTAAATTTGACTGAACACCCCAACCATCCTTCTTTTTAATTATTCACTACAGTCAACCATAAAACCACAATGATTATTTAATTATTTATATTAAATGCTTTTCTCCGAGAATCTGGCCGATTTCTTTTTCAGATTTGATATAATAAAATTCAGAGGAAACCTGAAGATGACCCTCTTACCTCGGTAATACAATCCACCCTTTCCTTTTAATGTTGCGACCGAAAAGCATGTGTTGGTGTATACTGTAACGTCCAAACGAATGTACCGATTTCATTTACTTAGCTGAAATCTTCTTCTCAATGACCTTTAAATATATGTATAAAACATAATTCACCGAAAAATAATTTCCTTTCAAGATGACGGCCGAAAGACCAGTGTTCTATAGACTGTAGAGCATTCAGAACCACAGGAAACTTGAAATGAGCCGTCAGAGAGGTAGGATCGGAGTATTATATATAAGGACTGAGTTAGATAAAATGTAAGCTTGAAGAGCAATTCAAAATCCTGCTCTATGTCCAGAAATGCACCCGAATAGTATTGCTTCTTTCTAGGACTGATGATATATTGTCAACAACTCGGAGTCCTTGTTGGACATTGGAATGTTTGAGACCGAAATCCGAATTGATGGGTACGAATTTTTCGGTATTCGATTATGGGTAGAATTCTTTTCAGTATGATATTTTCAAAAAAAATGTAAAGGTCTGGAAGTAGGATAATTGGTCTATAGAATGACGTATTATGGAAGGTTTTCCTGGTATCAGTTAAAGAACGATGATGAAATGTTTTCATATGAGAGTGAAGTGGATATTACTTAAGATAAAATTATGAATATGTGTTAGGAATATGAATTCTTGAAGCAAGGGTAAGAAGAGTAGTCGAATGCCAGATTGGAGAGGAGCAGTATGGATTCAGAAACTCAAGGAGTACATAGGAACTGATATTTTGAGGCAGGTCATAGAGAAGTCCATCGAGAAAGGGAAAGAATTTTCTGTCTGCTTCGTGAATCTTGAAAAGGCATTTGACAGAGTCATAAAGGAGGATACAGAGCGAGCTCTGTCTGAAAGACAAGTTGACATTAGCACGATCCTGGCTGTTAGGAGTCTCTATCGAAAGACCAAAAATATTATTAGGAATGGTAACCATACATCCAAGAACTTTCAAACGACGCAAGGAATACGGCAGGGGTGCAGCCTAAGTCCTCTACTTTTCTTACTGGTGCTGGATCAAGCGTTGAGGAGAGCTGAACCCAGACTGCGGCGTTTTCGACTGGGATATAGGAGTCTACAGTCTACTTTCTACAGAGTCCTCGCTTTTGCCGATGATCTACAATACAACATAAATATCATACAAGAAGAGCTGTCAAGCATCAACATGGATATTAATCCACAGAAGACAAAATGCATGACAATAGGTAGACGTCCCCGCTGAGTTATGAAAATATTAAGGTTGAAATTACAGACCCTGGAACAGGTGCAGGATTTCAAAAAGTTGGGCAAGCATCAACGAAAGTGGCTATACCGATGGAGAGGTGTCGCAAGAATGTTCCACTCAATCCGAAAAGGTTTCATTAACAAAAGAGAAGTGACGAAGAAAACAAAGATATCCGTCTACAAGTCAACGTTCCTGCCCATCCTATCTTACTCCTCTGAATCATGGACCCTTATCTCAAAACACAAGGGACAGATCCAAAAAATGGAGATGAAGTACCTAAGGTTGAGGGAAAAACCAGGAGAGATAGGATCCGCAACAAGACAATCAGATCAAACATCGAGGTGCAGCCGATAGGAACCACTCTGGAAGAGAATAAACTTAGATGGTTCGGGCACCTTCGAAGCTGATACCTGTAAATACAGTGGCCAGTATAACTAATGAGACGATCTGTTCGGTACGAAGACCCAGCGTCGCTCCAGGGGTTCACCACATTCGCTCCTTGTAACGTCCGGCTGTACGAGCAGTAGCGTAGTAGCTCGCCTTACCGGCTTGGACCACATTTACCTCAACGCTCTTATAGAGGGACCAATCTCTCTCACTATCTGCGCACGATTGCGAGAAAGCATCTATGATGATCATCATCGATAGAACTAATATTAGATAATACTCCATCGCGAATGGAAGTTCGTACGCACACCTTCCAATCTAGTACGATGTACAACTCCCAGGCATAAACCCCTCCTAAACCTACATCTTATGACCCTCTCTATTCAGTTATCATTTCAAATTATTTTACCACATATTTTAGTTCCTTTTAAACCTGTCTTTTTTGGTGGTTTTTTTTCACAAGAGGTGGCCGTTGTTTTTTTTTTTTTGCCACCCGGTATAGTGGTGTAGGATTGCTGGATAAGGAGTGAATGTACTAGATAAGTGTCTGGTGAATTTCCCATTTTCGTCTTAACTATTTTCGTTTTAGCTATAGGTAAACTATTTTTCTTAGGGGTTTTCGAAGAGTAAAATTAAAGTTAACAACCGGACCTAAATATTTATCTATTAGTTATTATAATTTTATATATAAAAACTATACAAAATTTTATTGCTGATTATGTATCTATGATGTTGTATATTTTAGTATCTATTTCATACTTAACTTATGATTTATTTTCTTTACTTTTTCGAGAAAAAAAATTAATAAAATTACTTTACATATGTGTTAATTTTTAAATTAATTTATTTACCGCTGGGACCGGACAATCTTTGAATCCAATCTTTTTCAATAATTGCTTCTTCAACTTTGGTAATAACATTCCCACAATAGAACAAAATCTATAAAACTCTCTTTGAAAGAAATTCTTCTTTACTCCATTATTAGTAAATTGACCAACGTTCACTTCCAACTGAAACAAATTTAAACAATGAGTTAATTTGCAATGTGAAAACGACTTGTATAAATTAAAACATTTAATAGTTCTAAATATTTTTTTATTAAACATGCTTGATAATTATTAAATTTAAACATATATATGTGGATGATTCTCAAAAATCTAAAATAGTGTCTCTAATTAGTTATTATTTCGTTGATACTCCTTACTGTTTCATCACAACCTCATCAAAAGCAGTGAAGCTGTTGACAATAAGACGCGTCAGTGGGGAAAACACAATTATTTTTTATTTTTTAAATAAATTAGGCCATTATTTACCAACATTTTATTTATTAATTATTTTATTACGAAAAAGTTTCAACAATCACTAGGGCCATTATCAAGTCTAAAAAAAGTTAATATCATTGTTAGTTTACATGTACAATTACAACAATTTTATTTTACGCAATTAACTAATATAACGATCCATGTCATGGATGAAACATTTTCCATTGTCGTTTCATTACAAAAATATGATATTTATCAAGGAAGGAGATGGTCCGGGGTTGCGGTCATAAATAGGCTAAATAGTGGTAAAACTATTTTATTGAAAGCCAACGTTTCGACCCGACTTTGCAGGTCTTCATCAGGCTAACGGACAAGATACAAAAAGATAGAGAATTGTGGCAATTACATAATATTTAGACATAATTTATAAACAATGTGAATAAGCTTATTAAAATTATAAACAGTAAGTACAATAAAATATGGACTAAGTAAGCTGAGTAACAAGATCCTAAACTAAAGTAAATAGATGCTAACAATTGTTGTAGTGTAATATATAATAAATGAAAATGTGAGTATAATTCTACAAAATCTACAGGAGAAAAATAAAATTAGAGACTTACAGGTGTGTTCCTCTAGGAGTTTCACTTAGAACTGGAAAGGCAGCGGTAAGGATTGCAGGTATAGGGGAAGTTAACTAAGTAAACTTTGAAAAACCCAGGAAATTACAGTATCTAGGAATTTTTGAAGATATGGATGGATACAATGGAAAAATACTATATCTATGAAATATTAAATTATAAATATATAAATATACATATAAAATATAGTTGAGAGATGTGAGAGGTATTTCATGATTCTAGATCAGAGTACAATGTGAATAAACCCAAAATTGGCAAAAGTAAAATACAAATATAGAAATAACCTTATTAACATACATACATTGCAGAGCTAACTTAAAAGTAAAGAGAGGGAAAAAAATTAATACTTATAATTATGTTTGGTTGTACATATGTAAGAAAATTACATTTGAATATTAGATAATGAGACATGGTTAATAAGTAAAATTAATACAAAGTGGGAAAAAGGATGATCATACATTGGTGTAGAGTGTAAATGTAAATTTAGAATAAAATAGAAGAGGGATCATACAAAGAAGGAATATTTAGAATAATGGGAAATGAAATGAATTAATTAATAAAAATTTAGAGTAGATGAAAACAATAGAATAGAATATTTAAGTTATTTTTCACTTGAAAGACTTAAAATGTCTATATGTAAGAGAAATACAGTTTTTGTCTTCTTTGTGATTACCGGGATCCTGTTCCATGTGAATGTGGATAGATTCGGAAATGAGTCTTTTTTCATGGTTAGGGACCGTGGAAAGGATAGAGGTTTTTTTCAAAATCAAATGAGTGGTTGAGGGTTAAAGCATGTTCTGATAGTTTGGAGGCAGAAGGATTCCGGGAAGTTATGGACGTTTTATGTTGAGAAATGCGGGTTTTGAGATAGTTTTTGGTTTCACCAATATAGGAGCTATTGCAATTAGGAGTAGAGCAGGGTATCCGGTAAACTACATTGGATCGGTGTTGTATGATATTTATCACTAAAATTATAGTAGTAATAATAAATAATACACTTAACTCCTTCAATTCTTGTAATAATATACCCCTTTGCTTTGGGAATCCTAAAATATAACAGACATATCAAAAATATCTTATTAACCAGTGAGGACGTAATACATACCGAAATTCTATCATCAACCGGTATTTTTGTTATCAGAGTGCCATCCAAGGCTGTTGCTGTTCTTGAGGTTTTCTTAATCTTTACCATCAACAAGAAGTCTCCAGTACCCAAGTCTTCGCAGGGCTCAATGTGCTTAATTATCAAATCAAAAGGTCCCTAAAATAATGGAAAATGTTTTATATTAAGAACATGTACAAAATTTTGTTGATTCAGAAATAAAAAGACAAGATATCCTCGCCTAGAGTAAGGATAATGCATTTCACAATGTAAAAAAAAAATGTATAATGTGTTCAAATAAATAGGTACCCTCAAGTTATTTCATCGCTCCCACCACCTACTACCACAATCCATCCGCAATCTCTTTGTTTCTTCTCTTATTTTCCCCCACTTTGATTACGGCTGTGTGGTGCACGGAGACATCCTGATGGTACTGGAGGATAGACTGAAGCGACTCATGAATTTCTGCTTAAGATTTGTCTTCGGAACATTGAGGCGATCTCATGTGTCCCACCTTTACGATGAGTTAAAGTGGCTCTTCCCTTCTTTCCGCAGACAATATTTTCTTGTATCTTTCCTATTCCAAACGAACAACACTCGAAACCCTTCCTACATCTACAGTCTCCTACACTTGAAACCCGTGGTTCACTCTCAGAAAACAAGATCCTGTGTTTTCGACCTTTATATCCCTTCCCATAGAACTAAGACATTTGAATATTCATTTATTGCCCGATCCACTGCCTTCTGGAATTCCTTACCATCTGATATCCGCCATGCCCCTTCCTTGTCGTAATTCAAATATCATCTTTACCAATTCCTTCTCACATCCCAAAATGACGTACAATGAAACAAATATTGAGAAACAGATTTTGACTGAGGTGAATGGTTGTTGAAATTATTTGAGTTTTAATTTTAAAAATCTGGTGCGCGCAACACACAACTTTCACTTACTCTTTGAACTTTGAATAAAAATTATTTTGTGGCCATGTTAGGCTATTATAAAATGTTTTAAATTGCATTTTAAACTGAGCTAAAGCTAAAAAAACACAAATGCTATTAAAATAACAAAAGTCCTATTTATTATATCACCGGTTGATTATGGATTGTACGATTCGTTGATTATGGATTGTTCGATTCATTGATTATGGATTGTACGACTATAAGTCATTAAACTGTTATTTTCCATTGCAAAGTTTATTAAAACGGAATTAAGAGATTTGCAGTGTCTGTCATAGACAGGTCAAAAGTTGTCACACTAATTGTAAGTGGATTCTGTTGGAATATCGCAAAAAGAAAAATTATCAAACTATTCACTAATTTAATTTTCTAAAAGGTTACATGATGATTTTTCGGAATAAACGGACGATAGATATCTAAATATTTAAATATATTATGAGATCTAGAGTTATTAAACTACAGTAAATATATTTAGGGTTATAAACGTATCTATGAAATATTTTTGTATTTCACTTCTTTTTTCACACAAGTACAATGAAATGGTAGTGGAATATCACAAAGGGAAGATCTATCGAATTATTCACTAATTTAGTTTTCTAAAAAGTTATATGACAATATTTTGGAATTAACTTTAATACCTAATTATTTGTAGAGAAATACTTTATTAAAAGTAATGCTGCCTTCCTACATAGGGTTGCTTCGTACACAGCATACAGCAATCCATACGGACATTAATTTTATATTATATTTTTCTTTTTTTTTCTCACCCTTCATAACAATACTCTTACAAATTATCAACAATAAACCATATTAAACAATAGACATAGCATAATAAACACTTTCCCAAAATAAAAAAAATTCCTTTTTTCTCTTTAAATTCTCAAACGCCAGGAACGCAATATAACATCGCACACATATATAACACAGCAATTCCTTGAATGTAGCCAAAAAGATAAGACGATTATGGACCAATTTAAAATTTAATAAATAATTACTAAACTACAGTAAATGTATTTAATATTATAAACACATGATTTATACATCCATGAAATGATTTTATATTTTATTTCTTCTTTCACACAAGTACACTGAAATAGTTTTTTTAACAATGCCATCAACTTGCTTAGGTGGATTTTAAATACATTTTCAAAAAAATAGCATTACCTTATTAACACATTCAAAATTCAAAAACCGAAACAAAGGATATAACCATTGCAGCAGGACGTATTAAAAAAAACGTAAAAATAGAGACCATATCTTATCTCCTAACTGTCCGATTTTAACGATTATTTTTTTGTTTTTTAGGCTATTCCAAAAACTTTTAGAAAACCATATACCATAGAAAACTCAGATTCAAAAATTTTATCGATCGCAATACTTACACTTACTATATATTACATATATAGGTAAGTGAAAGTAAAAATTAACCCAGAGTGCTACCACTGGGTAGTATCACTTCAAGCCTGTGCATGCCATTATTTATAATTTGCGCATATTTACTAGTTGTATTTGTATACAGTTGTAAATCTCATTAAATAAACAAACAAAAAATTAACCCATGCTTATATTATTTAGCTTTAATTTTTTACCTTCTATTTTTCTTTTCATTTAAATAATGACCCCTATACCAGACTGAAACGACTTAAAACCGCCCGACGTTTTCGACTACTGCAGCACATACTAGACAAACGCTCTAAACTTCCCACTATTTACAAAAGACTCATATATAGGGTGTTCTTAGCACGTTAGGAGGAAGGTTGAGCAAGACCGAAAGGCTACCCGAATCCTGTATCCAGTACTCTGGAACACGCAACTTTCCATTAAGAACAAGTGTAGAATATTCATAGCTATAGTGGAAGCTAATCTTAAATATACTTCAAAAACATGAACCGTAAACTCCCGTTTGTACTCTAAGGTAAAGGCGATCGAGATGGATTGTTGGAGAAGGTCTTACCAGACTGGATAAATTAAGAATGATGTAGTTCGACAGGGAATGGATGTGAGTACAGCAGTTAATGAAAACAAATATGGCGTTATTTATTACAGTCAGAGCAAAATTTAATTTAAATTTACAAATATATGGTACATCGCAAAAGGAAAATCGCATGTTTTTTTTTTTTTTTTTTTGGGGGGGGTGAGGGCGGGGAATTTAAAATCCCCTCCGGCACTGGAGCGCGAACTCGTACTTTTTATATCATCTCAAATTTCTGTTATCCGGTTGCCAGGCAACTAGCGGTGCTGTGCACACGCTTTAGCCTATTCGGCCACCCCGCCCCCTTTATGAAACGTTTTTTAAAACATCCAGTTTAAATTAATATTTTTGAATACAGTCTAAAATTGTATAACGTCATAAAACAATACTATGAACATAACCTCCCATTCACATGATCAATACTTTCCAAATTACACAGTCATTATATTTATATAATGACGTATTAATAACAATTTTTTTTTGTTTTTAAGGTAGGGGATAGAATTTTCTGAAATAAATATCTAATTGTTTTTTTTTTTTTTATCAATCCCTAACTTCTATCCAGCTTTGAGTCAAATCGAACCATTCTAGCCAAGTGCGGTTTTAAGATATTTAATAGAAAGCAGTTGAGGGAATGCAATGAAATTGATACTGCATTATTTATTTACCAACATCTATCTTTCTTTCAACTTTGATATAGATAAATAAAAAACTTAAAAGATTGAATATTGCAGAAGATGGCCGGAAAATAAAACCAGTTAGCCGTCTGGAAGATCTGGAAAAGAAAATTTATAATTTGATGATTCCTGTAAGAAAAAAGAAAAATCTCTGAACGGGAAATTAAACGGAGAAAATAAGAACTGGTTAGAATGAATAAGGAAACTCTGTTATAAAAAGAAAGACACTATGTAAAATAATGTTTAAGTAGTCATTGAGAAAATTAAAAAAAAAAGAAAAAAATTTCGCTGTTACTTATTTTCACAGAACTTCATCAATATAACATGAACGTTTTTCGCAAGCTCTAATATATTTAACGATTTACTTAGCCTTTGTAAATTTTACTAATGTTCTTAAAAATTATATATATCATCTAAGAAAAATTGTAAAAAAAACCTTTGTATGTTATATGTTTATCAAACATGTCTCCACCTAATATTATTCTTCATATTCATAAGATATTCATCCACAACTCGAAATCACCCACACCAATTACTTATGGCTTATAATTTCTTAGGTTGTATAATTTTCTAAGTATACAAAGACTTTTGGATGAGTATATAAAATCTCATAATTTAATAATGGTAATAATTTATATAATTTTTACGACTAATCTTACAACTATTGTATGGTCTGATTAATTACGAATAAAAAACTTAATGAACTTACTGCTATATTTTTGTTAAAATCTGATTGTCCAATATTAAATACTGCCAACAATATTAATAATACTGCTCCATAATAGCGCCTCATTGTGATATTGCCACTGCCCAGGAGGGAAATGTTTCCCTAAAAACGCAGTTAGCAAGTCATAACTGTTTTCGATAAAGATCATACATCATAAAGGAAGTCAACACAAAAAAAAAAAACAAAAAAAAAACGGATATGTACATTTATCAAACCTCATCATGAATTGATACTTTCAATTTGAAGAGATAGAACTCAACTAAAATTATAAGGCATTATCTAAAATATTATTCCATAAAGTTATAGGTTTTGAATTTTTTTAAATTTTATTTTACATCTAAATTTAGATGAAATTGCTATTTAAATACATATTTATTTTTATCATTATGTTCTTCAAACCCACTTAATGTACTTATATACAGTGTATTCAAGGATTTAAATGCCTTAATAATTTTATTTTTTATTTAAGTCATAACAACGTTAGAGCCAGTTGGGTTATTTTCAATTTATCAAAAAACCATGACATTTTCAATACATTTCCTTATTATATAACTCTATTATTGTTCATTATTAGTCCAATATTATAAAAAAAAAAAAAACAATGTTCCACGCATAGACTATGACTAGAAAATCTCCATTTTCAATTGCCAACAAATTACTGATCTACAAGACAATCCTGAAACAAATTCGGACCTACGGACTTGAACTGTTGGGGACAGCGAAATTTTCTAATATCAAACGCATTCAATCCTTTCAGTCCAAAGTCATTGGAACAATAGTCGATGCTCAGTTCTATGTAACCAACAAAACCCTACATCGTGACCTTAATATCCCATTTGTCACTCCGCGCCATGTTAGAGAGGTAGAAATAGAAAAAGATAGTGTCGCAACCCGAATGATAAGGAGTTTTATTGAATATATGGATGAAAATATCTCAGAAACTAAAAATTGGAGCTGCGCACTGTGAACCAGAGAAGTGTTTATCATTTCATCCTGTTTGTAATGAGCAGTTATTAAAAATTGTGTCTTAACACGAAGCAGTGTAAGAGAGGCGAAAAGGAAAAAAATAGTGTCAACAACGAAACGATAACCAGATTTATGAAAGATAGGGATTAAAATACGTGGGAAATTAAAAATTGGACTTGCCCACTGCGACCTAGGGAAAAATTCAGCATTTGATCCTCTTTATAATGAGCTGATATTTGTAATTTACATTTCATATCATTAATCATGCTTGATGATGTTCTCCCTTCTATCGCGTGATCTAAAGCACACAAATTTAATTGTGTAGTTTCAAACCTTTTAGAGAATTCAAAGTGCTTATGAACTGAAGGTGAACTATTCTGCAGAACGCAAGAACAGTGTACAAAAAAAGGGAATGCTATAAGAATAAGATTTTCGAGGTTATGCGTATTGCCCAAAAGTTAGATAATGCTATTATTTATAACGCTTAACATCATGGATAAATCTGGGTAATTTTAATGGCCAGCTGTTTTTATGATAACCTTCCTATGATGCATTTTTATATCTTCTTGTGTTCTTATTATCAGTACTTTACTTCTTGTTATTTTATTTCTGTGGCTTAATTATTATTGGTTTTTAGTTTCACATTTTTCATATTACACCTGCTGATCAGCTGTTGATTATAAACTTTTTTATCTTCCAGTGTTCGTTTAGATGTCATTTAGTGACGTTATCTTGGTTTTCTTTTGTTTTCATTCCTAATGATGCCTGGTGAAACTTAAACAAATCATAAAAACTAAGACGGGTTATTTTCCCGTTTTCATTAATGGTTATATGAATACCACGCTTTTTATTATTAAAAGTCTACTTCTTTTTAGGTTTTTTTTTCTGACTTATAAAGCAGAATGTACTATCCACAGATAAATACAGTTTGCATTGTTGTAATTTTATGCTTCTTTCACTCCTGATCATGTCTGAATCGGCGTAAAATTGACCGCATAGTTATTTACTGTTATTTGAGAGATTCCAATCCTAGCTTATGAGTTTTTAACTCTTAGAGCCTAAACAAATGTACCTATTTCAATGAAACTTCGCTAAAGTCATTTTCTCGACGCCCTTTAAATTTATCTATATAAAACGAAAAGAAGCTGGAAAAAAACGAGGGATGGTAAAATCAAATTCCAAATAACTCAAACAGTTTACACTTTTTTGTCGATATTGTATGGTTTTCAAAAGTTTACGGAATTTCCTAAAAAAAAAAAAAAAATTCGTTAAAATCGAATAATTAGGAACAAAGATATGGTCTATAGTTGTTTTTTTTAGATGTTCTACTGCAAAGGTATATATATATATATATATATATATATATATATA
This sequence comes from Nezara viridula, assembly GCA_928085145.1. Classification (NCBI taxonomy): domain Eukaryota; kingdom Metazoa; phylum Arthropoda; class Insecta; order Hemiptera; family Pentatomidae; genus Nezara; species Nezara viridula. Next base: position 171,720,268 of record OV725079.1, read on the forward strand.
TATATATATATATATATATATATATATATATATATATATATATCTTTTGTGTTGGTTTTTAAATTTTGAATGTGTCCGGGTTTGTAAAGAAAAAAAAAGAATTAATTGTGATTGTGTTTATTTCTATTGAAGTTCAAACAGTTCTTCGTCGTCTCGATTTCCTTCTTAGGTATCAAAGTTGTGTGAACTTCATACATATTTTTATATTCTAGCTTATTTTTATATTAGTTTTCTTCTGATTGAAAAATAGTATTAGTCACGTTAGCTCCATGGAATTGAATTTTTCCTATTGATGTTTAAATTCATCCATTTTACGAGGGAAAAAATACCGATTAACCATACATCACTACTGTTAGTGCAAAAGGTCGTATTTAAAAAATTTAAAGTTTTATCCTATTTGTGCTAGTCTTGACATTTTGTAGTGTGCAACTGATATAAGTAGTCTACTACGATGAAAAATATCAGAGGGCAATAAAATGTGAAACTATACAAACAAATCATAAAGAAACATTTAGTTTTTATGCTTTATTTTTTTTTTATTTACGGGCTTTATTTAAGAGGGGTTATTTTACTCTTTTTTCCGCCTTTTACAGAAATAAGGCCTTATTTTCGATATTTTCCAATAATAAATTAACATCGATTTAGTGCCTCTTGGAGAGTTTTTATTCGTTTACATCAATCCATTAATAAATCACAAAACATGAAAGAATACATTACTTCTGTCACATTAATGAATTTATTATTGTTTATTCTTGACTTCTCCAAACTAACGCGTAGACAAAGTGATCTCTCTGATGCTCTGAACCTCGAGAGTGGTGAGGGATTAAGATACTGAAGACTCGCTAATTAAGATAAGACAGGATCATAAATCAGTGGCCTAACGGTTGAAGATAATGGTCTTGAGAGACTTCTAAGGTTTCTCTGTAAAATAGGTGTATGATACCGGCTGGCAGAACTCGCTCGGGTTGAGGTAACGTGTATATTCAGCTCCAACCCAGCTATCTGCAAGATTATAATAATTTTAATTAATTACTGACAAAAAAGTAAATTTACCTTCTTATCAATAAACAATTTGTTTAACTTACCGATGATCTGGCATTAATAGATTTTCGATGCTTTATTTTTTTTATAAATGTTTTGGGTTCTTCAACCACCTGGGTCATTTTCGCCCTATCTTACAGTTGGATCAACTACTACATAGGCATACGTAACAAAACTTGAGCTAACATATACAATTTAAAGTTTAGAAAGTTAAAAATAATTACAGATGAATATGATAGTAGAATTGATTTAAAGTTATAAAAATTGAAAAGAGATATGTTAACAAAGGCAATTAAAATAAAGGTGAATGATTTTAAGAATAAAAATATTAATAGTAATAAATATTAAAAATGGGTTTTAAAAAAATAAAAATAAAAATTAAAAAAATAAAAGTTAAAATGCACAATTTAAACAATAAAATTACAAGAAGAAAAATTGGAAAACCATTATAATTAATTTTTATTTAATTAAATTTACAACTGTATAAACAATACAACTAGTAAAACTGCACACATTGGAAATAATGACATGAAAAGGCTTCAAGAGATACTGCCCAGTGGTAGCACTCCCTATTTAATTCTAGGTGAGAAGATTACGAGGCCATCTTCTTTTCAGATTCCTAGGGGATTCTTAGGGATCGAGGAAGAAGCAAGGCTGGAAACAAGTAGATTCTGATGGTACTGGAGTTTATCATGAAAGGATAGATATCTGGCTCGGGCTAAATTAGCGACATAGGGAACATTGAGGTCTTTATGAATGGTTTTATTTTTGACAAAATATGGGGCATTAAGGATTTTACGAAGGTTTTGGATTATAAGGATTGGATACGATAGGGATTCGAATGGTTTGGTAGAACCCTAAAGCTCAACTCCGTATGTTTCTACAGGTCTTATTATGGTTAAGTAGATGAGTCGTTTTTAATTTAATTTAAAGCTTAAAGCGTTTGTATAGAAAGTGTTGGAGCAATTGAAAGCTTAAAGCGTTTGTATAGAAAGTGTTGGAGCAGTTTCTTAAACGTTTATTAAACGTCGAGCGGTTTCTTGTGTGTTTTAGTCTAGTATGCGGATTCCAAATGAGATGTTTATCCAAGTGGAATCCTAATCAACAGGAACAAGTGGAATATCATTGAAGAATATTGTAGGACGAATATTGTAGAAGTTGTGGGTATATTACATAATTAAAAATTAAGATTAAAAGAAGAAAAAATAACAGGTATATTTACACTTTGGAGAGGAACCTACAAACTTTAAACAATTAACAGGTATATTTACAATTACAAGGTGTAATTAAATTTTGTACAAATTTGTAGATGTGATAACAATTTTGTTAACTATTTTGATTTCCTTAAGGAACAATATTAAATTTTTATTGGCTCCTTTTGTAGTAAATTATTCAAGATTAAAATATGTTGATCCCTAAGAGATTGGAATGGAACTTCATAACGTTCGGTTAAGATATGGTTCAATATGGAGAGTACCCCACAGGAGGTCCAATTGAGTAGGAGAGTCTTTAAATACTCGTGGGTAAGCCTGGTATGTCCGATTCTTAGGCGGGTCAGTACATGTTCTTCCCTTCTGGTCAGCAGGATACTTGGAGTGACTCTCCGGACGTATGGCTCCACAACCTTAGGTTATTGTCTCTAGTGGCGACCAAGTTATTTGCCACGCCAACCATTTTTTTTTCTTTGATTAAAGAGACAACTTCAGAAGCTTGAGTGGTGATGATAAGTTGACCTTCTTTGATAGCTCTCTTGGCCATGCTATCTGCCATCTCATTGCTTTTGATCCCAACATGACTTGGTAACTATAAAATATTTACCATACATCCAGCCATCTCCAATGTTTTAAGATTATTTAGAGTTTCAACTACTAACCATTTTGAAGCTTTAATTGATGACTTATATAAAATCATTAACCTCTTGGGGTTAACACTGTCCAATCATGCGATATAGGTCGACTGGTGTGAATCTATTGGTTTTAGATCAGTTTCAGTGTTATTTACTAAAATAAAATCCCAAAATGATCATTTAATTAGTTTAAAAAAATTTTACTGTTTATCTTAAATTATTAAACCTAAAGTACAAATTAAAGCTCATGGATTATACTACGAAGTAGTTTACATTTTTTATTTACACAGGAATAAAACACAGTTCACTCGGTATTTCCAAAAATGCACTGTCAGTGCAGAAAAAAACAAAGAAATAAATAATGAAACTATTTTATGTCATTGTAAAGCCTGAAGACGTTTTTGGCATCTATGGAGTATTCAGTTCATTGTCCGCTTAAAAAGATCCTCCTTTCATTGAGTACCATTTATTGAATATTTGCAAATACCCCAGATTTTAATGTGAAATTAATTCGCCTTACATCCTAAATATATTCAATTGTTCCATAGAGCCTTATGGAACTAATAGAAAAAGAAATATTTTAGACATTTAATAAAATTAAAAGTAGTTACATAAAACTATAGCATTTGGACTTATAAAAGAAGTTAAAAAAACATATCTCAGCAATAGTGTTGCCAAATGCGAGACCGAGACGAGTCTTGGTCTTGCACAAGAGTCTCGCAACGGTCTTGCAGTTACTTATAAGCTTATTACTATAGAGATATTACTTTTTAGATAGGAGATATCTAACTAAGCCCGAATGAAAAATTAGAGGAATTAATTTACAAGTTATATTGGTCATACAAAATTTATACAAATCGTACCCAAAATTGTCAAATATTAGTAACTATTTTGCCTCAATTTGTTTTCAAAAAATTGTTTTTACCAGTCTTTGTGTTAGTCTTGCTACACTTAGGCGATTTTGGGCAACACTAATTATAATTCGTTAACATTTAAATTTAAATATGAAAGAAATTTCATAATTTTCTTTCCTTGGTTGGTTTCAATTACCGAAACAATAGGAAATGATTCCTTCATCTTATGATACGTTGCATTATTTATCATATTACTATTTTGTATATAATAATAATGATTCGCAACGAATATTAGCCAGCGAACCAATAATATTGGTTCTTTCAGAGCCGTTAGTAAACAAATACTGACTAAATTTGCAAATTATTCTGACGGACCAACTAAATAATCATTGTATAAATAGGCAAATACAAATCAGTTCAGCCTCTTTTACTCCTTTATTATTCAACCGATTTTCTTCCTTCTTTTTTTGCTTAATAGATATTGACGAGCTTTAGTGTCATCAATTAATAAAACTATTAAATAGTATGTAAATAAAAATATAAATGGAAGTTTGTTTAAACGGCTAATCTCCACTGATTTCTTTTAAATTTTGACACAACGTCGCAATTATATTTAGAAGTTTTTTGTATACGTTTCATTATCATCAGGCCTTTCCTTTCCAAACAACGGCCGTTTTGGACTGTCTATCCGCACCTGTCATGGTAATGACAATCAGCAGATTTGTTGCCATGATGAGGTTGGCATTACAGGCATGAGGAAGGATAGTACCCAGCAGCACCTCTTTCTGGTCATTACTTTGATTTAGGTGAGGAGATCTCTCATCCAGCTCCTTTATTTTGTTAACTTAAATACTGCACAAGGATTAGTTAATGGAACACGAATGAGAGTGAAATACTAAGGGGGGGTACTTTAAATTAAAAAAAAATTGATTCCAAGAATTAATTTAACATTTTCTGACACAATACTTACATTCTACTTTCAAAGCACAACGTTCCTATTGTATGCATTTGCTATGACCATAATCAAATCGCTGGGTAAAAGTTTTGGAAAAATGATTGTATTATTGCGACGTCCAGTAATTTCGAATGGATAATTATATGTTGCAGCAAGTACAGCACGTTCATTTAAAATACTGAAATTTATATTTTCAATGGCAATGGACATGGCTACGCACTAAACAATAACAGAACATTCAAAAAGAACATTGTTTATAGAGTAGTTCTGAATAAAAATGGATTTAAAGTGAATTGGAATCGCTAATTTAAATTTATTTTTTACTTGTTTAATCATAACATTAATTAATTGTATCATACCACACTTATATTCAAATGGAAATTAAATATTTTTGTATGAGCCTATTTTGTATTACTTATAAATAATTATAAGTGGCTTAAGCTAGATTTATAATTGAAATTGAAATTTTGTTTTTATTAATAAATGAGGATTTTTGAATCGTGGTTTACTCTTTATTTATTTAATTTATTTTTTATTTAATTATATGTTTCCCTCAAATTTTTAATAGCTATGGTCGAATTTCGACCACTGGTCAAACACTAGTATACATAAATATACAAAATAAGTTTTTATAAGTACTCTGATTTTATCCCATATATTCTGTATGTATTCAATACGGTTTTAAAGTTTCCTGGAAATTTCTTGCCTACAGACAATGAGTAATTGGTTGTACTGTGACAAATATTTTTATTTGTCACAGTACAACCAATTACTCATTGTCTGTAGGCAAGAAATTTCCAGGAAACTTTAAAACCGTATTGAAGATATACAGAATATATGGGTTAAAATCAGAGTATTTCGTTCCTGGGGAGGGAAAAAAGGTAAAGAAGGAAGGGGACTTGAATAAATAAATATATGGCATAGGTTGAAGGGTGGTGGTGAAAGGTAGGAGAAAATTGAGTTGGTTCATCCAATTCTGGGGCCATAGGCAAATATTAGACAGGATCCTCGGCTTCTGTCAATAAGTTAATCTGGCTTAAATAAAATATGGCGCCCGTGTGTACTTGGTCTGTTTGACCCCAACTTCTGTCCACTGCATCCTCCTCCTTATAAAATTTTCATTACTACCAGTCTTTGTGAAAAGGGAAGTAGTTTAAACTCTTTTTCTCCTCGGGATCAAAGCTCTTTACCGTCAGAGCTAGTCCTCATCATCCCATGCCTGTTTTAAGTGGACTTCATTTGAGTCCTTAGGGAGATGAGATTCTAGCATGTCAAGAAATTAAATATTAAAGTAAATGCGTTTTTTTCTCCTCTCTTCTCTTTAGAAAGAGTCAACATTGCCTTAAAGAAAATTATTAATGAAATGTGAGTAATAAAGGTTCTCTCCATATCATACATAATACACATATATAATTCAGTTCATACACAGATCACATGTCCGGGTATCAGGAGCTATAGTTATTGACTAATGAATTTTAAAAGAAAGGGGATTCCATAAAGAAATAAAAATAATCGGTTTTATTGTGATATTATTTTACGATTCGAGTGGAAAGCTAGGATATTCATGAGTTTTTATCTTATTATTAAACTAACAGATTTAATCCTTTTCCGGATTGAAAACGCCCTTATTCAAGAATTTTCGTTAATAAAAAAGTGAACTATTACGATAAAATTCAGCCATTTAGGTAGCCTCAGATGACTGTTAATAATTTGATAAAGTGTGGTCGGTACCGCAGATTTCAGGCTCTCGGGAGCGATCCTTTCAATCCAAAGTATTTCGAAAAATAGTTGATGATCCATTCTATGTAAACAACAAAACCCTAAACCATGACCTAAATATATCATTTGTCCTAGACTTTATCTCAGAAAAATTCTCCAAATTTCATCAGAATCCTCAATCTATAACAATCCTTATCTAGCTACAGCCATCCCAACAATCCTCCTCGAAGGTTGAAGAGATTATGGTCCAAAGACCTTTTGTAAATAAGTATAAATCAGAGTTTAGGAAATGAACAGATTTTCCACTCAAAACATGTACGTTATATCGCATCTGCTCAGCCATCACTGGTCCTTAATACCTGTAACGCGGCTGAGTAAGAGGCACTGAGAAATTTTAGAGTACTGATTTTCCTTCTACGAGTGGGGTTGATTGATTTATTTTATTTTGCCATATAAGAATTTACTTTTAGTATAATTATGTTGTTGCTTAATTTATTTTTATTTAGTGCACAAAGAGTGTCCATGGATCTGTCACTCTATCAGTGTTACTGGTATTCTTAAATGTGACAAAATATGTAATATTGCATGTCCCAATAGAGAAATGTGTAAACATTAGTAAGTAAAACAATTAAAATTCATTAGATATTCCTCACACCTACTACGACCATTCATGTTGGATATTATTTTTTTTTTCTAGAATAATTAGTTTTCCAACGGTATATCCTAAATATATGCATATTAGAACGTATATTTCATAAACATTCTTTTCTACCTGCGAAAATATTTCTTCCATTTTCCCCCTATAATTTATATTCATCCATTTTGTACCACTAGTAACAATGAGATGCATAAATTTATTCCTAATGAACAATATTAAATGAACTTTAGAGGAGGATATTTTGAAAATTTGACATGAGTTCCATTAATTAATATAATATTAAGCATTGTTAAATACAACATTTAAAGATCATTATTTATTGGTCAGTCTCTCAACTCTTAAGACTTTTTGTGTTGAATATTCATTTTTCTAAAACCAATGGCATATGATAACTCTATGCCGCTACATTTATTTCCCAAAACAATTGTTTTCAGAATGCGATAATATATCTGAAACTTTGTACTTTGATTAATTATCAACTTCATTCATAAATTATATTTAAAATATTTTCTAAATGGGGCAGAGATTCAGCAACACCAGCTCAAGTATTGAGCAAATGTCCAAATACAATGTTCCTTGTCATCCGCCGGCACAATCATATAAAGTATCGTATCCAAATTTATTGTCTGGAAATGGAATGGTCAGGAAGATTCGTAAACATCCTGGTCCTTCGTACAAAAGAAAAGTAGGCTCTTACAGTTGATCGTACAATTAGATATGAGAGAAACGATGGGCAGTATCAAAATAAAAAATTGAAAACGATGAAGTACATGAAAAATGCATTCCGCACCTAAAAGAGAAATTCGGAGAAAGAAATTTTTTGGTACTAGGATTTTGGTTTGGAAGTAGAGGGGCTATTCCTCTATCAACTGCTAGTTTTTTGGAAATACTGAATATTGAAAGGAGTGAGATACAGAGTATAACGGGGTCTATTATTTCTAACTGACTGGGAATGCAGTCGCCGAGGGACAAAAATTTAAAAGAATGAGAAAATATGAAAACAACAAATGATATTTCTATATATAAAACATATTAAGCTGATTAGATTAACTAGATATCATCTTCGGGATCCCAAGAGACTCCTCTGTTTCATGTTTTTATGTAGAGTTGAATTTGCTTTCCCTTCCTACCGGCCTAAGTATTTCCTGACATCCTTTTTCTTTCAAGTCATCCAATCCCACCACCATCCTTCATACATCTCCGAGCTCCTTCAATTCAAATTCTTTGTTCGTTCCCTCAATAGTCGTTCCCGGGCTTCAGATTTATACACACAGGCTCACCGAATCTCTGCTTTTGACAGATCTTTCATAATGCGATCATCATCCCTATGAAAGCCCATCCCTTCCCACATCCGTCAATCCAACACCCTTCCTACCTTTAAATCCCGCCTGTTCAATTATTTCGCATCCATCTAGTCCCCATAAAATTCTAAATAGATACTATTGTAAATATCTATATAAAATTTTAGATAATTTTTCATTATTTTTTCAATTTTTTATTATTAACTGATAATAATTAGAAAGTAACTTAATAATTTTTTTATTATGACTATTTAATTACTTTGTATTTTTATTTATGTATCTCTAAGGCTCCTTAGTCCACATTTCTGTCTGTCGGTATTATTCTAAAGGGTCTCGTCCCAGAATAAATAATGTATTATTATTATATAGTTATATTATTATTAGTCATATTATTTTCAATGAGATGGATTAGTTAGCAGCATTACGATTTTATTCTCTCTCTCTCTCTCTCTCTCTCTCTCTCTCTCTCTCTCTCTCTCTCTCTCTCTCTCTCTCTCTCTCTCTCTCTCTCTCTCTCTCACTCTCTCTCTCTCACTCTCTTCACTCTCTCTATCTTTCTCTTTCTCTTTCATCTTATATGGAAATCATTTAAAACGTAAAATACTTTCGATAAGTGGATTTTTTGGGGAAACGTAGCTGTAACATTTTAGACATATACCTGACATAAGTATTTAATTTCAGTGCCCTTACTCATTTGTGAGCTATGATATTCTATGCTCAGACTTTTTAAAGTCTTGTTTATTTGAATTACGGTTATTTTCCTACGATATATACATTTCATATATAGGTAAGTGAAAGTAAAGAATCTATTTGAAAAATATTTATTATAGAAGGCTTGAGAACTCATTAAAATTAAGATTTACTGAACACAGAAAGCTTCAGTAATTCCTTGTTAGTAATTCTACTGACATCGCTTTTGTTGTAGTGGGTCCTCTTAAGAAGGATCATCCTGAAGCTGAGAATAGCTATGGGTCGTAGATAATACCGTCTTATGAATCTTGGAATTACGAAATCATGTCTCGGATCCTCCCGGTTAATTCGAAGAGATTGTGGTTGGTAAAGCCATTTCTCTTCCTCATGAGACCTGTATGAACAAAAACATAATGGGAGCAGGCTTAGGGTGGGGTAACAAGAGGATAGACACAACACTAATATTTTTAAGTACAAAAATTACTTTAATTTTATTTATTGAATAATTATACATTCTGCCACACTAACACAAAGGGTAATAGGTGTTAGTGGTAAAAGTAAATATTAAAAAAAAATTAATAAAATATTATCGGCGTGGATGAATAAATTAATTAAACTAAAGTGAAATAAGAAGATATGAAAAATCGAGAAGCTGACAAGGGTAAGGTCAAGAAGTGCGTAATAATTTTACCACACTTTAAATAATTTTTATTGTTTAAATTATTATTTATATTAAAAAATAATAATATATAGCAAAATTTCCTATGATTGTAAGAACCACACATATGCCATCATCAACATTCCTATAAATCTCTGAATGATGATTTTTAGTATCATTATACTTTATTCAGGTGTAGTTGTGGATGTTCAACATTTATTGTCAATATAGTATATCTAAATACATTTTAAATAGAATGTTTTATATATAAATTTTTACATAACTAGACAAATAAACACAATAAATACGTGAAAATATTGTGTTTTTAATAATACATGCTTTGTTATTTTCAATTTACAGAATGAGAAATATTGAACAGTTTTTTTTTTAATTATTCAATTTAAGTATATAAAATAATATTAGGAAGACGAAATGTATAAGATTATGTAGCATACATTTGTTATTTTAACATATAAATATTTATATAAATTTATTTAGAATATGATGTATTACATTACATAATTTTCGTAATTAGTATACATAAAATAAACTTCCTGCACATCTTTTTTTGTTACATCATCTCTCCTACCTTCCCCCCCTCCCCAATCCAAAGCGAAATTCTGTGTCTATGAAACAATCATCTGAAACAGAAAAATAATTTATAACAGCTCATCGATTGATATAGCGCAATTAGTTTCTTTATCTGAGAATTCTGTTCTACATACTAAAATACACCTTATATCTCATTTCATACATATAAATTGAAATTTCGAAAAATCACTAGAAATTTCAAATTAAGTATTGTCAATATTATGCACTTCACTATGTCCGAACTCCATTACAACGTATTGAAAACTAAAAAAAAATAATAATCTGAATTCAAGTATGTACAATGATATGATAAAGTAATTTCGATATATGGCTGCAAGATCTTGGCACTAATTCGAGAAATATTAAAAGATTTGAAAAAAAAATCTTCCGCACGATAACCGAAGCGATCTGGAACCGGATTACTAATACACGGAGGAGAAAAAAAAACAAAACAACCAAAAACAAGTGATATTAAGAGAAGGAGTTTAGAATGGGCGGGGCTTGTAGCTCGAAGCAATCCAATAACAATGGATGCCTCAATAGTAGGTAAGAGACCACGTGAATGGCCAAAAGCGGATGAATAAAGATGCAATTGAGCTTAATGCAGATAATTGAATTGCCTAAAAAGGAAAAAAATAGCCTAAGACTGACAGACTTGGAGAAGTCTGGTTAAAATGGGGAAAAATCTGCAAGGTATGAAATGCCAAAAAAAAAAAAAAACTATTTTGTAAATTTCATTACAATACGGGGCATAACAGTAGAAATTAATGCTTGCCGGTCATTGGATTAAAATAAAATAAATTATGAGTGATAGATAGTCAGAACTCAGTGAGTTTTTACTTTCACTTACATCTATAGTATATAGTATATAGTAAGAAAAATTATTGTGATCGCGAAAATTTTCGAATCTGAGTTTTCAACAGAAATACATGGTTCCAGTATCCATAAAAATAACCAAATTCCTCAAAATGGTTTTTGTACATGTGTGTGTATGTGGACAGTTCAGCTCAAAAATAAAAATCTTATTTAACTGGAATTTTTAAAATTTCTATAGCAATGAGATGTTATAGCCAATTTTTTTTCACAATTGGCTAACCAGAAATGCCATTTTATTTTAACGATTAAAGTTTTACAATTTTCTCCAAAACGGCTCTAACAATTTTTATTAGATTAATTATATTAGAATAAAATTAGGCGGTTTTTAATATAATCTAGTCAGTATCATTATCATTGATGTTCTTTTACAAGGTTTAAATGGCTACTTTTAACAACTTCTTCCTCTAAAGTACCTTACGTTTTTTAAATTTTATTTATTATAAATAACTCGTTTTTTTTTTGTTTTTTCTCTTTACCTATTTTTCCGCACCTGTCATGGTGTTGACAATCAGCAGATGTGTTGTAATGATGAAGATAGGCATTAAAGGCATGAGGAAGTATAGTACTCAGCAGCACATCTTCCTTGTCATTATTTATTTTGTTTATTTTGGTGAGAAGATCTCTCATCCAGCTACTTTTTAATCACTGTTTTTGTGACTAGTTTGAGAGATGAAAACGAGAGTAGAGAGTACGTATGTGTTGGTCTATAGCTGGTTGTCATAAGTCGTTATGTAAAGTTTTGTTGTTGACGTACCAGGGAGCTTCTGTTATAAGTCGTAAAAGTTTGGATTGAAATGACTGTAATTTTTGTAAGTGTGTCTTTTTTGCCGAACCGTAAATCTGAGAGGCGTTTGTGCAGATGGGTTTGAGTAGGTAAGTGTATGTATTTATTTTTTGGCGAACTTACAATTTTGATTTAGAAAAAAGTGAGTACAGTATTTTCAGTCGCTTGTTCAAGGTCTTTAGTTTCATTTTGACGTGGGGGTCCCAGGTCATCCTTCTGTCGAATATTAGTATTGTTATGTTCCTGGCCTCGCGTTTCTACGGCGAGTAGGGGGTTCCATAAACTGCATTTATTTGTATTTAATACTTATATTGGTATTTATATCGGTCCCAGAAGGGAACCGATCTACCGAAAAATATATTAATGATGTATTTAAATGTTTAGATACCACAGACCCCCTACTGTAGTATCCTAGATTGAACCATATAATTTTTGTTGGATTTCCTTTCTAAAGGTATCATGTTTTTAAATTTACTATTTGTAATTATATCTAATTGGTGGCATGCAAGGTAGAATGTAAAATCATCAAGATGGTTTACTAACTATTATATTTACAAATTTAAATAACCAAAACATGTATACAATGATAATGAACAAACCTATGTACATAATAATAGTTGAGAATCATACTAGAGGAGAATGCTTGATTAGAGTTACATGTGTTCTATTGATTTTATTAATTAATGATTTATGGTTGCCAACACAAATTTACATCTGTATAACTAAATGAGGGTTATTACCTAGCTGGTGAGGGGTGTTGTCGTTATCTCTAGCTGTTCTGGCTACCTCTCTGGAAGCTCCGTCGATCTGGTCCTCAAGTCTTCATTTTGCTCCCTCCGGCTGTGTCCTTGCCTGAGTTCCAGCTCTCAGTTAATCTCTTGCTCTCTCCGGCTCTCCTGATCAAGTCCTAGCCTGTGTCCCAGCTCTCAGCTGAGTCCCAAAAATAAGTGTCTTAGTCCTAGTTTCCAGTCATCCCCCTCCCTTTTAGTGCTTTTTGCTGATTGGCTTAATATTCCTAGCCTATGGGATGACCACGCCCTCTCCCCCAGGCCAATGTATTTTAATCAGGTACACTAACCAGGTATATTACGTATTTCTGGTGGAAGGAGTGAAAGGTCTTTTTGGATCCTGTTTAAACACTCAGTTGTCGGTCTTGGTCGGTGGTTCTTAAAGGTTTTTATTACCACTTACAAAAGGTTGTCCTCGTGGGTCGTTACCCTCGCTCAGGTACCCAACCGCCAGATGTGAGCACTTATGATATTTCTTTATACCTTTAAAATAATTATTCCACCGGCGGTCTTTACAATACATAGCAGTATAATATTCCATCTTAAATTTGAATCTGCAATAAAAAATATATTGAATGAAGAAAATTTATTGGCGACTAAAGGGAAAATAAGGATAGAAAGCTATACCGTATAAGCTATGTAGGAAGCTCGGTTGTTTAGCCGATAGAGCCCGTCCAGTACCGACCCTCTCCGTTCACAGATACTAGATAGCATTCTGTACAGGGCTTTCATATTGCTAGTTTTACTTTCATGTATCACTTATCCATATTTTTTTTAAAATTGTTCACACAAAATAGTCGAAATCTAAGCCTAATAATATATTAGCAATATTCACTAACGTTGTTATTTTTTCGACGAGATTCGTTTCTGATAAAAATCAGAGTTTTTCAAAAATATTCATTTTTCCTCACAATCATTAGTATTGAACCTCTCGCACGAATACAATACTTCATTATCATCATTAGATTCAAAATTGAAATAGAAATACACTTTAAAATTTTGTATAGCAATTGTATGAGCATATTAGATAGCAGTATTTAATATTAAAATTTTTACATATGATAAGGTCGATTCACGGTTGATGAAAAATTACTTGACAATAGGCAGATTCGAAACTGTGACCTTGAGCTTAGCAACCCAGTGCCTTACGGCTCCCTACATATTGTAGATATTTATTTATAATTAAAGATCTCATTGTAGCCATTGATGAAATGGCCATCGGTATGGATTAGCCCCGACACTGTGAGGGGCTCACTATCAATCAACCATTGACACTTCGCCAACCGCGACCTGGTCAGCCCCAACTTATTGCACCTCATTTATCAAAGGCTGCCTGGGTGTGTAAGTGAATTTCCACGTTATCGAAAGTTAGTGCTTCGTATCACGGCAAACAGGCATTTGTTACGGTTCGGCTCGTTTACATTATCGATGAGTTTGTTTCATATTAAATAGAGTTTTGTTAGCGATTAGGCCTTTTTTTCATGGAACTATTAATAAAAAATATACTATTTATCGAAAAAAATGCACTTTTCCCTGAAATAGACCCACTTACTATAGATAACAATGATGGAGGATGGCGACATCGGAATCTGCAGTTTACGTTTCGGAGGCAGTAAGGATTTTATAAGTAAAGCTTTTATCCGTAATATCTTACAAATGGCATATTAACATTCAGAATTATGCTATGAATATATTGGTTGACTACAAGAGTTCATTCCCAAAAATGTAACTGCATGAGTGTCTAGACCTTAAGTGTTATATACCCTTGAATAGTTGGGTGGAGAGGGGTAGGATGAAGGAATTCTTAGAGGTCTGGGAAAGAGCTGGGGTTATGAGAAGCTATTTCTAATTGATATTCTTACCGTGAAAAAGGGCTTTTTGCTGAAACCTGTTTAATTATTCTCTTAGTCTTAATTAAAAAGTCTTGTTGTGTCCAGTCGATGCATTTTAGATAACTACTTCTAACCTATCAGAGATAGCTTTACCTGGCTATCTAGGGATAGCTTTGTCCTTTTATCCTTTGAGTTGTGGAAATTGTCAATACAAAACATGATCCACCAATTGGCATACTCAACAAATTTGATTGTTAAAGAAATAGTTAAATTAATATTATTATTATTATTTGTTACGTATTAAGTCCATTCTGTAAGTTACGACATGATATGATCGTATTAGATATCTTTTCCGGCTCTAAGGAGCGATATATTTTGATGATTTAAGTATCAAATGAAAAGGGATTTCATGGAAAAATGAATAATGCCAAAACTTAAAGCCTTCATACAATTTAAAAATAAAAGGCAATGAAAAAAAGTAGGTTTCAAAACTAAGATTTTTTTTTTTTTAAACTTTTATTATGATATTTACAACTGTATTAGTATGAATACATCAAGTAAATGTGTACAGAGAAATATTATCACATGAAACACGCTTGTTGAGAAACTACCCACTGGTAGCACTCTAATAATTTGTCTACATGAGAAGATCACGAGGCCATCTTCTTTTCAGACGCCTCGGAGGGTTATCAGGAATCGAAGCGGAAGCAAGGTTAGAAACAAGAGGATTCGGATGGTTATGAAGTTTATTATGGAAGGATATGTATCTGGATTCGGCCAAATCTGAAACATATGGAACATTGAGGTTTTTACGGATTATTTTATTCGTGACAAAGTAAGGAGCATTGTGGATTTTACAAAGGATTTTGGATTGTAAAGATTGGATGCGAGAGGAATTCGATGGTTTAGTGGAGCCCCATAGCTCAACTCCGTAAGTCCAAATAGGTCTTATTATAGTCAAGTATATGAGTCTTTTGTAATTAACGGGAAGTTTAGAACGTTTGTCTAGTAAGTGTTGGAGTAGTCGGAAACGTCCAGCGGTTTCTTGTTGTTTCAGTCTGGTATGAGGATTCCAAGTTAGACGTTTGTCCAAGTGAAGTCCAAGGTATCGGATTTGTCCAACAGGGATAAGTGGGGTATTATTAAAGGGTACTGTGGGACATGAGGTCATAGGCTTACGCCGAAGGGTAAAGGTGACAAAACTAAGATAGTTTAAATATTCGACAGATCAATCCGGGTAATTTGTGTCTTGTATATTTCATCACGGACATCTTAATTTTCTTCACAACTCTTAGATGCCATGGTAGTTATGGAGTACCTATCAAATATTGAGGCCTTATAAATTAAAATGTTGCTATTTATAATAATCTTCGACGAACTAAAAACCTATTATTGAAATGATAAATGTATGAGATTAGCACTATAATCCCTTAGGTATTTAGGATAATATAAAAAGAAACATTTTACTATCAGTAATAAATAAGAGGAATATTCAGATATAGTATACACTCAGTAATAGACTAATAGAAAAACATGAAACATTCTTATAAGTTCAGGTATTGCTGTGGTACTACTTAGATCTTAAACTGGAGTGAAGATGGCCATCGATAGTCGATATTATCGACCATCGCTATCGTCCCTTCAATATTTTTATTTAATAATTACTTTATATTACTATACGCATGACATACCTACCACCTCCGAAACGTTGACTGCTACTTACGCTGACGATACAACAATTTTAACAAAACATCACGTCCCCAGAATGGGTAAAAATGTTTTTTTTTCGGACTCGGGTGGCTCTGAAACGTATAGATCCGCCGAAAACCGCATATCGGAAATTTGACCCGATCGCAATACTTTTCTTACCTAGTATAGTTAGGAAAGTAAAAACGGACATTGGTCCTAAGGGCTAAAGTTATAACAATTATACTATAAAAAATTAACTTTTTATTTACAATAATGGTGCAATCAAATTATTTTCTTTTTAATTTTCATACTAATAAAGCAGCTAAAAATATTTTGATAAATAATTTTTTAAAGAGTAATTAACAAATACAAGGATGAAGCAAAATTGCCAGGAGTATCAGTCTGAATAATTTTATTGGGTAAGTCGGCGTTTCGTCTCGAACATGTGGAACATCCTCAGAACTATCGTCTGGGTAGAAACATCGGATAAACTAATAAAAATATCTTGAACAGAATTTCCTGACAATTTTTCTTTATTCTTTATTTGTTTAGTCGACTACTTATTCATCTCTTTGGAAAGGCAAGTTTCATTATATTTCTTGAAAATAAAGACTGGTTTTGGAAACAAACTTATTTTCTAACCACTGTTTTAAATATTTAGCCCTCATACTAGACTGAAACGACAAGAAACCGCTCGACGTTTCCGATTACTTCAGCACTTACTAGACAAACGCTCCAAACTTCCCATTAATTACAAAAGACTCATATACTTGACTGTAATAAGACCTATTGGGACTTACGGAGTTGAGCTATGGGGCTCCACTAAACCATCCAATTCCTCCCGCATCCAATCCTTACAATCCAAAATCCTTCGTAAAATCCTCAATGCTCCTTACTTTGTCACTAATAAAATTATCCATAAAGATCTTAATATTCCCTATGTTTCAGATCTAGCCCAATCCAGATACCTATCCTTCCATAATAAACTTCAGAATCATCCCAACCCTCTCGTTTCTAACCTTGCTTCCTCTTCAATTCCTGATAACCCTCCGAGGCGTCTGAAAAAAAGATGGCCCCGTGATCTCCTAATGTTGTCATATCATTAGAGTGCTACCATTGGGTAGTTACTCAGCAAGTGTATTCATGTCATTATATCTATTATATCAAAATGTACTTGATGTATTTATGTAATACAGTTGTAAATGTCATTAAGAAATAAAAAAAAATATTTAGGTACGTTTTTGAAAAAAATAAAATAAAATAATAATGAAATAGGATTCACTAAATGATTTTTTGGAATCGATTAGAGTTCAATTTCGGAATAAGCGACTGAGTTAAGAGTCCATAGTACTTAATAATTAATTTCATACTCATTTTTATTCAGGGCAACGTCTTACTCAATTAATTCTCTCTAATAATTTCACAGTACGGGATCGATTGTACTTTTTTTTTGTTAAGACAACTTTTTGAGTATTATTCAACAAATCCAGAAACTAATCAGTTTCATCGGAAAAGGAAACGCCTGAAATTTTCCAAGCTAATGATAATAGAGAGGAAACTGATTGAGAATTCAATGACAGTGAACATTAACCTAGATCCTAGATTTGGGTGTCGTTGGAAATAGATTACTGGCTACAATGAAGAGCGTTCTTTTGGTTTGGTTCCTCCTGCTTCTCCTCTATTGGATCCTGAGCCTGAACGTTGCCGATTGCCGAAAATCGACTATTGGGTAGTGAGTTTTTAAAATATATTTAGTTTTTAATTAAATGAAAGAATGCTTCAACTCACTTTTAAATCAAAAATCTAGAAAATCTTTTCTTAAAAATTATTCTTAAAATCTGGTGAGTGCAACGCACAACTTTCACTTTCCGCTCATCATTGAATAGAAATTATTTTCTGGCCATGTTGTGCTATTATGAATTTTTTTAATTGCATTTTTAACTGATTTAAAATTACATTACGAAATACAAATTACGAAGAACTAAAATTGTTTTCAGAAAAAAATATTTCAAATGCAAATACCAAAGGAATTTTATATATTTTTTACAAAAAATAAAATACTTAGTTGTGGAAAATCAGTCTACCTAATCCTAACCTAATCTATTAATAAAGGAACCTAACCTATTTCGTAATTTATTTTGTGTATTTAAAATAAATTATCAGAAAAATAAGGCTAATTCAACTGTGTAATTTTTAATGAACATATTTCAAATTGAAAAATCTGGTGCGCGCAACACACAACTTTTACTTACCGCTCAACTTTGAATAGAAATTATTTTCTGGCCGTGTTGGGCTATTATACAATTTTTGAATTGCATTTTTAACTGAGCTAAAGCTGAAAAATTGCAGTTAACAAATTGTGTTGATAATTGAAAATAATTCTAATTTAAATAGATAAATATTACATCTAAGGTGACTGCAAGGTTAAATCACTTTACCATTAACATGAAAAAAATTATTTAATGTTAAAACATGTGCCAAGTTTATATAATTTACAAGATTTTTTTTGTTACAATTTTATACAATTGCAAATTTCATAATAGACAATAAAAAACAATTGATTTGTTCCAAGAATTTTTCACATCACTGTATACATTCCTTAAACATAAATTCAGTTTTCATTAAAATTGTTAAGGTAATCGTCGTTTCTTTGTTTTAAGGATAAATATTATTATTGAAAACATTTAGCCAAACACTTATTAATACATATTAATCACTATAATATAATAAGAAACTATGGAGATCTGGATAAAAATCACAGATTCATATCACTTTAAATTAAAATAAAGGGGTCTACAAATTTTTGGCCTACGAACCGCATTCATACTTACCTAATGTTCGGCAAATTTTTTTAATTCTTGTTTTTCATAACCCCTTTTTTTATTTATTTTTGTCTTGAATCCTTGGATTTTCATTGTCTTCATAATAGTTCTTTTACTGCTAAAAAGCAATGTGAGGTGTATTTTGTCGTTTCTGAGAATTTTTTCTACATCTGTAATATAATCGGTGGTGATTGAGTTGACCTTATCCTCTAGAGCTTACAACTAAATTAATAAAACATCTATCTCATGAGATTTGTTGAAAACGTTTTGGAATTTTGGCTGGTAATAAGTTATTGAAAAGAGGATTTGTCAATTGTTGAGACTTTTAGAAAAATAATTTTTTTTTGTTTAGCGAGAAATTCTTTTACTGTTGATAAATTTAGTGCTGCTTGTATATCTAATGTCTTCATTCTCTGCATCGTGGTTCCTCTTACTATTTTTCTAATTATTCCGTTTTGGAAATATTGTAATCTTTTCCCAGTTGTTTTGCTGATGTGTTCAAACGGAGGTGCACCATACACCAGAGCCGGCAGTATTATACTTGTATAGAACAGAAGCTTTAGGCGTAAAGATAGGTCTGTTGTCCGAATTAAATTTTGGAGTCTGTATGTCTTAGATTTTACTGTTTTAATTTTTTTTGTCAAAATGTCTAGTAAGTTTTAAATGTCTGTCGAAGTGAATACCGAGATATGTTAAGTCAGGCGATAATTTAATAATATCGTTGTTAATTTTGTTTTCTTTTGGCATTTTTTTTTTCCTTTTTGATATGAAAATATAATTCGTTTCCTCTTTTCAGGATTAAAATCGACAAAAAAAAGTTTGTTCAATAAATAACAATTTGATTGTAAAATTAGCTTTCTATAAGAAACTACTCGTGCAATAAATATTTTAGCCATCTCATGTTTGACTAATTTACTGAATTTTCCTTTTTTTTATATATAATCCTGAAACCGAAGAAACTATGGTGGTCGGATCCATCTAGCGATTAGTTTGGAGAAATCTGCTTAAGATGATGAATATTTGAAAGTCGTTATTTAAATTTCTTTGTTAATAAAATTACATTACATTAATCAGATTACCTTAAATGTATTACATTACACACATACACACTTAGACTCACAATTTTGTGAAACGGTTATCTGGGTTTAGAAGACCTTAGTATTGTATGCATGTGTTTCAGTTGTTATTTTGATTAGTTTATTTCTTTTGTTTATATATATTTATTTTTATTATTATTAGTGTCTGTATTATTTATTGTAAATAGAGCTCTATGAAAACTATTATAAGTGCTCTTGATTGTGACAGAATGTAATATTTCTGAATAAACAAATAAAAAAGACCTGAAATCATGCATTTCCCTCGAAACCGCATGGTCAGAATATTCGATTTTTTTCTGTACTGTTAAAAAAGTTTCCTAACTATGTATTTCATATTTAGTCAATTTAAAGTAATTTGTAATGAACATTACAATGTATACTTACAAATCTCTCTAAACACGTAGGAGAATATTTCTTTATTGTTAGAAAAAGACTATTACGGGATAAAATATTTGCATGTAAATTGGTCCAGTATTTTATTCAATCAGCGTTTACTAGTATTTTTGTATAATAGTATTTGAAATGGCATGAATCGAAAATTATTTTTATATTGGACGAATTGTCCGGAACGTTAAATAATTCTACAAATATGGAAAGCAATCTGGAGGTATCTATTCAAGCTTCCTGAATATTTATGTATTTTGAAATATTCGGTTTTTTTTTGTCTTTTTTTTTACAGTTTGCTATATTTATTAATTTATCTTGCCGACATTTCGGCAAACAATGTATGCTTCATCAGGGCTTGGCAACAGCCTGCAGATAATTTAATTTTATAAGGCTCTGTTTTTTCGGACAATATTTTACTGAAATTCTCTGAACCTCAAATAAATATATACGTGGAAATTTAATAACTAAGTTTATTGAATCTGTTAAATTTGAAACAAATATTCAGTGAATTCATCTGGTTTCATCTTAGGCAAAATAATGTTTTATTTTTCACACCTAAAAATATTTTATTTCGTATTTATTACATTTTAAAAACGATCGTAACCTTTTTATATATATTTTTTGTTTTTAGTTGTCAAATAAAATCAATATTACGGTTGTTATTTTATATGTAAAGATCCTTAAATTGTCTGTTAGAATTATCCTTAAGATTAAATATTAACAATTAAAAAATCTTTTCGAACCAATATTAGTTGTGGTATTAAAAAAAAAAAAAAATTGTAACAAAATTTCCACCAGAAATCTTAGGTGGACATACAAAAATTCTTTCTTTTTTTGTTTTTCTTTGAGACGTATATAAGCGCAAACAGCGATTTGAATTATATGGAAATACAAAATCGATTCGTTTTTCGTTTTGTATGAAATTTATAAGCCTTTCGAATTATTGTAATTTATTTATTTTATATATTTTTTGAGCATGCACTTATTTTTCAGAACTTAAAGAAAAAATAATCTTCAAAATTGTGGTTCAATCATTGAATTTGATAAATTATGATTAAAGCTGTCCTATCAAAAAAAAAAATTGAAAAAAAGTCTTTTGGAAATAACGTATACAAAATGTGCTAACTTACATAAAATTATTTTTCGGTAATTTCATGAGTTTCTATAATTTCTGTAAATAATTGCCTCAAATAATCCAACAAAATAGAGAGAATACAATTGTAATATTCGAATATACATAGAAATTAGACATTATGTATTCATTCATAAATAATATAATATTTCTTTAGTTATTTTAATTATTTCCTTTTTTATTTTAATTATTATTGACATTAGCTGTAGCAGTAATAACAATTTATCAATATTCTTTCAGGAATCTTAAGGAAACCACATCGTCATTGGTGAAGAATACTCGAATACTGGAACGCTTGAAATCATCTACCCGATCACAGTATTAATGCAAAAGATCTGGAATGTGTTCTACCAAACAGATGAAGTAATTTAAAGATGGTATTTATGCTGGAAACAAATCAAGATGATCAACTTCGTGTTTAGAGTAATCGTATCACAATAACATTTTATGTAAGATGTCATAATTAAAGCACGTTCTTGTGAACACAAGTTATACAACGTTATAATCATGTTACCTTTTTTTTAGCCCATTTAATCCTATAGATAATGTTTTGCGATAGTGAACAGGATTATTATAATGAAAAGAAAATATTCCATCCAATTGAAAACCTTGTTTATCAAAAGAAACACAGTGGACTGTCGGTATTCGAACTAATTAAAACCAATGGGATTCAGATTAGAGAAACAAATCGGATTACCAAACGAGACAATGTAGGTCAATTCATAAATAACAATTCAGTTTAAAAACAAAAAATATACATGTATTCAGATAAAAATATTTTGGCAATAATTAATAATTGTTCATAAATTTTTTTTCAATATTTTCTTTTGAAATTGGTGGGGCCAGAGGGATTTTTAAAATGAAAATACAAACTTTCTCCCGGTGAGTTTCCTCAAAGGTGGGAGATACTTGTAAAATTAATGAAGGGAAAAAATGAGACCTGTAAGCAAGGTGAAAACGCATGCATATAAACAATAATTAAAAAAATATTCAATTAATTAAATATAGAAAATAAATAACTAATCCCCTATTCCCCGGAGTGGGGTAGCTCAGTGGTAGGGCACTGAGCTTCCAATGCAAAGGTCCCAGGTTCGAACCCCGGCTCATGGCAGAAAATTTATTTATCTGTTTCATTGGCCGTGGGGCGATCCTGGGTCGGGAGACCCTCCTGGGGCGCACCTAGCCTCCATAAAGTGGTTACCCTTAATTAAATAATTAATTAAGGGGGAAAAACTGGCGGTTGAGTGTGATCTCGGTCAAATCACCTCCCTGCACAACCATTGACCTAGAAACAGTGCTTTCCCTAAATAGTACTGAACCCTAGACTCTTCATGGGTTTTAGTGGTACAGGTAATCCCCTTTTCGAATATTTACAATGTTTATTGAATAAAAAAAGAGATATGTAAATATATATATATATATATATATATATATATATATATATATATATATAAAAGTTAAAAACCAAAACAAAATAAAACAGTGATATAAAAATTCATTAAAGATAAAACCGAGGTTAAATACAATATTCAATAAAATAAATTATCCCTAAAGATTAAACATAAATAATAAAAATAACGCATATTGATCTCGATTGGTGACCGCCGATGTTCCGATCAGCTGTGGTGTTCAACATGGATCTTTACGTGGCCGGAGTAGTGATTGAGCCATAGCCGCTGGTGAGGGTGGTGGAACTGTCTATCTCCAACATAAACTATAGGTCTACAAATGCTTTTGTTAGTGGAAAAATGAGAAAACGTCATATTAAATAATGGTCAATATATTGTAGATTAAAATAAATTTTATGCCTATAGTACATTGAGCTTTATTTTTTATGAAAAACCAAAATGAATTACTTGTCAACCCAATAATATTCTAAAATACTATACTAAATATTAGAATAACGTACAACCACCATCCAATACCATTTTTACTTCAGTATAATAAAAAACTTTATTTATTGATTAATAATTCAATCTGCCACACTCAAAGGCAATAAATATTATTGCTAAAGGTATACATTCATACTCACGTATAAATAGTAAATATCCATATGTACGTTATTATGAATATAATTAATTGAATAAATTAATATGAATTCATTCAATACATACATGCTAAAAAATATATATAGTAAATAACTAGGTTAAAAAAAAAAAAAATAAAATATATATATATATATATGTATATATATATATATATATATATATATATATATATATATATATATATATATATATATTATATATATATATATATATATATATATATATATATATACTAAATGATAAAATTTAAATAATATATAAACTTCATAAATAACTGACGTTGTTGATCTTAAAGTTTTAGGCCTCGAAGCAACAAAAGCAACTTTATATAAAAATATTTGAAATGGAAATTACTACGCTAATTAATATTACAGATAAATTTTCCCCAAAGAGTGTAATAGTCCGAACGAAATTTTCACGTAATTTTTACTTTTTAAAAAAACGCATTTATTGGGTAAAGAAATTTAATTTTCCCAACTCTTTTGGATTATAATTTCATACAACTTGCATATGTTAAAACATTAAAAAAAATAATTGCGTTTTTCTTTTCGCTGAATGAAGTAAGTTTTTCTTAAGTTATTGAATTTTCAAATTGTTCGAGATGTTCTTTCCTTAGTAGCAGGCCTCGACAAAAAATAGTTTAATGTTATACAGTATTTAAAATACTAATCATTTTGTGTTTTAAAAATACAGAGTATTTCAATTACGAAGCACTAAATTTTTTTTCAGATAAAGTATCCCAAATGCAAAATACCTAAGGAATTTTATATATTATTTAAAAGATACAAAATACTTCCTTATGGAAAATCAGCCTATAAGAAACCTAATCAATTTGGTAATTTATTTCTTGTATTTAAAATATAAAATAAAATACATTTTTTTGAATCTTAGTGTCTAAGTAATAAATTAAAAATATTATTTTTAATATTTTGTTTTTTAAGAAGAAAATATAGTTTCATACAATTTATTTTATATTTTTAAAATGCAATATAAAAAAAAATTAATTTACTTAGTATTTTAATATATTTTATTTTAAATATAGCTCAGGTCTGCTCAGTAGGGGAGACTGGGTACGGTTGTGACAATTTTCATTTAATTACTCATAATTTTGTTAGTCGTTTTTTTAAAACGTCCTTTTTGGTTTCCTCGCGAAGGTATTTCATATGGCCATGGTGTAGCTTGGACTCGGTACGGACATGTGTGCCCCAACCTTAATGAACAATATCATCCACATTTTTGACAGTTATAACATTCTTCATTTCAAAATTAGATTTCTAAAGTAAAGATTTCATTAACTAAAGATTTCTAATTATACATTACGGGAACCATGTAAGTTATAGCTTCCTCATCGCTTTCATTAGCGACAAAATATTTTTATCTCAAGACCTAAATTTTTTCGTATGAGAATTTCTGAAGAAATTTCTGGAAGAAGCCAATTTCAGAAATTTGATAATCTCTTAACATATATGTGTTTGATATTCACGAGTTTTGTTCATCAGCGAATAATAAAATACGAAAGAGTTCCTCATTTGTAGATTGCATATTTGATAATCCGTAATCAAAACAAAAACATCCATGGCATACTGAACATGCATATAAGTCCGTTAGTGCAAAAGGCCATATGTAAAAATTAACTGTTTTACAGGAGACCATAAAAACTAATAATTTCTTCACGATTTATTAGTATAATTTCATATTTTATTCCACTCAAATATTTTCCATTGTAGCAGACTACATATTTCAGTTACAGACTACAAAATGTCAAATATAGAACAAAATTGGAAATTTGTACATACCACCTGTTGCACTAACATTAGTCATATATACTTATGTTCTCATACGTAAAATGGATAATAATAAATGGATTTATTTTAATCATTCGCCCTAGTAACATCTCAGAATATTCACTTTAAATACACAATAAAAAATAGGTTTTTTTTTACACCTCATTAAGAAGTAATTCTCACTAAGAATTACAAACCAGCCAGTTGTGAAATATGTTTTCCTAGATTTAATAGCAAACAAAGATGCCGTTTTATTAAATTAATGTCTGCAAAAATAAATATTGCTTAGTGAAATAATATAAAATAGATGAAGTCTGAAATAAAAAAAAAAAAAAAAATGATAAAGGATCCAGAGATAACTTTAAAAATAAGGATAGTCAGGTAAAAGGATTTATGAAAAGGAGTATTTAAGTCGAAAGAATAAATGGAGGTAAAACTCGGTTAGTTTTTATTCAGAGAGGAGAATCAATTCAGTAGAACTGCTTGAAAAAAAAAAAATTAAAACCAGCATAAATACTAGGTACAGGCGTTTAATACCATACAAGTAGATCATGCATGACTTGAATTTTAGGGGGGAGGGATCTTTTGTAAGGAGATAATCCTATTTAAAAGCAGTAAACACTTGAAAATTCGATAAAAATTCTCAGTTCAAGACAAAACCTCTATCAAATAATTATGGTAAATTAAA
Source organism: Nezara viridula (assembly GCA_928085145.1). Lineage (NCBI taxonomy): Eukaryota > Metazoa > Arthropoda > Insecta > Hemiptera > Pentatomidae > Nezara > Nezara viridula. Next base: position 171,746,508 of record OV725079.1, read on the forward strand.
TTGTTTGTTTATCTAAACAAATATATTTTTTAAAAAATCATCTTTTTTTGTTTATTATTTTCAATAATGGACCATTGTAATCATTCAAAATGGAACTCATTCAGCATCGAACTGAAAAATGGAATAGAAAAAGTTTGTCCTTCCTCTGTCCGCGGCTTTTCTCTCAGACCGATTTTATTGAGATTTGGGATTAATATCAATTTTATTAAGAGCACCTGATGATGATCCTCCTACCTCAACATTATCATCCACCCTTTCTTTTCAAGATAACTGCCGAAAAAACTGTGTTGGTATAGACTGTAGCGTCTAAATGAATCTTTTTTTTTTTTTTTTTTGGAGCACGGAATATACTTCACGGGGTTTCTCGACGTAGAACAGGCTTTTGATCGAATCTGGCACCCAGGACTGCTTTACAAACTCCGTAAATTCCTACACCCTACATACTTCCTCATTATCCGTTCCTATCTAATTAATTACCTTCAAAGTAAATCATAATAACGCCTATTCATCCCTTTTTTCCCAGTCCGCTGGTGTTCCTCAAGGTAGTATCCTAGGTCCTAACAGCTGACATCCCAACCCATCCTAACACTGTCATCACCACCTATGCCGATGATACATGTGTCCTATCAGTTAAAAACGACCCATCTATTGCATCCCAAAACCTCCAATCCCATATCACAAACCTTGAAGAATGGTGTCAAAACTGGAGGATTAAAATAAATTCCAATAAATCCCATCAAATCACGTTTACCCTTCGTCGTAAACTTATGTCCTCCTGTCCTACAGTATTCTTTGATAATACCCCACTTGTTATCTAAAGCTTTCTCGGCGATGTCATTTAAATATGTGTATAGAACACACTTCACCAAAAAAATTCCTATCAGGATAGCGGCCGAAGATTTTGTGGCATATATGTACGGATGTACCGATATTAATGAAATTTGGCTAAAGTATATTCCTTAATTCCCTATAAATGTATCTATATAACAAACTTCAAGGAAGAAAAAATCAAAAAAACGTTACAAGGTGTGATAAAATTATATTTCCGAATAACTCAAGGAGTATACACTTTTTGTCTATTCTGTATGATTTTTTAAAAATTAAGTTTCCTAAAAAACGAAAAAAAAATCGTTGAAATCGGACAATTCGGTGCTATGATATGGCGTTATAAATATGTTTATATGTTTTATTGTAAAGCTCATTCTTTATATATATATATATATATATATATATATATATATATATATATATATATATATATATATATATATATATATATTTTATTTCGTGGTGCAATTATTACCTAATTACTTAAATTAAATATTTTTATTATTTATCGCTAAACAAGTGAAAAGTTTTATTCTCATTGCATAGGTTGTGTTTTCAAATTTTTGACATGATCATTAAAGAATTAATAAAAAATCAAAGAAACTATCTGGTCCTTAGTTTCCGACATGAATCGTAATTTCACTTAAGGTACTAAAGTTACTATGTAGAAAGTACATCTGTGTATTCAACCTATACACGATTATGGATTTTAAGAATATTAATTATTAAACTTTTATTTTTCATTGTAAAATTTTACTAAATTGAAATTATGAGATTTTCATTACCTGTCATAGATAGGTCAAAAGTTGCCACGCTAATTGTAAATACAGTGTCGGGATTTTACATAGCCAAAATTCATCAAATCATTCAATAATTTAATTTTCGAAAAGGTTACATGATGATTTTGCGGAATAAACTAGAGGTAAATACCAAATTATCTAAATATAATATCGGATCTGGAGTTATTAAACTACATTAAATGTATTATAGGTTATAAACATATGCTTTATATATCCATGAAATATTTTTATTTTTCACTTTTTCAACCACACAAGTACAATGAAATAGTTTTTGACCTGTCATTGTCTGAATTCGGTGGATTTTAAATGCTTTTTTACAAAAAACATATTTAGGTTTATAATTATACTTACAACATTAGTGAATTTCATTTGATTTTCTTCGAAACATGTTATTTCCGTTAGATAATATTGGTTTTCACTAATTATTATTTATAATTTTTTGTCACTCTCCAGTACTTTCTACGATTTTTTACATAAATATTTTTTTTTCTAAAATACTCCGCTTTACAACGATATATTATACGTATACCTTCTGACTAATGTTTTCCTAGATTCATTTTCCACCTAAATAAACAGTTTTCCTGTTTTTGTCCGTTATTCAATTATCGAATTCTTTCAAAAGTTATATGTAGCATTTTCCCGTAACTCCTAATAATGAGAGATAATTAATTATTTAAAATATACCAAATTAAGGGTACTTTACAGAAAGAAATGTTGAACATTGGGCATTTAAGACATTAGTAGAAAAAAGACCTTAATGATATTAGATACCAGTTAATTATACAATGATACACAGATTTTAATCAAAATCGATAGAGCCTTTTTTGAGAACATTGTAAAATCGATTAAGTAAAGTAGCACTTTTTTCGAAATAGCTGTGGTAACATAACAGGTATATACTTAACTTAAATATGTATTTTCAGTTTTGTATGACTTTTCTTGTTTGAGCTATACTGCTCACACAAACATTTTGTGGGACTTGATTATTTGAACTCAGAGGACCTCAAAACGTTTATTTCCCTTACTATATATTACATATAGTGAAAGTAAAAAATAATATTCAGATAAGGATTCTTTGTAAACATTTTCCACAGCCTGTACTACTATTTATAAAAACTATTATATATAAAAAATAAATTATTTTTAGTAAAGGTCACCGTGAAAAGTGGCACTCGTTTCTTATATATTTTTTAAAAAGATCTCTTCTTAGAAGGACAGCCATCAGAGGTCGCTAAGGAACAGAGAGTAAAGCGCAGAAGTCAGTTATAAGTTTTTTCATTACCGTTTGTTCATAATTCAAGAGCGGGAAGGCGAAGAGGAAATGTAATTAGCTCAACTCATTACTGCCAGGAGGGAGGCTACAGTCAACAATTTTTTAACTTTCTTCTAAAATATTAATGGAAGAAACATCCCTTTATAAAATGACAAATTAAACAATCAAATTACATCTGAGAGCTTTAAAAAATAATCAGTATTTATTAATATTTCATATAACTTTTTTTAAACAATGATATTAAATGAATAAATGAAATAAAAATGAAAAATAAGTGAAAAAAATATTAGTTGACAAAGTTCCCGGAGTTCGGTTGTGACAGGGAGAAAGGGATTTTGTGCCTGATTGAACGAATTCAACAGTATTACTAACGTATTGTGCTAAATTAACACTAATAGAGGCCTTAGTTATATTTTATCAGATAAAAGTGAAGGGGAGGGAGGAGATTGCCGAACAGGCTTAACGTTTAAGATAAATTTTAAATAGAATCACAAGTTTAAAGTTATGAGTTCAAAACCCGGTGCTTGGTGGGACTTTTTTAACTCTGCATAATTCCCCGTCCTCTGCCCCGACCAGAGAAAAACCTCGTATAGCATTAAAGTCAAGATAGAAGAGACAGAATAAAATAAAATCTGTCTTGACGCTATTAACAGTGTTGCTAACCCGACGCTTGACATCAGCGATAGAAAATGTTTTTATTTCTTCTTTACAGATAAAAGTAATTTTTATTCTATCTTTGATGGATGATCAGTCCTGGAAGTGTTGTAAGTTGGTATTGAAAATTTACTTCTCAAGTGTGTTTCGGTCAAGTGTGCTACATCTATTTCCTTGTCACTAAGAAATAATTCTAGCTCATTTCTGTGCGCAAGTACGCCATTTGAATTCCACAGAAGAATTTTTAAGCTTTTCATGATGTAAGCTTGGATAGGTCATAATGAAACAAGAGACTTTGGAATGACATCAAATAGTCTAAGTGAAATAAAACGAATACTTTAGATAGAGAAGGTAGAAGACTTATGGGGCTGTAAGAATACATATAAACCGCCCAGAAGACTGCTGAGGCGCTGGCCAAGAGACTTATTGAATTAAGCTACTTGCTGCATCATCTTATTTTTTTTGTGTGTTATTTTACTGTTTCTTTTTGTTTTGTTATTGCTATTATTTTTTCTTTATGCTATCATTTCTTCTCCTTGATATCACATGAATACTGAGGTAGATGGCAAATTTATTGTGAGCCAGGAATATGTATAACTAATAAATCTTTTTGAATAATTGTTGTTATATATGTAAAGATAGAGTAATGAATATTGTAGTGTATTGAATATATAAGATTGTACAAAAATAATTTAATATTGTCGAAGTGACTACTTTTGAGCAAAGGTGTGGATTGGGCACGGTTGTGACATAATAAGAGATATAAACAAATAAAAAAGTCATAAAAGCGATTGTCCGATTTCCAGCAGAAAATTAGGAAATTTAAGATTTCTGTTTTTTAAGCGAGTCTGTTTTTTGTTGAATAACTTAAACAATTATTGATAATTCATGACTTTGTTATAAAATGGAATCTAGCTGTGTTTGTAAGCTCAATAGTCCTCTTTAAATAGGGTTAACAACGACAAACTCTACTTTCATTTAAATAAAATTTTCTCTTGTTTACTATGGAGCAATATTTAAATTAAATATTTTTTAAGTTAATGCATCCTATTCGACAAAAACGTGACTCGCTTAAAAGATCACACATTTCCTACTTTTTTCCTGGAACTTGGACAATTGTTTATATGAACTTTTTAATAGCTTCTAAGATCTACTATACTAAATTTCTCTCTACTAATGGGACACCCTGTATACATATTTAATAAACATCACTTCATTAAATCAGTCCAAAACTTTAAAATATAAAGTCCAAAACTTTAAATTTAACCCTCATTGAAATATCCAAAACTATGACATATCTACTCAGGGCGACTTAGACTTATGTTGGACTAAAAATAAAATAACTGACACAAAAATAATATTTTTTTTAAATATCTATAACTATTTATTGAATAATAACACATATAAGCAAATAAAAAGTAATCATTGCCCGATTTCCAGCAGAAATGTAGGAAATTTAAGATTTGAATTTTTTAAGCGCCATGTTTTTTTAATAACTTAAAAAATAATTTATAATTGTTAACTTTTTTTTTTACGGAACCTAGCTGTGTTTTTCAGGTCAATAGTCCAATTTAAATAGTTTTAACAACGACAAACTCTATTTTTCCTTTTAAGCAAATATTGTCTAGTTTAATATGGAGCAATGTTTAACTACTTAAATCGAATATTTGTTTAGTTGTTGCTGCCTATTTAACAAATATGTTACTGGCATAAAAATACACAATTCTTTTTTTTTTTTTTTTTTTTTTTTTTTTTTTTTTTTTTTTTTTTTTTTTTTTTTTTTTTTCTTTTTTTTTTTTTTTTTTTTTTTTTTTTATTTTTTTTATTTTTTGTTTATTTAGAAATATTACATTCTGTCACATCAAGGACATTTATAATAGTGTTCAGAGAAAGCACACTCACACTCTATTTACAATAAAAAAAAAAATAATACAGAAACTTAATAATAATAAATACAATAAATAAAATAAAAATAAATACAATAAAATAAAATAAATGTATATAAATAAAAGAACTAACCTAATCATACACACTCGGGCTTGAGTGGAGGATCTGGCCATTGCCAAAACTCCAATAGATGCTTATTTACAAAAGGTCTCTGGGCCACTGCCGCTTCAACCTTCGAAGAGGATTGTAAGGATGGGTGTTGCTGGATAGAGATTGTGCAAGGGGATTTGGATGATAGGTAAGGTTCTGGTGAAATTTGGAGAATTTTTCTGGAATAAGGTCTAGGACAAATGGGATATTAAGGTCATGGTGTAGGATTTTGTTATTTACATAGAACGGAGCATCAACTATTGTTCGAAGGACTTTAGATTGAAAGGATTGAATACGTTTGATGTTAGAAACTTTTGCTGTACCCCACAGTTCAAGTCCGTATGTCCATATAGGTTTCAGTATTGTCTTGTAGATAAGTAATTTGTTTTCAATAGAAAGTTTGGATTTTCTGTTTAGTAGTCTGTATAGCTGGCCGTATCGGCGGTTGAGTTCTTGTCTTTTGAGTCTAGTATGTGGGTTCCACGTTAGTCTTCGGTCTAAATGAAAGCCAAGATACCGGACTGTGTCTGAGTAAGGAAGCTGGATGGAATTAAAGTGTACTGGTGGACAGGAACTGCGTCGGAGTGTAAAGGTAATGTGTTGGCATTTAGATTCATTAACTTTAATGCGCCAGTTATTACACCAGTGCTCAATCAAGGTGAGGTGGCTTTGGAGATTTAAGGATGCTATGTTGGGATCTGAGTCGGATGATAGAATAGCGGTGTCATCAGCAAAAGTTGCCAGGAAGGTATCGGGATGGACAGGGATATCGGCGGTAAAGAGGATGTAAAGGACGGGACCCAATACGCTACCTTGAGGAACACCTGCCTCAATTGGATAGCAATGCGAAAATTCAGTACCGCAACGAACTCGGAAGGTACGATCTGAGAGGTAGGAACGGAGAACAAGGTACAAGGACTGAGGAAGATAGTTTTTCAGCTTGGAAAGAAGCCCGGCGTGCCATACCCGGTCGAAAGCTTGAGCTATGTCCAGAAATGCACCCGAGCAATATTGCTTGCTTTCCAATGCTGCGGAAATATGATCAACCACTCGGAGTCCTTGTTGGACTGTAGAGTGTTGTGAACGAAATCCAAACTGATGGGAAGGAAGAGTTTGGGATTCTATAAAGGGTAGGATGCGTTTCAGGAGGATCTTTTCAAAGATTTTTGAGAGAATAGGAAGAAGGCTAATTGGTCTGTAGGACGTTGAGGTGTTGGGAGGTTTGCCTGGTTTCGGAAACAGGATAATAGTGGAATGTTTCCACAAGAGAGGAAAGTGGGTGGTTCGTAGGATGCTATTGTATATGTATGTAAGGAATATGACAGCTTTAGGAGGTAGTTGTCTAAGGATCTGAGAGGTAAGGAGGTCGTATCCAGGTGATTTACGGGTAGGTAGTTTTTGTAAAAGGAATTTGACCTCAGAAGGATTAACTGCTTTAGGCGGTAAGGAGAGTGGGATGGGTGAATTAAGGAATTCCTCTACTGCTGATGTGTGGGTGGGATTGGATTCTGGATGAGAGGTGAATGTAAGGGAAAGGTGTTTGGCGAATTCTTCGGCTCTATCTTCGTCAGATGCTGCCCAAGAGCCATCACCTCGACGGAGAGGATGTGATATGTGATGGGGTTTTAGGATATGTTTGGTGGTCTTCCATAGGGAATTGTCATGAGAAGAGAGGGAAGTGAGGTAGGAGTTGAAGGATTGGGATCTGAAGGTGGCCAATTCAATCTTTAGTTTTTTGCAAAAATAATTATAGGATTGGCGATCGGTGGGGTGTCTAGTACGTTGCCATAATAATCTGGCACGGCGTTTGGAATGGATTAGGTCTATGAGGTGTTGAGGTAACTTATTTTTCTTAGGAGTTCTTGAGGAGTGGTTTGGAAAGGAAGCAGTCCAGATTGCTTGTTGGATAGTGGTGGTAAAAAAGTGTACGGTATTGTCAAGGTCATCTGGGGTTTTCAGGGTCATTCTGAGGTCAATTTTATCGGTAAGGATTTGGTGAAAGAGTTTCCAGTTAACTGGGCCTCTGATGAAGGACGGTGGAGAAGACTTAGGAATAGGAGCTAGAGATAATTGGAGTAATAATGGACTATGATCTGAGGATAGTTCGGCAAGAGGGGTAAGGGAATGATTGAGGGGACCTAAGCCACTGTGGATGAAAAAATCAAGGATATCGGGATTGCGGTTAGGATCTGTGGGCCAGTAGGTAGGTGAGTTGGGTGGAAGGAGACTGAAACGTTGGGTATTGAGTGCAGACAGAAATGTTCTGCCACGAGAATTCGTGGTTCTTGAACCCCAAACTTGATGCTTGGCATTTAAGTCTGCACCCAGGATGAAATGATGACCTAAGGAGTTGAGGAGAGAACTGAACTGGACTTTGGATATGGATCTGTTAGGAGGGCAATATGCTGATGCAAGGGTGACTGGAAAGGAGAAGGCTTTGATTACAATAGCGGTTGACTGTAGGAAATCTTGAGTAGGTAATGGGAGTAAGTGATGGGAGAGGGATTGGTGTACGATGACAGCAGTGCCGGCATGTGCTCTGCCATCAGGGTGGTCAGTACGGTATGTTAAATACTGTGGGATTTTTAAATGCTGTTTTATGGTCAGTCGAGTTTCTGTAATTAGGGCTACGTCAATGTTCTTGTCTTGTAGTAAAGCTGTTAGTTCGTCAACGTGATTTCTAACACCATTCGCATTCCAAAGGAGAATGGACATGGGTTTTGGGATGTGGGTCATTAAGGATTTTTCAAAGGAGGGATGAGGTGAGATACGAGATTTGTAAGGAGTGATATGAGTGGAGTGACTAGGGATTTGAAATCGGTTAGGAAAGATGCTAACAAACTAGTGAGATCTGTTGCATTTGAAGGAGAAGGAATATGAGGAATTTGAGGTTGTTGATGATTATGTGTGTTAGGATGAACAGAATATTGAGATTGGGGCTGAGGTAGTTGCTGCGGCATGACTTCACATGTATTATTGGGGTTCTTACCTCCAAGTAGTTCGGAGTATGATAAATTATTGTTAACAATTCTAGAAGGTTCTCTTCTTGGTCTGGTTGTCTCATCTTGAATCCGGTTCTTCTGGTATCTGGATTTAAGGCTCTTATAGGTTTGGCAGCCTTTGTAGTTGGCCGGGTGTCCCTCCTGGCATAGTGCACACACTGCAGGATCTTGTATTGGTTTGGTGCACTCCACAGATTTGTGCTGTTCACCGCATTTCACGCAACGCGGCAGATGGTGACAATAAGTTTTCGTGTGGCCATACGCCTGGCAATTGTGGCACTGCACAATTTCCTTCTTGGGGTATGGCTTCTCTATCTTCACGATAGTGTAGTACAATCTCTTGATATCATATATTTTTTCAATGCCAGGTGATGGCTCTAGATCCACGAAAAATAAAGGTAGTGGAACTTTATTACTCACTCCTGGCTGCTCCTTATTCTCCTTCAGAACGTTGGTTACCTGACGCACTTTGAAACCAAGCGTCGCTAGTTCTTCTTTTATCACTTCAGTTGGGGTTGAGGAGTGTAAATTTCTTACCACCACTCGTAGCGATCTCTCCTGTTTCAGCTGGTACGTGTGGAAATTTGCATTCGTTTCTGACAGGTACTTCACAATTTTTCGGTAGGCTTCTGCAGTATCAGGTGTTATTTTTGTGTCGTTAGTCCTGTTGAGGCAATAATAACTGCCGGAGCAGATTTCGTTTAGCTGTGTACACAGTAGTTGAAAATTCTTGATGTTTTTAACAAATATCGGAGGAGGCCTTGGTTCCCTGGGTACTGCTGCTGTCTCCATTACTTCTCTGTCATTATGAAGCACTTGGAACGGGTTTGGAGTGAAGAAAGGAGATTCTTCAACCATTTCTTGCGAAGAGGTACCTGGTTGAGGCTGAGGTTCTGTATCTGAAGTTTTCACTGTGGTTATTGGAGCTATTTCTCGCAGGCAGCGACGAGTTCTTTGTTTCACTGGTGAATCACGAGGGGTACTAACTCCGTCTGACCGAGTCCTCTTAGTGGGCACCTTACTGGACATCACTGGCTGACAATGCCGCATATCATAAGAGAAGAAAAAAAAAAATTAAAAAAAAAAAAAAAAAAAAAAAAAATTAAAAAAAAAATGTAGCAAACTGTAAATAACAACTGCTCTGGTGTACAGTTCAACTATATTCAGTAAATAATCAAAGAGATTCCGCTGAAAAAAATAGGCAACAACTGAGAGAAGATTTCAGAACACGTCCTTCGCATCAGCTGACAATTCTTAAATTTCCTATTTTTATGTTGGAAATTGGGAAATCGTTTGTAGATCTTGATGTCTACTATCAACCTTTTAAATATTTCTCTCCACTTACAGGAAATCCTGTATACAGACAAGAAAAAAATTGAATATATAAATAATCAAGAACTAATAAAAAATAATAATAATAACTATTTTTTTTTTTTTTTTTTTTTAATTTCTTTATTGAGTATTATAACAATCTGTCTGTTCGACATTGGTTATAGTGAGGTAGGATGACATTCACACCATATGTACAAAAAAATAAAATAAATAGAACAAAATAATAATCAAAAGTATATACAATAGACAATAAAATAAAATAACCTAAAAAATAAGAAAATTAAAACTAAGGAAAAAAAAAAAAATAACATGCATACCTATATACAATCAGGCGAGGGAACTCCAGGAGAACCCTGCGCTACTCTTCCAACCGCGTCACTGGTACTAAAGCCAGCGGAGATTGGTCGAGAGCACTTTAGCCACATACACACATGTCTTGAGTGAAGAATCTGGCCATTGCCAGAACTCCAATTTATATAATTTACAAAAGGTCGCGAGGCCACTGCCGTTTCAACCTTCTTGGAGGATTATAGGGATGGGAGATGCTTGATAGGGATTGTGCAAGAGGATTTGGGTGGTAAGTAAGGTTCTGGTGAAATTTGGAGAACTTTTCTGGGATAAGGTCTAGGACAAATGGGATGTTAAGGTCATGATGTAGGGTTTTGTTGGATACATAGAAAGGAGCATCGACTATTGTTCGAAGGACTTTAGACTGGAAGGATTGGATGCGCTTGATGTTAGAAAATTTTGCTGATCCCCACAGTTCTAGTCCGTAAGTCCAAATAGGTTTCAGTATTGTCTTGTAGATCAGTAGCTTGTTTTCAATGGAAAGTTTAGATTTTCTGCTTAGTAGTCGGTATAGTTGGCCGTATCGTCGGTTGAGTTCTTGTCTTTTGAGTCTAGTATGCGGGTTCCAAGTTAGTCTTCGGTCTAAATGAAAGCCAAGATACCGGACTGTGTCTGAATAAGGAAGCTGGATGGAATTAAAGAGTACTGGTGGACAGGAATTGCGTCGGAGTGTAAAAGTAATGTGTTGGCATTTAGATTCATTAACTTTAATGCGCCAGTTATTACACCAGTGCTCAATCAAGGTGAGATGACTTTGGAGATTTAAGGATGCTATTTCGGGATCAGAGTTGGATGATAAGATTGCGGTGTCGTCAGCGAATGTTGCAAGAAAAGTATCGGGATGAACAGGGATGTCAGCAGTAAAGAGGATGTAAAGCACGGGACCCAAGACGCTGCCTTGGGGAACACCGGCTTTAACGGAGTAGATATTGGAAAATTCTGTTCCACAGCGAACTCGAAAGGAGCGGTCAGAGAGGTAGGATCGGAGGACTAGGTACAAGGACTGAGGTAAATGGATTTTAAGCTTGGAGAGCAGTCCGGAGTGCCATACCCGGTCAAATGCCTGTGCAATGTCCAGAAAGGCACCCGAACAGTATTCCTTGTTTTCTAGGGCTGAGGAAATATGATCAACGACTCGGAGTCCTTGTTGAACAGTAGAATGTTGAGAGCGAAAACCAAACTGATGGGAAGGGATATTTTGGGATTCTATAATGGGTAGGATTCGTTTCAAAAGGATCTTTTCAAAAATTTTTGAAAGGATTGGGAGTAGGCTGATTGGTCTATAGGATGTTGAGCTATTGAGAGGTTTTCCTGGTTTTGGGAAAAGGATAATAGTGGAGTGTTTCCATAACAGAGGGAAGTGGGTGGTGCGTAGGATACAATTGTAGATATATGTAAGGAATATGACTGCTTTGGATGGAAGTTGTCGAAGGATTTGAGGTGTAAGGAGATCATGTCCAGGAGCTTTACGGAGGATTAGTTTTTTTAATTGAAATTTTACTTCGGAAGGATGAATAGCTTTTGGGGGCAAGGAAAGTGGGATTGGTGATGTAAGGAGTTCTTCTACTGTTACGGTGTGGGCAGGATGGGATTCCGGATGTGAAATAAATGTATTGGATAGGTGAATGGCGAACTCCTCAGCTTTATCTTCGTCAGATGCTGCCCAGGAGCCATCACCTCGTCGGAGAGGATGGGAAATGCGGTGAGGATTTAGGATTTTAGTTGTGGTTTTCCAAAGGGAATTGTCGCGAGAAGAGAGGGAGGATAGGTAGGAGTTGAAGGATTGTGATCTGAAGGTGGCTAATTCCAGTTTTAATTGTTTGCAGTAGTAATTATAGGAGCAGCGGTCGGTAGGATGTCGGGTTCGTTGCCATAATAATCTGGCACGGCGTTTGGTGCGGATTAGGTTAAGGAGGTGTTGGGGTAGAATGGTCTTTATAGGAATTCTGGAGGAGTCTTTTGGAAAGGAGGCAGTCCAGGCGGCTTGTTGGATTGTGGTAGTAAAGGAATTTACGGCACTATCAAGGTCATCGGGAGTTTTGAGGGATATGTTGAGATCAATATTATCGGAGATTATTTGGCGGAAAAGGTCCCAGTTTACTGGGCCCCTAATGAATGACGGTGGAGAAGGTTTGGGAACAGGTTCAAGTGAAACATTAAGGATTAGAGGACTATGGTCAGAGGAAAGTTCATTTAGACGTGTAATGGAACAATTGAGGGGACTTAAGCCGCTGTGGATAAAGAAATCAAGAAGATCAGGATTACGGTTGGGATCTGTGGGCCAGTAGGTAGGAGAGTTGGGGGAAAGGAGGTGAAAACGTTGGGAATTGAGTGCAGACAGCAGGGTTCGGCCACGAGAATTCGTGGTTCTGGAACCCCATTGTTGGTGCTTGGCATTTAGGTCTGCACCCAAGATGAAGTGATGTCCTAAGGAGTCGAGGAGAGAACTGAATTGGGCATTGGATATGGATCGGTTAGGAGGGCAATACGCTGATGCAAGAGTGACCGGAAAGGAGAAGGTTTTTATCACGATAGCGGTGGACTGTAGGAAATCATGTATTGGTAATGGGAGTAGGTGATGGGAGAGGGATTGGTGTACAATTACAGCAGTACCGGCATGTGCTTTTCCGTCAGGGTGGTCAGTACGATATGTCAGGTATTGTGGTATATTGAAGTGCTGTTTAGTGGTTAGTCGAGTTTCAGTAATTAGTGCCACATCAATGTTCTTGTCAAGTAGTAAAGTAGATAGTTCGTCTGTATGATTTCTAACACCATTCGCATTCCAAAGGAGAATGGATATGGGTTTAGGGATGTGAGTCATTTAAGGATTTTTCAAAGGAGGGATGAGGTGAGATACGAGATTCGTGAGGAGTGATATGAGTGGAGTAACAAGGGATTTGAAATCGGTGAGGAAAGATGCTAACAAACTTGTGAGATCTGTTGCATTTGAAGGAGGAGGAATATGAGGAATTTGTTGTTGGTGGTTAGGTATATTAGGATGAAGAGGATTTTGAGGTTGGGTTTGAGGTTGTTGTTGTGGCAGGGCTTGACATTTATCGGTTAAAGTCTTACCTCTAAGTAGTTGGGAGAATGATACATCATTGTTTACAATTCTGGAAGGCTCTCTCTCTCTTCTTGTTCTTAGTGCTTCATCTTGAATCCGGTTTTTCTGGTGTCTGGTTTTGAGATTCTTGTAAATTTGGCAGCCTTTGTAGTTGGCCGGGTGTCCCTCCAAGCATAGGGCACATACTGCTGGATCTTGTATAGGTTTGGTGCACTCTACAGATTTGTGCTGTTCACCGCATTTCACGCAACGCGGCAGATGGTGGCAATATGTCTTCGTGTGGCCATAGGTCTGACAATTATGGCACTGCACGATGTCTCTCTTGGGATATGGCTTCTCAACTTTCACCATTGTATAGTATATTCTTGTGATATCATATATTTTTTCGATACCTGGTGATGGCTCCAAGTCCACGAAAAACAATGGTAGTGGGATCCTATTTCGTAATCCTGGCTGCTCCCTGTCCTCCTTCAAAACGTTTGTTACCTGGCGTACATTGAAACCAAGCGTCGTTAGTTCTTCTTTAATAACTTCAGTGGGGGTTGAGGAATGTAAATTTCTTATCACCACTCGTAAAGCTCTTTCCTGCCTCAGCTGGTAAGTGTGAAAATTCGCATTTGTTTCTGATAAGTACTTCACTATTTTTCGGTAGGCTTCTGCAGAATCAGGTGTTATCTTGGTGTCATTGGTCCTGTTAAGGCATGAATAACTGCCAGAGCAGATTTTATTTAGTTGGGTGCAGAACATCTGGAAATTTTTTATATTTTTCACAAATATCGGAGGAGGCTTTGGTTCTCTGGGTATTGCTGCAGACTCCATTACTTCTTTGTCATTTTGAAGCACTTGGTAGGGGTTTGGAGTAAAGAAAGGTGATTCTTCAATCGTTTCTTGTGCAGACGTACCTGGTTGGGGCTGAGGTTCTGGTTCTGAAGTGTTCATTTTGGTCACTGGAGGTATTTCTCGTAGGCAGCGACGAGTCCTTTGTTTGGCTGGTGAGCTAACTCCGTCTGACCGAGACCTCTTGGGCACCTTACTGGCCATCACTTGCTGATCATACCGCATATCATAAGAGAAAAATAAATAAATAAATAAAAAAAAGAAAAAAAAAAATTTTTTTTTTTTTTTTTTTTTTTTTTTTTTCTTAAAATAACAAAAAAAAAAGATGCCAACAGTAAATATCAACTGCTCTGATATACACTTTAACTGTATCACGTGAATAATCAGAGAGATTCCGCTATAAAATTGGTAAAAACTGAGAGAGGAGTTGAGGAGACAACCTTCGGCTCGCTTCGGCGGTACATATACTAAAATAATAACTATAAATAAAACAAAAAAAAATAAAACAAAGAATAAATTAAATTAATGTGGTCATGTTTACGGGCTGGAAAAGCAATATGTCATTAACATTTAATGAATTTTCTTTAGTTTAGTAGTTTTTGAAGAAAATGAAATCCTCCAACAGTTGTCAGAAGAAATATTTTTATTTTGTGTTAACTGGAATGATCGATTTTGTTCGATATTATAACTTTATAATGCTGGAGCATAGTACTAACAACACTTTTCTGAATCAGTACTCAATTGTGAAACTGTTTAGTTATATACGGCACAAAATATAACAACTCATAGAGAGCTTACAATGCTTAATGTAAACTTACCTTTGTAAATGGAGTCATATAATAGTTTCAATAAGTATCCTTTTGTACAAGATCCTGCGGGTATTACTTCGCTAGAAAACAAAGGATTCAGAAACAATCGGCCCATAAATATCCAAGAAGGATACGGAACATTTAGCAGATTGTTCTCTGATATTGCCATTTAAGTCTCTGGCTACAGCAATTGCTTGCTACATTATACCGGGACAAAGCAGAGCTTAATATCTATGTTAATGCAATATTGAATTCAAATAGAGGGATCACAAAGGCATTGAGGTAGTTTGGCTAAGCTTCGTAATTGTCAACCACGATGTTTGAATAAAAGGGATCAGGGAATTTCCGAACGATATTATTGGATTAGGAATTTAAAAAAAATATCTATATGGTTGGAAAGTTGGTTGGATGTTGCTGTCACCGTCAAATTATACTTTATAAACAGTTCAACCTCTTGGTTGAAAAACGACAATATGAAAGCCATCAAAAGATATTAACATAAAAATCTGATGCGCTCAACACACAACTTTCACTTTCCGCTCTAATTTGAATATAAATTATTACTTTCCTGCCTATACTAGGTAAGGAAAGTATTGCAATTTCCAATGGAAGGTTACCGTTTCATAGCCTGATATCATAAAGGGATGAATGAGAGAATAAAGATGACTAGGGATATTTGTAAGAAAATTTTTTGCCGCATCACACAATCACTATTTGTTCTACGTTTAACAGAAATTATTGTTTGACAATACAAAGCTATGGCAAGAAGTTTTTGATCAGCAATAATAGGAAGTATTGAAATTTTTACACTACCTACCTTAAGCCGGTTTACATTAGTTTAGTTAATCAAATAAATCGTACTCAAATCTTATGTTTGAGCAATTTTCAGGAAAATGTATCTACTTCAATTCTTTTTTGTTTTTTCATGAAGATATTTAAAGATATAAAAACTTTTCTGAAATAGGCGGGAACGTCGTGTGAGTGGACACATCAGATATTTTACTAGCAATGTTGGGCTATTAAACGGAGCTAAAGCTTAAAGTTTACAGATAACAAATTATTAAGAGTATTTAAATTGCAAATACTCTATTTATTACATCGGCGGTAGGACGGAAAGTAAGACGCAAATCTGTAGAAATATAAAAATTATGTATGGAGTAATGATAACGTATTTAAAAAGCAAACGGTGACTCAATAACAGTATTATCATATTGATATATACATATTAAAAAAACTAATGAAATTATAAAGAATTGAAATGGAATGTTAAATAATACAAGTAAATCGCAGGAGTCAAACATAAAATAACTAAGATATAGTAATCACTATAAGCTGACAAAAAATGGCATCTTTTGCGCCGACGCACAGTGAGCTGTCCCAGTCTATCTGGGGGGGAGGGGAGGGGCAAAAGTCAAAATATAGATAGCGAATTTTTAATGTAAAATGGCATTAAACGTTTGTTCATACATAGATATAATTAGAAACCGAAGAATTAGTCGAAAAAAATAATAATATAGAAAAAATTGAAGGAAAATATCGAAAGTATATACTATACATAATAATAACGGTTACTGATTTCAATGTGGGATTGAGCAACAAATAATTATTTGTTAAGATATTAATTATCAGTTAAGGGTACTCCCCCACATTTTGAGTACAATGCATACAAATAAGCCTTCTGCAAATGTTAGAACTGAATTCATAAAAAGTGTCGGTAGAGTTATAAGTAATATAACTCATTTGCATTTTCTAAAACATTGAAGTTTATTTACTTTGCTCTGCTTATGGTATTTATTATTCATGAATGAAACATATTTATATACATATCGTGTTTTATTCTGTAATTTGCTATTTACTATTGACATGTTTATATATTGTATATTGTATACTATACCTGCATTTATCTTTATTACTAGTTTTATTTTTTACTATTTATCATTTTATTGCTCGCTATATTTGTATGTATTATTTTGAATTATTGTATTATGTGGGGTATTATATATTTCATTTTTTATATTAAGGTATATAGTTAGATGCTTGATTGTTATCAGGAGAGGATGTTGTTAAATCCTAATGAATTTTACTTTGTATATAAGTTTTAAATGTTTTTTTCACATTATTTTATTCATTGTAACCATTATAGCCAACTCTATTTGTATGGGGCATTCCCCGAAAACAAATAAATACAAATTATTATTATTATATTTGCCTTTCGTATAAATTTGAAATGAAGATCAGATATCTAAATTTTAAAATGCTCTAACTATACATGGACCTTTTGGAACCTCATGATACATGTTCAGTTATTAAAAGCCATGGACTCAATTCCGTAAGATTCCATATAAATCATTTACATAATAATTTTCATTTTAACTAGATATATGTGTTTATAAAATAAAATCTGTTTAATGAAACAAAAATTAATTGATTAAACGACGCAGCTATGTCATGTCATCTTCTCTGAATATGTTTGAAATTAATTCAACCTTCAGAACCTTTTTAATATATCTGTGAGAGAACGTTTTTTTTTTTAAATTAGATTATTTGTTTATTGATAAATATTACAATCAGTCTCAATAAAGGACATTTATAAAAGAGTTCTGAGAGCACATTCACACAATATTTACAAATTAAAAAATAAATAAATAAATATATACGGTAATTTCAAAATAATATAAAGCTAAATAAGAACAAAATAAAATATTATAAAGGAAGAAAATATAAATAATAGTAATAATAGAATAAAAATAAATTAATAAAATACAATTACAATTATCTTTAAAAAAGTAATGAAAATAAACATCTTAGACTCAGGCATACCTATTTACACTATTGTGTAAGTAAGTCGGCCATGGGAACTCTGAACCATACTTTTTCCCCCACATGTGGAGGGAAAGCGAGGCTTCAGGAGATCCCTGCGCTTCTTCCTTAACCACTTCACTGGTATTAAAAGCCAGCGGAGATTGATTAAGGGCGCTACAACCACAGACACTCATGACTTGAGTGAAGAATCTGGCGATTGCCAGAACTCCAATTATTTATATTAGATAACATCATTTTTATTCTTTCTATTTTTTTTGCTAATATGCTTTGTTTGATTGTTATTTTGACTTTTCTCGGACCTTATGAAGGACTGAAACAAACATTTGTAAAATCGATAATATAAAGTGACAATAACCGATAAGTCAGTTTTAACGGAAAAGTTGTTCTAACATTTTAAACATATACTTAACCTTTATAATTTATTCATGATATTTACTACTATATTAAAATAAAATTACATATAATAAGTATGAAAAAAGTATACAAATCGATAAAAATTGCTGCGAAAATACTCACTAGTAGCACACTAATAATATATTTACATTAGGAGATCAAAAAGTCAGCTACTTTTCAGACACCTCGGAGAGTTATTAGGAATAGGAGAGGAAGCAAGGATTGAATACATGATGAATTGAATAGTTTTGTAGAGCCACAACACTCAACTCTGGAAGTCCAAATAGCTCATATTGCAGTCATATACAAGAGTATTTTGTAATTAATTTGAAGCAGTCGGAAACCTCTAGCAGTTTCATTCTTGTATGATTCCAAGTTAGACGTTTGTCCAAGTGGAGTCCTTCTTATCCGAAATGTTCAACAAGTATAAGTTAAGACCAATCTTTTTGTGAAACTTGGTTATAAAGACTCAGGGAACCTTGTTACATGTATTTCCATTTAAAACTGAAATTTGATTATTTTCACGATCGCAATACTTCTCCTACATATTTCTTATCGGGAAGAGTAAGTATTAACCTACTGAAAAGCTTAGTTCATAAAAAATGTGCTAAGTACTTATTTGCAATGTTCTGACGATATGTTATATACGATACGAGTATGTATTATTATACCTGTATGTATGTACTATATGTTATCTGAAAGTGTTCTATAAAAGTCTAACAAAATATCAAAGTAAATGAGGTTTCTTGAAGATCCGATTCAATGATTGGTAAGTATTCATTTTATTGGTATCCGCAATAGGGAGAGGGGAACTAAATCCTTAATCTTTGATATTGCTAAAGGATAATAGCCATTCCAGTGTACTTCATCCTTCCACTATTTTGATGCTCTGTGATGTTCTCTAATCCGTGTAGCACACAAGCTATCAAATCATGGATTTCGTGTATTCAACTGATAACGATGAGATTATCTAAGAAATATATTTTGCTTTTTCTGTATATCCTCTGAAGATGGGGATTTAAGAAGGATTCAAGGTAATGTGAAAGATACTAGCAATGGCTGTATTGAGCTGTAATATTTTTTTATTTAAATACGAGTTCCTACTAAGGAAAAACGTTTTTTTTTTTATTAATCATTTATGATATTTACAACTGAAAAAAAATACATTTGATTACAGAAAATAAGAACATGAAAATATTAGTCAGAAAATTACCCACTGGTATCACTCTAAAAATAAATATGTATTTACAATAGGAGATCGCGAGGCCATCTTTTTTTCAGACGCATCGGAGGGTTAAAAAGGATCGAATAGGAAGGTTAGAAACTGCTATGTTCCTGGCCTCGCGTTTCTACGGCGAGTAAGGGGTTCCAGGAATCGCATTTATTTGTATTTATATGTATTTATATCGGTCCCAGAAGGGAACCGATCAACTTAAAATATATTAATGATGTATTTAAATGTTAGATACCACAGACCCCCTACTGTAGTATCCTAGATTGAACCATATACTCTTTATTGGATTTCCTTTCTAAAGGTATCATGTTATAAATTTACTATTTGTTTCTATTAATAATTGGTGGCATGCAAGGTAGAATGTAAAAGTACTACGTTGGTTTACTAACTATTATATTTACAAATTTAAATAAAACCAAAAACATCTATATACAAAATAATAACTAAACCTATATACATAATATCAGTTGGGAATCATACGAGAGGAGAATGCTTGATATTTGATTATATTAATTAATGGTCTATGGTTGCCAACACAAATTTACATTAGTATAACTAAATGCTTGTTACCACTTAGCTGGTCCTTCATAGTGTTTCTTGGTGTTATATCTGGATTCCCTGTCTCTGCTCTCCTTCAGCGTCTAGTCCGTCCATCTGCTCTCTCCGGCTGCCTTCATCTTCCTCCCTCGACTCCCCCGCTTGAAGTCCCCAGAAGAAGTCCTCTCAGCTCCAAGTTCCCAGAAGAAGTCCTCTCTCCTCCGAGTTCCAAAAAGAAGTGTCCAGTCCAAATTCTCTATCTCCCACCTTTTTTCATCCCCCTCTCTTTTGGCAGCCTTTTTCCTGATTGGCTGAATATCCTCAGCCTAAGGGATGACCACGCCCTCTCCCCCAGGCCACGGTAAAGCAGCAGGTACAGATTTCCATATTTCTGGTGGAAGGTGTGAAAAGGTCTTTCGGGATCCTGTTTAAACACTTAGTTGTCGGTCTTTGTCGGTGGTCCTTAAGGGTTTTTATTACCACTTACAAAAGGTTGTCCTAATGGGTTACCCTCCCTCAGGTACCCAACCGCCAGATGTTGGGTTTATACCTAAATATGTTTATATTTAGGTAATACCTAAATTACCTTCATGTTTATTTGTTTATACCTTTAAACTAATTATTCCACCGACGGTCTTTACAATACATAGCAAAACGAGAAGGTTTCCTATGTTTCTGAAAATTAGTATGGAAGGATAGATATATGGATTGAGTGAAATCGAGAACATAAGAGATATTAATGTCGTTATGGATGATTTTATTAACGACAAAGTAAGGAGCATTGAGGATTTTACGAAGGATTTTTTTAGCCTCTCTAACATGGAGTCGCGTCAAGATACAAGTTTGAATAACACCTCATTACAGAGAGAATAAAATACTTTTCCTTACTATTCATTACATACATAGATAAGTAGAAGTAAATGTGAAAATATTACTAAAACCGATAAAGCATGATTAGACTGTATAAATTAACTCAAATAAGCAATGTTGAAAGTAGAATTCAACTTACTAAAAGTAGGCTGTATATTTTATTTATTGCATTCCGAATTTCAGCATTTAAACTAATTATTAGCAATACACTATTATTTATTCATGATAACAATAATAATAATAAAAGGCTAAGCGAACCCGAAGGTTCGATGCCGACACCACCAATCGCTTATTACACACCTCCCTCCACCGTTCGCCGTCCAAACCCAGTCCCTTCAGATCGGCTTTAATGCAATCTTCCCACCTTCGCTTCGATCTACCCCTCGGACGCTTACCATTCGGCACAGCAAATGTTAACCTTTTAGGAATTCTCTCGTTACTAAGCCCAACAACTTTACAAGCCCATTTGATTCACCGCGATGAAATTACCTCAATTATATTACCCGGATACAGTTCACGCAATTCGGCGTTGTGTAACCGTCTGAACTCTCCGGTTAACTCATCCTTCTTCGCTCCGAATATTCTACGCAATACTTTATTTTCAAAAACCTTAGACGCTGCTCATCCCTTAATGTAAGCGGCCAAGTTTCGCATACATAAAGAACTGTAGGCAATATAATTGTTTTATAGATTCTAATTTTTAAGTTTCGGGACAAGAGGCGCGAACTGAGTAGTTTTGTCACAGAAAAATAACAAGCATTCCCCGCCTTCAGTCTAACCTTAATCTCTTCTTCAATTTCGTTTTTTCTAGTTATCGTAGAACCTAGATACCTAAACTTATTTACCTGTTCAAACACATTACCGTCTATATCGATATCACCATTAGTATCGCCATTTTTGCAGCTAACCATATATTTTGCTCTATCCACGTTTATTTCGAGTCCTACTTCTTTACCGGCTTTCATTAACGTTGTCGTTTTTAGTTTTATAGTTTCAAGGTCTTCGCTTAACAGTACCAGATCATCCGCATAGCCCAGCACGGATGTTGTCCCACCCAGATCCAACCCTTTCTTGGTAAGCATTACCTCCCTAATGGCATGTTCTAATGCCAAATTGAACAGGATAGTCGAAAGAGAATCCCCCTGTTTTAGACCCGAACGCACCTCAAATGTTTCGGACAGATTATTACCGATTCTAACTTTATTGAGTGTCTCCGTCAAGCACATCCTGACTAGATTTACTATTTTTTAGGAATCCCCTGCTCGATTAGAATATTATACAGTTTCTGGCTGTCAATAGAATCGTAAGCCTTTTTAAAATCTATATACAGCTGGTGAACAATACCGTTGTATTCCAATTTTTTCTCTAATATTTGCCGTAAAGAAAATATTTGAGCAATAGTTGAACGATTCCGTCTAAATCCGCATTGGTAGTCTCCGATAATTTCCTCGGCGTATTTCGTGATTCTAATGGTTAAGATTAAAGTGAATATTTATAACATACCGGAAGGAGTGAAATTCTGCGATAGTTATTACAATCTGTCCTCGGGCCCTTTTTGTGAATCGGAATAAGAATAGATTCTTTCCATTCCTCAGGTTTATTTATTCATGATGTCTGTTATATATTTACTTCAGTTTCAATTCAATATTTGCTTATTAGTCGGGTTAATGAACATTTTCTTCATAATGTATTTGATTATGAATAAAATATAGGAATGAAATAGTCCTAATAATTTTAAATTAAATTTAAAGATCCAACTATCCCAAATTATCATTGTATTGGGTAAACAAATAAGTCCTTTCGATATTTATGTTTATACTTATGTCACTATGATACACTTCTTATCAGATGAATTAATACGTAAGGTGGATTGTTTATCCTGTTTTTAATATGTCAACAATTATATCTGTTAACTCTTGTTGACACTAACTTAGTATTGTGTTTGCTATTGCATTGTGAATATGGAATAAAATATCATTCATTATCGGCATATTTTGTTGTATTTTAATGCATATTTTAAAAAAGTAAGCGTGCTGCAGAAGCTCAAAGAAAAATGTACAGTGTTTATGGGGAAGATGTTTTAACTGAACGCACCTGTAAAAATTAGTTTGTCAAATTTCATTCAGGAAATTTTCACTTCAATGATGCTCAACTATCCGGTCGCCAATATGAAAATGAACAAGGGAATTGCTGATCAAAATCCCACTCAATCTGTGAGATTAATATGATGCTAGGGTATTAGGGTCATATAAACTACACAAAATGACACCAACAGGACCTTCGTAAACATACTACATACGGAGATAAAAAATAAAAACCTAATAAGGAGTTTTTGTTTATTTATTCCTTATTTATAAGGAATAAAGTAAAAAAAAACATTCATACGGCTTTGAAGAGCAATAATTTAGCTTTACAACGGATATAGTAACATTGAATATGGAGAACACCAGGTATACTTATGAATGATTCGGAGTGAGCCTTTGATGGGACATTTTGCCTCACCTTCCCTATTTATCAGACCTAGTTTCACGTGATTACCACTTTTCCGGTCTCTGCAGAACTTCATGAATCGAAAGAAATTCAAAAGGAAGAGGACACTAAAAACTACTTGGATCAGTATTTTAACAATAAACTTTTAACGAAAACATTCTATGAATATGGCATTATGCAATTAGTGGAAAAATGGAAATACGTCATGTTAAATAATGGTCGACATATGGTAGATTAAAATAAATTTTTATATCTATAGTACATTGAGTTTTTTTCACACTGAAAAACCGAAAGGACTGATTTGCCAAATCAATATGTATTATGTCAATATTAGCGGTTTTTAGTCACTTTCGTTATATTTAGACAATTAATGGACTGAAATAAAAAAGTTCTTATGAGCTCTTATTCAAATTGAATAATGTCGCAAGCCGTTTATAAACTAAAACAGAAAAACAACTCGGCCATTAAAAGTAGCAAAGATAGCTGTGCCATTATCCGAAAGCGTGAAGCTAGAAAAACTAGGCGTCATTAGGAAAGGCAACTGAACTAGTTCGTAGCCTTGTTCCAGCAACGTGTGCCCTCTGTCGGGCTTGGATTAAAGCCAAATCGTTGTCCTAATAACTGCGGCGAAATTATTCCATTTCTAATTATATCGTTATTTTTTTTTGTATTTTGAGAAATAATACTAATCGTAAAGAATAATAGCATTTATAAAAAAAAATAAAAATAGCGTTTTATCAACAAATTAAAGATTTCAAAGGACTGTAAATACACTGACAGGCAAAAAATTCCACCCACTTGATCTTTTCATGTTTTCATCTAAAAATATTTCTGCTTTGGATTGGTCTATTGTTTTTAATGAATAAATAGGTAATCTTTTTGTTTGTTTTCAATTAGGAATGTTAATATAGAGGAAAATAACGCTTAATCCTTAATTCAATGAAATGATTCTAGATTCCAATGTTTACTTTCTATGAAATCAAAATGTTTATACATTATCATTAGTTCAGTGCCGTTTCTTGCAGCACATATCTTATTATTAAGTTTAAAAATGCCTCTTAGTGCTGAGGATTTTGAGCGTGGTGTGGCACTTATTGATGATGGACGTTCCATTAGATATGCAGCTAATGCTATCGGAGTTCCATATGAAACTTTACGAGACGCCGTCAGGCGTTTTCAGGAAACTGGTTCTTACAATAGATGGCTCGGTTCTGGACGGCCCAGTTTAACAGAACCACGGGATGACCGGTTTTCGACTTTGAGAATTTTACGAAACCGGCACCTTACCGATGTTCAAGCGATTCATCAGCTCGAAGAAGTTCGAGGTGTGCAAATTTCTGAACGTACCGCTCGGAGAAGATTAAATGAGTATGGATTAAGGGCTTTTCGTCTAGTAAGAGGACCAGAGTTGACCAGAACTCAAAGAGTAACACGGCTGGCTTTTGTTCGAGAACACAGCCATTGGACTATGGACGAATGAGTCAAGATTCGCTCTTCGATCTCCAGACGGGCGTGAAAGGGTGTGGAGAAGAAGAAACGAAAGATATGCAGCCTGTAATTTTTCCCAGAGCCAACCTTTCCAACGTGGTTCCTTAATGGTGTGGGCTGGGATTTCAATGGAGCGCCGCACAGAATTGGTTGTTGTTCGTGGAGGGTCTTTGACGGCCATTCGCTATGTAGATGAGATTTTGGAACCTCATGTGTTGCCTATCCTCAACGAAATCGGCGATCGTTCTATTCTAATGCACGATAATGCACGCCCACATGTCGCCCGCAGAGTGCAGACGTTTCTTCAACAGAACAATATTGAGGTTTTAGCCTGGCCAGCACGTTCTCCAGATTTGAACCCCATTGAGCATTTATGGGATAACCTCGGAAGACGAATAAGAGCGCGTGTAACACTTCCTGATACACTGCAGAACCTTGAAAGGGCTCTTCGGGAGGAATGGGCTATCCTCCAGCAAAGGGACATTTCCCGACTGGTGGAAAGTATGCCGAGGCGTCTTCAAGAAGTATTGATGGCAAGAGGAGGAAACACAGGCTACTAAACGATGATGTAATTAATTTCTTTTAGAATAATAATGGTTCGTTTTTCAATTTTTTTTTCTAATCTTTCTTACCCAATCACATTTTGATTATTAAATTTAAAAAAAAGATTATAAAATTCCATAAATACTAAGTATTTTCTACAAATACCATGCATTATAAACAAATATATTTTTTTTTACAAGTGGGTGAAATATTTTTAGATGAAAACCTGAAAAAATCAAGTGGGTGGAATTTTTCCCCTGTCAGTGTATTTTAATCCTATCTAATATTTACCAATACTTAATAATCCCTTTAGAGCATTTTCTAAGCTTCTTTATTCCCATTCAACTTTTTAAAAAAAAAAAAAAAGCAGCAGTTCAGTTATTAGTTTCAAAGATTTTTTTTTATTTTATTTATTCATGATATTTACAACTGTATTAAAAAATTAAATAAATTAAGTAAATTTAATAACAGAAATTTTTTTTTTTATTTATTTATTTTAAATGATATTTACAACTGTATACAAAAAATACATCGAGTAAATTTGCACATTGGTATAAAGACATGGAACACATGTTGAGAAACTACCCATTGGTAGCACTCTAATAATATGTCTATATTAGAAGATCACGTGGTCATCTTCTTTTCAGACGCCTCGGAGGGTTATCAGGAATTGAAGAGGAAGCAAGGTTAGAAACGAGAGGGTTGGGATGGTTCTGAAGTTTATTATGGAAGGATTGGTATCTGGATTGGGCCAAATCGGAAACATAAGGAACATTAAGGTCATTATGGATTATTTTATTGGTGACAAAGTAAGGAGCATTGAGGATTTTCCGAAGGATTTTGGATTGTAAGGATTGGATACGAGAGGAATTCGATGGCTTAGTGGAGCCCCAAAGCTTAACTCCGTAAGTCCAAATAGGTCTTATTGTATTCATGTATATAAGTCTTTTGTAATTAACTGGAATCTTAGAGCGTTTGTCTAGTAACTGTTGGAGTATTTGGAAACGTCGAGCGGTTTCTTGTCGTTTCAGTCTGGTATGAGGATTCCAAGTTAGACGTTTGTCCAAGTGAAGTCCAAGATATCGGATTTGTTCAACAGGAATAAGTGGGGTATTATTAAAGGATACTGTGGGACATGAGGTCATAGGTTTACGTCGAAGGGTAAAGGTGATTTGATGGGATTTATTGGAATTTATTTTGATCCTCCAGCTTTGTAACCATTCTTCAAGGTTTGTGATGTGTGATTGAAGGGTTTGTGATGCAATTGTTGGGTCGTTATTAACTGATAGGACACATGTATCATCGGCATACGTGGTAATGACAGTGTTAGGATGGGATGGGATATCAGCTGTATAAACTGTGTAAAGGATAAGACCTAGGATACTACCTTGAGGAACACCAGCGGACTGGGAAAAAAGGGATGAATAGGCATTATTATGATTTACTTTAAAGGATCTATCAGTTAGATAGGAACGGATAATGAGGAAGTATGTAAGGTGTAGGAATTTACGGAGTTTGTAAAGCAGTCCTGGGTGCCTGACTCGATCAAAAGCCATGGAAAATTTAAACAAGTAATCATATCATAGTTTTTTTGTTTAAAAGTACTTTTTTTTGGTTTATGTTTGCTTTTTGAATATTAATATAATACTAAATTTGATAAATAAATAGAAAATTCCTTTTTTAACATTATATTAATTAAAACTTTCATATTTGAATTGCATAGTGTAAGAAATACCGGATTCGGTTGCTCCAGTCGTCCGCAAATGTCCGCAAACGCTTTGTTTAGGAGATATTCCACACCTAAAGATTTTAGTTGTTATGAATGATTTACGTTATATGGACGTATCATTCGTCATCATATCGCATGAACGCATCATAATATTTACCCAAAAAATAAAGATTACTTACAAATGTTGACTCCTACAAAACGTTTATTTTTGTTGAAGAATATTTAGATTTCAATGATTTCGATATAATAATATTTTTTTTTTCATTTTGACACAGTCACCATAATATATATCTAGAAAAGTTCAAATAAGATTTTCGACTGATTGTGATATGAAGACTGTTAAGAAAACTATCGATGGTACAGTATGTTATTAATTTTAAGCTTTTAGATTGAGGATTGAAGAATGTTATAATAAATATATGTGTGTGTGCTTTAATGTGCCTAAAAAGGGAAACACATACCCGCGTCTGTGAGCCGTACCACGCCCGACAGTGGTTTGAGAGCGGGAAAAAACCCTATTTTCAATGTTATCTGATAATTCATATTTCCCATGTTTTAATGGGCGACATAGTTAGCTCACGTATTTCAACAGATTTGTCAGGAATAAAAATACTTGTTTCCTTGATTTTCAATAAAGTATAAATAAAATTGAATATTTAATAGTTGACCACGGTATGAATGTATTCCCTGAACTCTATTATAAGTGCCCTTAACTGTGACAAATTGTAATATTTCTGAATACAGTGTTTAATAATAATAATAAATAGTTTACCGTTGCATTATAAAGGAAGGAGATGGTCCGGGGTTGCGGTCATAAAAAGGCTAAATAGTGGTAAAACTATTTTATTGAAAGCCAACGTTTCGACCCGACTTTGCAGGTCTTCATCAGGGAGGTGTGTAAATAAGCTTTTTCTTAATTAATTTTAAAATTCTGTATTTTCCTAGGATAAGTTATAACTTATACTGGAATATCTGTTTTCCATTGGAAAAGTATCTCGTTCCAACGAACGCCAAAGTTTTACTGTAATCAAAATGTTCTTTAAACTTTGTGATAATAATAAATACGAAAATCAGCATCGGTGACCAGCAGGTTTGGTAATTCAGTCTGAGAAAGCTGTAATAAAAACGTGCTGGATAAAAACCGTTCCTATACAGAAATAAATTAATATCTTATATAATTTATTGCATTATGTAATATAAAACTAGAGGAAAAGTATAGAAACAAATATATTCCGAAGGAACAGATAAAAGATAAATTGAAATAAATTTTGTGACTTAATATTAATACTCAGATATTATTTTCAACTCACTAGAATGCATTCTGTTTTATTATTTTCAATAATGAAACATTGTGAGCGACCAAAAAAATCAAAAACATAACCCCCTCTTAAAATTTGAGGTTTCACGTTTCAAGATGCGTAGAATTCGAAAAACGAATAAAAATTTTTTTGTCCGTCCGCCGTCCGCGCATTTTCTCCGAAACTACTGGGCCGATTTTTTTCAAATTTTGATATAAAATCAGAGGTCACCCGAGGATGATCCTCCTTCATCGACATTACTCTCCGCCTTTAACTTTCAAAATGGCGGCCGAAAAACCTGCGTTGCTATAGACTGTAGCTCCTAAACGAATGTACAGATTTCAATGAACCTTCGCTAAAGTAATTTTCTCGACGCCCTTTAAATTTATCTATATAACATACTTCAACGAAAAGAAGCTGGAAAAAAGTTACGAGGGATGGTAAAATTAAATTTCGAATAACTCGAAAAGTTTTTGTATATAGTTTTTAAAAGTTTATGAAATTTCCTAAAAAACAAAAAAAAATCGTTAAAATCGGACAATTAGGAGCAAAGATATGGTCTCTGATTTTTTTTATGTGTTCTACTCCTAATGTTATATCCTTGGTTTGGTTTTTAAATTTTAAATGTGTTACTGAAATAATGCTATTTTTTTTTTAGCATATTACTAATGATTAAAGAAAAACAGTTTAGTCTAATAATTGGAATCACCTTTTGTTTTTTTTTTTCTTTGTAACTCGGAAGGTAATGTTACTTTAGATGTATAATTGTTCGGAGATAATAAACCATTGTGAAATCATTTGCAGCGTTTTTTACTTGTGTACTGATTTGCTCTGCTTCTCTTATAACAGTTCTTTTTTAGTCTATATTTGTCCTCCTGATTATAATAGAGGTAATAGATATCTACAACTGATTCGGTATATTACCTTATACAGTTCTTTTTCATGGGTGATAAATACTCAGAACGCAGTCATTATATAGTTTTATTGGTGCCGACGTTTCAACTCAAGCATTTGGATCATCATCTTGAATAACTCCAGTGTTTGAAACGCGCCCTGATGATGACCCACATGTTTGGGTTGAATCGTCGGCACCAATAAAAGTTTATAATGACTGCGTCCTGAATATTTTCACCCATGATATGTAGGCGATAAATTCCTTCGATAATACATTTAAATTTTTACAATTTATTACATATAAAATATATTATATTTATTGATAACAAAAATTAAAATAAAAAAAACAAACTATTTTTCTTACCAAAATGGTTTTAGTCTATATTAATTCAGAAGGCCTTACATTGAATAATACATTTCGTTTTTCAGAAATCTTGTATAAATACGAGTTTCCCGGGGTTTTTGTCGTTTTTATTCCGCTTCCGACCACTTTGCGGCTGTATGAAATACAATGTTGTTTTACCGTGTGTTGTTCTAGCCTGGCCTAGCCTAAGTCTAGTGTGGTTTCATACGGACGCTGTGCGGGTAAGTCTGTTCCAAATTTTATTAGTTATGAATGATTAAAGTGTTTCTCCAGAAATTATTTCTTTTGTCAAATGATATTATAAAAGATATTTTAGAGCATTTTTAAACACGTCATTACTCACCCGATACAATGTCATAACCGTAATAAATGTTGGGGTCAGTTGTGACATATTTTGCTAATTTTCTCCATTGAGTTAACCATTGTACTGCTATGTTCCTGGCCTCGCGTTTCTACGGCGAGTAAGGGGTTCCAGGAACCGCATTTATTTGTATTTAATACTTATATTTGTATTCATATCGGTTCCAGAAGGGAACCGATCTACAGAAAAATATATTAATTAGGTATTTAAAGGTAAGATACCACAGACCCCCTACTGTAGTGTATGTTGTATGTATACTATAGTGTAGATTGAACCATATAATTTTTATTGGATTTCCTTTCTCAAGGTATCATGTTTTTAAATTTACTATTTGTTCTATATCTAATTGGTGGCATGCAAGGTAGAATGTAAAATCATTAAGATGGTTTAGTAACTATTATATTTAAAATTTAGCAACCAAAAACATCTATATACAAAATAATAACTAAACCTATATACATAATGAATAGTTGAGAATCATACTGGAGGAGAATGCTTGATGTTTGTTTACAGTTACAAGCGTTATATTGATTATATTAATTAATGATGTATGGTTGCCAACACAAATTTACATTAGTATAACTAAATGCTTGTTACCACTTAGCTGGTCCTTCATAGTGTTTCTAGCCGTCATATCTGGATTCCCTGTCTCTGCTCTCCTTCAGCGTCTAGTCCGTCCATCTGCTCTCTCCGGCTGTCTTCGTCTTCCTCTCTCCGCCTCTCCTGATCCAGTCTCAGCCTGTGTCCCAGCTCTCCTCCGCCGAGTCCCAAGAGGAAGTCCTCCCTCCTCTGAGTTCCAAAAAGAAGTGTCCTCAGTCGAGTCCCAAAAAGAAGTGTTCAGTCCCAATTCTCTATTTCCCACCTTTTTTCATCCCCCTCTCTTTCGGTAGTCTTTTTCCTGATTGGCTGAATATTCTCAGCCTAAGGGATGACCACGCCCTCTCCCCCAGGCCAAGGTAAAGAAGCGGGTACAGATTTCCATATTTCTGGTGGAAGGTGTGAAAAGGTCTTTCGGGATCCTTTTTAAACACTTAGTTGTCGGTCTTTGTCGGTGGTCCTTAAAGGTTTTTATTACCACTTACAAAAGGTTGGGCTTGTTGGTCGTTACCCTCTGTCAGGTACCGCCAGATGTGAACACTTATGATGTTTATTTATACATTTAAAATAATTATTCCACCGGCGGTCTTTACAATACATAGCAGTACTTATGAACATAGTTTTATTATTTATAATTGTGAATAGATGGTTTACTGTAGAGAATAATTGAAGAAAGGAATAGTTGGGTGATGAATAAAAAATAAATAAGTATATTTATTTAAAATAAACAAATAAGTATATTTAAAATAACTTTACTTCTTCATTTATTCTAAGGGAGATACTTATTTTCTAGGTATATAAGTAAGAATATTTTTTCCCAGTGATTTATTCTCCCATTTATTCCTTTCAATTACATCATTGATCCAATTTTATCCCATCTTCAGACTAGAAATTACAACATATCGCTATCAACAGTTATATATGAACAATATATCATTTATTAATACAACTAAAAACAACAATAATTTAATTTTTATTTTATTTTGCCAATCTTACCAGTATCGCGCATCATCTTATTCTCCATAAGACTTGTCATATTAATTAAATTGTTTTATTCTTGTCCTATTGCTAAAAAGTTAGTAATTTTAATTTTATTATTTATTTATTTATTACTATTATTATATGAATTTTATTATTTTCAATATTGAATATATTACCTGGAAATTCTATTTTAGTCTCCTCTAGGGAGAGCCTAGTCAGATACTGAAAATTAAACTTTAAGCAAGGGGTCAAACTATAATTCTTATATTTATTTTTATATATCTAATTTGTTTATAAGATAAGCATAGTGACTCCCTATTTTAGCCGCATCGGTTTTTAAATTAATAGCTGTTTTATTATGTTTAATAATGAATATTGACTCTATTATTTTTTTCTGTATGCTGTGTATTTCCTTATATAAAATTTGTGGTTTTACTAAGTTGAAATTATGTCTGTTAGTAATACTATGATGGGATAGGCTATTTTGTTGTCAGTTTTACTATTTTTTGTGTCGTTAAGATGCTGATTCATCCTTTTTTTCCATATTTTGTCTTGTGTCACCATATTTGTAAGTGAGTGGAATAAATGGGAGAATAAATCACATGGAAAAAGATATTCTTATTTATATACCTAAATATACTTCTTTATTTTTATTTTTTATTTTTTTGACTAATCACGCCAACCATTCTTTTCTTCTTTAAATACTTATATATAGTTAAATGAAAGCAGTGCGGTAGCTCAGTGATAAGGCACTGACTTCCAAGCTATAATTCTCTGATTCTAATAAGATTTAAATATATTTTTGTTAGGAATTTTTTATTACAAAAGGACTACGTCATACCATAACTACAAGTTCTTATATTTTCTCTGATCATAAGAAGTAACCCTTATTTTGCTTGACAAAGTTATCAACGTTTCAAGATGGCTAAAACTTACTAATTCGAATCCAGTCTTTACTAAAAGTGAAAACAAATTGGAAGTGGCAGTAGAAATTTACCCTAAAACAATTCAAGAAGCTCCTTGATATAATTCAATATCCAAAATCAAGCCCATAAGAACTAAACAATTTTCTACATATCCTCAAATAGGAATAGATCAGAACAAAGAAAAGAGTGCGTAAGATATGGCTGACGGACAGACGTCCATCAAACCGGTATATATTTAACCGACCAAATAATCAACTTAAATAGAAATAAAAAAAAAAAACTCAATATGTCAAAATATGGCGGATGCATAAATGGGCTTTTTACTGACGATGGAAGCATCAAGGCCCTGGAGCCAGGGCACAAAAATCGACCTGATCGCAGAAAAAGGTTTGAATGTAAATTATGAAAGTGTAAGTTATTCTAAATAAAATGAACTTTATCTGCCGTTCCAGAGTCGCTGCTAATTTAAATAATATTAGGCCGGTATTTCATGCGAAAAAAAGTGGGAAGAGTTTTTTTTTATAGCATTTATATATGGCTTTAGATATGCAAACAATAAAATTACTACCACCAATGGAAAAGATTTTACAGCCAAAAAAGCCAGAATTTTTCGATTCTTTTATGTTGTTTCACATATAACTTCTAAACGATGCAGCAAAAAATTTACTCTTCAATACATTAAAGAACATTAAATTTCGTGTTGAAAGAGTACCTAAATTTAATAATTTGATTAAGCAGTAGAAAGCCACAATCAACCAACGCTGATTTTTACCAAATTTGTCAAAAGCTGATAAAAATTACTCTTATTGGCCCTGTAGCTTGGAAATGAATTTCCTTAGAGGAAAATCTCAATAATGAAAATTGTAGATCATCAAATTTTGCTTCCACTGATTACTAATATTTTTAATTTGGGTTAATATATCTCTCGAATCGAGATTCGTTATTTCATCTTGAAATTAGATTTCTTTCGACACATCGTTTTTCAAAATCTAACAGAGTCTAAGCGAAAAATTAAACAAATAATTTCAATACAAATATCTAGCATCGGGAAATTACCAATTTCGGAGTAAGTCATCTGCATTAAAGCTGTATTAAGCCGTATTAAAACTGTTGCGGTACTCTATTGACGGACATTTTATGCTCTACAATTTTGATTGTATGGGTTTTTCTCTTAGGAAACACATTTCCAATATACCAGGGCCATGTATAGTAAGTAATTGGTTCAATTATTAATAAATTTAGTAAAAATCAGCGTTGGTTGAAAGTGGTTTTCTACCATACTACTTAACAAAATTACTACGTTTAGGTACTCGTTCGACGCAAAATTCAACATTATTTGAGTACTTTAAAAAATGTTTCGCTTCGATGTTAAGGTTCAGGAGTTATAAATGAAAAAAACAAAATAAGTTTGAAAAATCACCTAGACCCCTCGTCATAAACCTATGTCCTCTTGTCCTACAGTATCCTTTAATAATACCCCAATTACCCCTGTTGAAAAAATTCGATACCTTTGACTCCACTTAAACAAACGGCTAACTTGGAATCCTCATACCAGACTGAAACGACAAGAAACAGCTCGACGTTTTCGACTACTCCATAATAAACTTCAGAACCATCCAATCCCTCTCGTTTCTAACCTTGCTTCCTCTTCGATCCCTGACAACCCTCCGAGGCGTCTGAAGAGAAGATCTCCTTTTGTAAATACATTTTTAGATTGCTGCCAGTGGGTAGTTTCTCAACAAGTGATTTCATGTTATTATATTCTTTTGTTCACATTTAATGAATGTATTTTTACTTGTAATACAGTTGTAAATATCATCAATAAAAAAAAAGTTCGAAAAAGTCTGTTTGTGTGTTGCGCATTTAGTTGTAGCTCGCGCTTATTGAACATAAGATATATCATGTCGTTTTAATTGGAATGGTACTAGGCTATAAAGAGAGGCATAATTAGAAAAATTCTTCTGGAATCATGTGTAGGTAGGATGTAGTGTAGCATGTAGGCTGTTCTATGAGAAAACGAAAAAAAATCTGGTTCGCACAACACACAACTTTCACTTACCGTTCTACTTTGAATAGAAATCATTTTCTGGCAAGGACTATTATAAAATTTTTTAAGTGCATTTTAAAGGAAGCTAAAGCTTAAAGCTTACAGATAACAAATCATTTAATCCATTAAAATAACATAAAGTCTATTTATTACATCGACGGTAGCCAATAGAAATCTAGTTACTCCATCTGCTTTCATAAACCACACAACTTCAGTCTATAAGCCTTTCAGTTGACAGAATGACTTACTCTAATTTCAACATTTTTGAGTAATGTTATTTTTGTGATATTTCTTGTTGAAAAAGTTGTATCTATACAGACAGTTAGTAGGTGATTGCAGTGTTGAAATATTTTACTGTGAATAAAGGCATATATTTTGCCACTAGAAACGTCACCAAAATTAATAATAAAGAATTTTGAAATTGCTAGGCTCATATCTGCCTAAAGATTTTTTTAACCTATAAATGATTATCGATTGTAGGACTATTAGTTATTAAACTGTTATCTTCCATGGTAAACTTTACTAAAATGAAATTACGAGATTTTCATTGTCATTCATCTATAGGCCAGAAGTTGTCACATTAATTGTAAGTGGATAATATTGAGATTTCAAAAAGGAAAAATCAATCAAATTATTCACTAATTTAATTTACTAAATGGTTACTAGATGATTTTTTGGAATAAACGGCCGATACATTCCTAATTATTTAAATATAATATCTTGTCTAGAGCTTTTAAATTGCAGTAAATGTATTTAAGATTATAACCATGAATTATATTTATATTTCACACAAGTACAATGAAATAGCATTTTAAACAATGGCATTGGCTTGATTAGGTAGATTTTAATTTTTTTTTTGGTCAAATTGAATGAGCCGTTTTCAAGCTATAGTCATATCAAATAATACTGTTTGGGCACAAAAAGGTTTGAATTTCTCGCGTTATGGCGAGTGATGGGGGCAGATCAGAGGATCTAAAAGATAACACTTAAGCCTCAAGAGCGGCTGGTTTTCTCGGTCACTTCTTCATTGGCAGTCACGGAGACAGCACCACCACCGGCACCTGAGGACCCTCCAGGTAACCAAAGATGAAAGCTGGTAAGATAAAGACGGTAAGCTATTTTTTCCACAATCAGCATAATCTACCAATCCATTAAAAGACTGTCCACTGCATAAAATTAGAATATTGCCCATAATTTTGAATGTTGCCTGATTGAAACTCATGAGAGTTATTTGCCTTAATTAGGAAAGTTGCCTTAACAAATATGTTTACTGGTCCGTTAGAGGAAGTCTTTTTTATGAGAGTAGTGGATAGAATTTGATAAAATTGGCATTTACTTAATTATCTGTTAACCAATTGCTAAATAACCAAACCGTTTCTGAAATTTTGATATAACTAAGAAAATACATTTACGCTTGCAGCTGCTGGATGGAATTAGATAAAATTGATACAGACTATTTATTCCTCAACTTGTATAATCTCTAAAAAAAATTATGAAAATCGAATGAACTGCAATATCTGATGTGCCCTTTACATCCATTTGAGACTACAGACCAGCAGACAGACAGACACCGAACCAAATTTGATCCTCGATGCCTGAAACGTAAAAAGTGAGTGAAAATTTTTGATTCTGAGTATGAATTTCTTTTTTACCTCTCGCACGAATACAAAGCTTTCATACTTTCGGAGATCTTGAATGAAAGAATTTCTTAAATATTGAGTAAAAGCATGCATATATTTAAGTAGTTATTTTGATTAGTTTAGATTGTGGTCGGGGTGGTCGAACGGAGAAAAGTGTGTGCCACCGACTTGCCTGATAAACCCTGATAAGGGTCATTGCCTGAGAGCCTGATACATAACATAATTGATATCACAGTCACGATTTCGCGTCCAGGTACCAGGGGAGTCTCTTAAATCCCCCCTCTGACCTCCTGGCCCTAGAAAACCCCGTATAGCCTTAAAGGCGAGGAAGGGGAAGACCTAAAAAAAAAATTAATTTAGATTTTTTTTTAGTTTCTTTTAGTTTATATACATTTAATTTTAGTATTATTATTTTGCTGTTTATTTATTTTTATTTATTGTACATAGTGTGAATGAGCTACTCTTTATCACTATTACTATTGTCCTTAGATGTGACAGAGTGTAATATATTTCAATAAAGAATAAAAAAAAAAATAATAATATTAAAATTACTACAATTCACTTCAAATTCAAAAGGGATACTGAAGGGCTGAAGAATGAGCTAGAATCAAGTCAAAACCAAAATGGTCATACTAACAAACCAAAGGCAGTTAATTACTTGTGTTTGAGATTTACAATTCAAAGCATTGTTACTCAAGGAATTTTTATCTTTTTTATATTTTTTTATCTTAATTTATAAGTTGGACGACCTAGTAAAAGAAACAAGTAATTTTTTTTACAGAAAAATACATCCTTATATATTATACACATATATTATACAATATATTAATATCATTGTAAATTATATACGTCTTATATAGTACAAAAAGTGCTAAAGGGTGCAATTTAGACCAAAAACAGCAAAATTTGCAATATAGAATTCCAATAAGTTATTCCACAGATCGTGAAACATATTCGGGTTTGAAGCTTTTACCGCAAGTGAATAAAATGTGCAAAAACACGAAAATTTACTAATATCAGAGGCATTGACTGGGATCTACCACCAAAGTTTGGATATTGAACTTTACTGAAATTCCAAAAATTGAGTGCTAATGATATTCCCGAACCGTTGGGGGGGGGAGGAGT
The DNA here is from genome assembly GCA_928085145.1 of Nezara viridula. Taxonomy (NCBI): domain Eukaryota; kingdom Metazoa; phylum Arthropoda; class Insecta; order Hemiptera; family Pentatomidae; genus Nezara; species Nezara viridula. The sequence continues at coordinate 171,783,832 of OV725079.1, forward strand.
AGAGACCATTAGGCCTCAGTAATTAGGAGTAAGGCTTTAATTGAGGCGCTGGGAGCCAGTACTGAGAGGGGGGGGGTTGGTTCCCTTAATTGAGAATTTCGCAATTTTCCTAATGAATGGAAAAACCCACAGCAGAGAACACTGTTTTGTTTTCCCCGATGAACAGCGTGGGCGATGTCTTGCTTTCTGTTGTCTTTCAGAAACAGAATAAGCCGCTCAAACCATGCCTGAGAAAAAAAAGAAAAGTGAGTGAGAAAATAAAATGAAAGCGAACAGTCTTTTCTTCTGGTGAGAAATACCTGGAACTACATTTTCCTGTATCGTTAGAGGTATATCCCTTCGTTTCCTGGAAGGATAATTAAGTTTGTCTAGTGATTTTTTTAAGTGAAAACTTCTTTTGCACTTTTTTGTGGAGAGTGAATTAGATTGATCCGTCAGATTTTGTTCTGTATTAACTTTAAAGTAAAGGTTAGAGTCGACTAATTGAAATGTTTTTACATATAGATTAAAATATCTCAGAAACTAAAAATCGGATCTCCATACTGTAAAGCGAAATTATTGTTCACTATTGTACTTTATGTAATAAATTTATTAAAATAATAAATTTATAAGGTTTGTCGGTCTAGTATATCCGCGGCTGAGGATCGGACATAATAGACTGACACACCTCCACCTCATAACAAAAGATCATATCCCCAGATGTCAAAAGTGTGACCAGTCATTAACAATAAAACATATTTTGGAATAGTGCCCTTTTTACACCGCAAGATTAAAAAATCTCGGAATACCCCAGCATATATCAGCATTCCTGGGAAATCAAGAAGAAATCGTTACCAAAGTTATCAAGTTTCTAAATAATGAAATACATAAACAACATATATGACAACTTTATAACTAATGATCCTTTGCAGATTAATTTTTTTATTTATTTACTTTATTTAATTTTATTTTAAAATTTCATTTGTCTATTAATTTCAATTCATTTATTGCTATTTTTTTAAAGTTTATTTATTTATCTATTCTATCTTATTATCTATAAGTGTCTATTGTTATTTTTATGTATTTATTTCATTATATCAATCCCTTTATTTATTTTCTTATCCTTTTTTTTTATTTTTTGTAACAACCATCCAAATAGTATACAAGTAGTGTTATTTAGTTTATTGGACGCTGATGACATCAAAACAAACAAACAAACTTTCTGTAATGTGCTATTATTCAAAATTTTAACACAAAGCCGTGTTAGTTAGGCAAAAAGGAAAAATTAATGTATAAAACCAAATGATAACAAGTTTTATGTAAGATATGGATTAAAATATATCAGAAACTAAAAATCGGACCTGCATACTGTAAGCCAGGGAAACGTTCAACATTTCATCTTCTTTATGATGAGGTATTATTTATAATTTATATTTAATGTTATTAATGTATCTATTATAAAGGAAGGAGATGGTCCGGCGTGGCGGTCATAAAACGCTAAATAGTGGCAAAACTATTTTATTAAAAGGCAACGTTTCGACCCGACTTTGCAGGTCTTCTTCAGGGCTAGAACGGACAAGATATAAAAAGATATAGAGAATTGTGGAAGTTACATAATATTAAGACAACAAATTATAAACAATATGAATAACCTTATTAAAATTATGAACAGTAAGTACATTAAAATGTTGACAGAGTAAGCTAAGTAACAAGATCCTAAACTGAAGTAAATAGATGGTAACAATTGTTGTATTGTAATATATAATATATGCAAATGTGAATATACTTCTACAGATCTACAGAGAGATTGAAAGTAAAGGAAAATGAATATAATAGACATAAAGGAATTTGGAGACAGAAAAGAAAAAAGAAAACCAAAAATAAATAAATAAGTATATTAAATTAGAAGAATAAAAATAAAGACTTACAGGTGTGTTGAGATAGGAGTTTCACACAGAATTGGAAATTCAGGTATTGTATCCAAGGAAAAATTACAGTATCTAAAATTTAAAGATAATAAATTATAAATATACATATATAATAGCATTAAGAAATTATAGATAAGAGAATAACAAAAACGGAAGAAGTAAAATATAGATATAGAAATAAGATACCAGACATTGCAGAACTAATTTAGAAGTATATAGACGAAACAAATATAAATAATTATAATTATATTTAGTTGTACATATGTAAGAAAATTAAATTTAAATATTAGATAATATTGAGACATGGTTAAAATGTAAAATGATTACAAAGTGAAAACGGATGATCAGTAGAATGTAAATATATAATTAAAATAAAATAAAAGAGAGATCATACAAAGCACAAATATTTAGAATACAATTAAATTACATTAGTCAATAAAAATCGAAAGCAGATAAAAATAATATAATTAAATGTAATATAATATATAAGTTATTTTTCACTTATAAGATTTAAGATGTGTCTATATGTTAAGGAAAAGCAGTTTTTATTTACTTTATGATTAGCAGGATTCTGTTCCAAGTGAATGTGGATGTCACTCCCACAATTCTCTATATATTTTTGTATCTTGTCCGTTCTAACCCTGAAGAAGACCTGTAAAGTCGGGTCGAAACGTTGGCTTTTGATAAAATAGTTTTGTTACTATTTAGCCTTTTTATGACCGTGCCCTGGACCATCTCCTTCCTTTATTTTATATCTCATTCTGTGCTATTATGTTCATCTATAGTAATTTTTATTAGTCACTAAATACAAACACCTACATAGATATATTCAACTTAATTCTGTTAATTACCAAATTATCGTTACTTGAATAATTAATTCTAGCCCTAGAATAATAAATATCACGCAAAAACGTTTGGGGGCCGCATGTGAGGCCACGAGTATGTCACGTAGGTTAAGTTGCCCAAGTAGATGTTGGAACTTGGAAAACTGGAAAACTTGGAACTTTTTCTTATTTTTTTTTTGTTTATTTAATTTCGGTGCGCATATTTTTTATTTTATTTTATTACACCTGATCAGCTGTTTAATATGACCTTCCAACTTTTCGTTTCCTTCAGTGTGTATTTAGATGGCTTGCGATGTATTTTTTCTTTCTGCATATTTGTGATATTGTTTATTCACTTGTATCTTAAAGATTCAAGGTTTCATATTTTATATTTTTCTAATTATATCTTAATTTTATTTATGTGCCAATTATATCTATGCGCCTTTATTTATTTGAGTAATTCTATATATGCTTATTTATAGTAAGTGATATTTATGTGAGATATTTATCATAAAATTGAAGTAATATTCGATTAGTTATTTAGATGGATTGATAGAGTACAATAAAACTCGATAGCGATTAGGGCCGATGAGTGGTGGGCAAGAGTTAAATGGGACGATAGGAGCGGACAATCCTAAACCAACAACCATTGTTCTCTAATCCGTCCTTTGTTCCAGATAATCCAGGGATCTTCCGAGTACCAAACTAAATATTTGAGGAGACGTGGTCATCGCCCATTTTCCAACATCGCCTGTTAGTGAGGCTAGAGAATAAGTATCGAAACCTCAATACAAAGTCTAAGATTCAATACAAAAGTCAATATAAGTTTCTTATAAAGGGTATAATACTTTCCGAAATAAAGTAACTACACAAGTATTAAATCATAATTATTGAAAAATAGTTCTGATTATCCTGATTCAGGTTATTTTAAAAAAAATAATATTTTTTTTTATTTGATGAAATTTAAAACTGTATACAAATACAACTAGTAAATACGCACAAATTAGGAATAATGACTTAAACAGACTTGAAGAGATACTACCCAGTGGTAGCAATCCCAATTTAATTCCACGTAAGAAGATCACTAGAATCCTCCTTTTTAGACACCTAGGAGGATAATCATGAATCGAGGAAAAAGCAAGGCTGGAAACAAGTGGATTCAGATGGAACTGGAGTTTTTCATTAAATGATATATATCTGGATCGGGCTAAATCAGTGACATATGGAACATTGAGGTCTTTATGAATGGTTTTATTTGTGACAAAATATGGGGCGTATTATACAAGGATTTTACGGAGGATTTTGTATATTGAGGATTGGATACGATAGGTATTCGATGGTTTGGTGGAGCCCCAAAGCTCAACTCTGTATGTCCATATAGGTCTTATTATAGTTGTGTTTTTTTTTTGTTTTTTTTGGATACAGCTGTAAATATCATAAATAAAAATATCTGGTGTGTCCACTCACGCGACTTTCCTACCTATTTTTATATGGTTTTTATATTTTTACATAAGTTCATGAAGAAACAAAAATAATTGAACTAGATTCATTTTCCTAAAAATTGATCATACATAAGATTTGAGTACGATTTATTTGATAAACTAAAGTAATGTAAACCGGCTTAAGGTAGATCAGTTTACAAATTTCAATACTTCCTGATATTGATGATCAAAAACCATTTTCCATAGCTTAGAATTGTCAAACAATAAATTCTGTTAAAAGTAGAGGAAATAGTGAAGATTGTGTGATGCAGGCAACAGATTTTCTTACTTTCACTTCAGTCATCTTTATTCTCTCATATCACCCCTTTATGGCACTAGGATATGAAACCGTAATCTTACACTGAATAGCTGTAATTTTGTTAATAGTAGTCCAAAATGAACAATTTTTATATGGTTTTGTTGGTAATTTAATTAAATTTCAAAAGTTTTATTATAAATTTTTCCGTCTATTATATACTTAGGGAGTTAGGCCCTATAACATTTTTCTTTTCTTTATAACTTTTTTTCCTGAATTTTTTCGGGAATTTAGTCTATATACGAAAATTGAAAGAACAATGATTAGATCATTGCAGGAAAGTTTCATCAAAATCGTTAGAGGTGTTTTTGCACTACAGTCTATAGAAAAACATGTTTTTCATTTATTGTGCGCAAGCTATTGCACATGAAGCACCGAATTTCAGTCACAGGCATCAGTAGTCAAAACCCTACAAAATAAAAAAAAAATCAACAAAATCGGTTCAGTAGTTACCGAGAAAATCTTGGCACAGACAGACAGTCAGACCAATGGCTGAAAATTTGTTTTTCGGACTCAGGGGGCTCTGAAACGGATAGATCCGTTGAAAGCCGCATGTCGGAAATTTGACCCGATTGCAATACTTTCATTAAAAAATTGGAAGTTTCCCAGTGATTGCATGAATGCCTTTTCCGCCATTTATGCGACGCCGTGTTATACAGGTAAAGGGAGAAATATATTGTTAAAAAAACAGATAATAACGCCTGTATTGAAAATTTATACTAAAATATCTCAAAATTTAAATACTATGGAGAATTCTGAAACCAAATTGATTACATTACAAACCTTGTTGATCTTTTACCGCCTTAATCAGCAATTGGCATTCCTTGGCCCTTTGTTGATACTATCTATCCATCTATCTCCTGTCTATCTAATCATCCTTGACTTTATACCACATGATATTGATAGAATAGTTTCTATAATTAGTTATTTATTGGTGTTTTTCCTCCATGCGTTATATCCTGATCCTAGATCGCTCCGGTTAGCGTGCGAAGAATTTTTCTCTCAAACATTTTAATACTTTTTTATAGAGTGCTTCAGTCGTGCTCTTGACTTCGTAGCTGTATATGAGAACTGACTTTATCAAATCATTAGACAGACTTAACTTGAGATTACCCTGGATTTAAATTTCTTTGAAAAGGAGAATAAGCAAGAAAATCTGTTGCCCCCATCACACAAGTTTCACTATGTCCTTCATATATATTTTCAGGAACGTTAATGTAATTCAATTTTTTTTTTGTTTCTTAATGGACATGCGTAATGATATAAACACTTTTCTGAAATAGGTAGGAAATTCGTGTGAGCGGACACACCAGATTTTTTCTATTCATATACTTGAGAAAGTATATATACATTTGTTTTTTTGTTACATTTTATATTTATGAACTCATTTTTACTTTCAAATGCTAGTTTATTATATAAAATTTTTTATTATTGAGGAGATATAAGTTATGGTTTACATATCTTGTAATATACAAGGTTGCATTATACATAGCGTTATGTTGGTATTATACATAATAAGTCGAGTTGGTGTGCACCTGGGCCAAGCTAGCATCAGTTCATACATTCAAATGTCCCGAATTACCTGGCACAGCTGTGTGTTCTCTACTCAACATCCATAATTTACAAAATTCTCTTTTCTTTTACGTACATTGTCTATAATATTATTATTTTATATTAATATTCGGTGTAGTAGAATAAATATTATAATATTCAGCACACAAATTTATAAATTTATGTGTATAAATGTAATTATATTTATCTTATTTGTATAATCGAAATTATCTTATGAGGTCTTCGGGCTGAACTTAATTCTTTAAAGAACCAAATATAATAAAAAATCCATTAAATAATAATACATCTTGGATAACTATCACACTTTGTTTAAAAAATTTTAGGCTTTAAAAATTTAAGTAATGCTTATAATTGTATTTGAGGAACTAGCCAAAAGTGAATTAAATCGATGATAAAATAATTCTGAGTTGGCGTTCCAGCACCGGTGGGGCTTTTCTTTCTGGCATTAATCTCCCTTGGCCAAAGAAAACTCCTTATAACCTAAAAAGCAAGTAACAATGAAAAATGCTCCTGTTATATATTTAAAGTAGTGGTGATTTAACAAGAATAACCAACATGTTCAATGATTTGGAACTTTAGACTGTTGAATGAAGGGGGCAGAGCGAGTGCAAAAAACTGGTTATTCGGCAACCAGATGATAGATTAACCAAAGTTTATTAGATATAAAATAATTATGAATTCACATGCCGTTGAAGGGGGAGTTGTTACTTATAATATTAATCCCCAATCCTCCCAATCTGTCACAGAAAATCCCCCGTATAGCCTAAAGCGAGATAAGAATGACAAAAAAAATTATTGTTAAATGATTCGTATATTCCGAAGTCGAGAAATTTATCAAAACATTAAATACTTCAGTAAACTTCTTAATCAAAGCAACAGAAAATTACAATAAGCAAAGTTTAAGAAGATACAAACAGAGATATTATTTTACTAGAATAAAAATATACCGAAGTAATGTTGCATAAGATATTCATAGATTACTTATTTTAGTCTAGAATTATTATAATATATAACAAATAATATATATTTATTTTCTTTTTTTCAACTAACACCTGTTAGAGATACCAACAAGCAACGATTGTATTGTCGGGAAGTGTAATGGAATAAAGCATTAGTAGGCTTGAACGAGATGAGTGCCCAGTGGCATCCCTTCCCATTTTGCTTGTAATATTTATGGTTAATAGAGGAGATCCCTCATCCAGCTTTTTTTGAGCCTCGTACGGTTTCTATCGGGTATGTTGGTTGTGGTCATGTCTTGAACCAACACGTTGAAATATCCTTGTAAGTTATTGTGATTTTTTTTGTAATGAAGGGAACCATGGTTGGGGTGATTGGTCATAATAAAAATGGCAAAAATAAACAATAATAGTTGTTTTAACATTTGAGGACGTTTCGACCCGAAGTTCAGGTCTTCATCAGGGCTGAGAAAAGAACCAGATAACAATATATATGAGAAACATAAACAGTGTACTTAGAAAAACTTAAGGTAAAATGAAGTAAATAGTTTAACATTAAAGTAAAATAAAGTAGGTATAATAATAACAATAACAATAAATAAATAAATAATAATAACGGCTAAAAAGTGCGGACTAATGAAGTAAACATAATCAAAACAAGGTAATATAAGAACTAAAAATGATAATCTTAGAATGAAATGTAAAACAGAGAAAAGGAATTAAG